>JANIIA010000002.1:48001265-48011820 GCA_027478495.1 Erythroxylum alaternifolium | reverse complement strand
CCTAATTTCTCTGATTGGTCTCTCTCTCGGACCCGTTTCTCTGGTCCGACCCGTTTTATGGACACGGGATGTTACAGCCTAGGTAAGGTATGAATGGGATAATAAAAATGTGATAACTTTAAAGGAAATTTACTAAAGAGACATTACAAGAAACTTGTTCATAATATACACAGGTCCTTTCATTATAAATTCATTGGCATTACACAATTTTTTGATGCTCAAAATTTTTTAAATAATATTTTTTAGCATTCATCATGCACGCCAAATAAAGAAATATTGAACCTTTCAAATGTTCAAGTTTCAAACATTAAAGTAATGTAAATAACCTTCAGGATTCAAAAATAATAAAAGACTTTCAGGAAAAAAAGGATAAAGGTTAATAATTGGGCTATAATCAACGAAGAAGGCTAAGACTCAAAATTAGTTATTACTAAAAATAAATTAGGGTAAGGTAAATATCAGAGAAATAAGCTTAAACTACTGTTGAATTTTAGTGCCTTTATCACTCCAATGATTATAATTTAACAAATTTGATCTCAATATGCATAATAAAAGAAAGTTTTAGAATTATTCAATTATGCATGCTAACACACATGAAAGAATATAAAAGTTTACAAATTTTTGAAATTTTGTTCTTAGGTTAAAAAACTTACATAAAATATTATATGTGTAAATAATATGCAATTTTTATTTGAATTGACTATCTCAGTGACTACTTAAAATATGACTTATAAAATAAGTACATTCTAACTATTATCCTTTTTCATAGGAATTCAAATCAATAATCAATAATGTGATAAAGTATTGATGGACAGATTTTGACTAATTCAAGATATCAATGAATAAGAGTCAATAACAAAGATTATGATTAACTTAAAAAATTATTAACCCCCTCCTTATATTTAAAATTGTACATTATCCCTAATGTACACAATATAAGCATATATGGATTAAAAGTGAGAAAGTGGAGTTTGGCACTTTCCTGAGCAATAAGATTTTCAGATTCTGATTTTGATGAAATTAGGATTGTCCATCCGATACTAAATACAAACTTCCTTGTAAAATATAAATGAAAAGGGATAAAAAGATAAAATAACAATAAAGGAGATAGATACAAAATAAAAAATGCAAATAATGTTAAAGCCTCATGCTAACACAAAATAAAAAATGAAATAGAATTGAAAAAACAAAATCTATCCTAAATCCTGGGTTGCCTCCTAAGTAATTCTTGTTTAACGTCGTTAGCTCGACATACCATTCATATTTACCATCAACTAGGGTTTATTATTAATAGCTTACTTCCAACCGTTTCTTCCTATAGTGGTTTTATAGCCTATAAATAAGCCACATGTTATAAGATAATAATTAGGACATAATTTATAAAATTAATAAATCTAATTAACTGCATTAAAGCCCTTTTCAATGACAAATTGCTAATAAAATAAGGGATAACAAAACTCCTTAAATCTTCAGTTGACTCAAATAGTTTGTCTTGTGAGAAGTGGGAACCACTAGCATTGAAGGTGACTACCAGTTCATCAATAATTCCCTTATTTGGCTCCTCTTCTTGTTCTTCCTCATTTGTCTTTATCCGCTCTCCTTCTTCCTCTTCCTAGATAAGACTTCCTTCTTATCTTTCTTCAATCATCTCTTGGCTCTTCTCTTCTTCCTTTCTTCGACAGAGGCTTCCTCTTCTTCGATAGAGGCTTCTTCTTCTTCTTCTTCCTCTAAGAACTTTGTCATGTGCTCAACTTCCTCTACTATAGTAGTGGTTACCTCCTCACCTTCTTAAGATTCAACATCATTTATGAAATCGACTTTCATCTCTTCTTCACTTTGAGGTGTTAATAAGGTCAAATAATATGTTGTGTTATGCTCAATATAAGTTCCATCTTTTAGTGTAAGGGTTTCTCCACTTTGAATGATAAGGATTCTCGTATGTTATAATATAAGGTTAGTTATGCATGCTTGGTTGCTTCCGCATGTGATTTGGTGTCCAGCATCTATGACTATAATGGTTAATCCCACAAATGACACAACACATTATGGAATTCAGTTGAGCTTCCAAAAAAATGTCACCAAACCTTTCTTTCCAAAATGATTATGTGGGCATAGGCAATGGCATATCATAGCTTCCATAGGAATATTGTTCCCTTCGTTCTTCTATTGTGAGATGTGGCTATGATGATGAAGAAATAAAATGAATGAATAATTAAAAAATAAAATAAATAAAATACAAAAATAAATAAATGCAAAAACAATGGTTAGATTAATAAAGCGAGGCTTTCCTAATATTACAGTCCCTGAAAACGACATCAAAAACTTGATTGACTAGGGTTAAGGTCAATACTAAAATTTGACTTTAAGTTCACGACATAGCTATAGCTAGCATAAAAAAGTACAGGTCGATCCCACAAAGATAATAAGTATTAATAATTATCCTTTTCTATTATTTAACCTATGAACCATATTTTATAGTTTAATTAAAAATAAAGGTTATTGAATAAACTAAAATTAGAAACAATAATGAATGCAAGACAAAGAAAATTACTTAGAAAAATCAATATTAAATAGTAGTATGGAGGTGATGATTCCCCTTAAAAATCATTAATTATTAACCCTTTATCATGCAATTATATTATTAATTATTGGACAGTGAAAATTCCTATTTTATATTAATATCTTTCTCAAAATTATTAATAACTAATCTATCAGTTAATTAACATAAATCTTGCTAGTTAAAACCCCTAGGATTGCATTATCAATTTGTGAATTTTGCTATTAGGTTTGACCGTAATCTAGAGATTTTATATCGACCTATCTCTATTTGCATGCAACTCCTTTCAATTATGGTAGATATAGTCATACAAAAAGATTTCTCAATCTCAATCATATGAAATCAGATCATGCACTAATATTATGAATATATTAGAATAAGAATAAAATACATAATTGAATCGTAATAAACCAATCAATATTGCATTGAATAAAAGACCAAAACATATTGTTATCACAAACTAAGATTCATCACACCTAGATCCTAAACACGTTTAGTTACTCAGAAAAAGAAATCAATATCAACCATGTAGAAAAATAATAAAAAACAAAGAAATCATAATTCTAAGTCTCTCTTTCTCTTCTAGTGAATATTCTTACAAGTATGGATTTGATGTTGTTATATGTGGATCTCTTGATGTACTCTTTGTGTTTTTCTTGTCCTTTGATCAGAATCGTCGCCTCTGAATGTGCTTATGTCTTAAAACTACTCAATAACTCAGCTCTCTTTTGTTTGCCTCCGCTCACATCCTTTTATAGTAAAAATTAGCACTTTTAAGATATACACGGTCACTTACATGGGTGTGTAGGAGACCATGTATATTCAAAAACACCTAAATTCATAATAGGCAACATACATGGTCTTATATATCAAGATACAGGGGCGTGTAACTCCACATGACTATAAATTAAATTCTTCAATCTTTACACGTTTACAGAAACTTACAGAGTCTCTATATATAGTCGTGTAGGTCCTTAGTTGCTTTAAATCTTTGTTTCATGCCACTATTTCATCTGAATTCTTTTTCTTTTTGTCCATGAAGCCAATTGTTACTTATAAATGTACTTGGAGAAAATTAAGTATAAAAAGTATAACAAAACTATAAGATATCAAGCAAAATACATCAAATATGGGTGTATAATTATAGTCAAATTAGCATCTATCAATGGTTCCCAATTACTAAAAATGAGAAGTTCAATTGAGACGAATGTAAGCTATAAGGTAAGGGATGGTACCACACTATCTTTGTGGTATGATAATTGTACATGTCATGTTGCACTAATTAGGAACTCAGCAAGCAATTCAAGCAATGGTAGGGATCCCAAAACAGGCCAAGGTTTGTATATGGATTAAGGAGGGAGATTAGGACAACTTTCTAAGGGAAATTAGTCATTTGATCCCTGATTTCCATGCCATTATAAGAATTAGGGATTGCTATGTTTGGAATAACCATCTGAAGGCAATTTCACAAACAATGAATGCATGGATTGGTGAAGACCAACGAGACAACGGGTAACATGGTACAAGCTTATATGGAATAAAAATCTTTTGCCTAGAATCTCATTCTAATTTGGTTGGCAGCTAGGGATAGGATAAATACAATGGATAGACTTCAATTCTTTCATATCCAGGAAAATTGTGTCCTATATAAGAATACAATTGAGAATAAGTCCAACCTATTCTTTGAGTGTTGCTTCTTTAAGGCTATATGGAATCTTGTTAAACCCCTCATGAATGGGAGAATACACTGGCTACTTTCTTGGACACTTTTCTATGGCTTTAAAAGAACAAAGGCATCCACAAAGAACCCTCGCTGCCTACTTAATAGCTCTTGGAACTTGTCTACATGTCATTTGGAAGTAAAGAATAACTAGAAGGTTTAAGCTAAGGGAGATGTAGCTAGGCACAGTCCTTGAACTTACATTAGTATGTATCTGGAATCAATTAATTGTTTGCAAAGACGCTAATTATTTTAATGAGAATATACGAAGAATGAAGAATCGACTATTGAGTTCAAAATTCACACACATCGTTCAGGAATGATAAACAAGTAAGTACATAAAGCTTGCATGTGCCGATCGTGGTATGGAAGGGTGCTTGAGCTTACCAGTCCTTGAAGCAGCATGGAATGCCTTAATTGCTCGAACATAGTGGCGACAAGCAACAGCCAAAACCTGTGGACAACAAAGCAGAAGTATGAGTGAGCTAGAAGAGGATAAAGCAAGGGAAAAACCAGTCTGGAACAATACGAACGAAAGTGAGAATGAATGTGCTGTGTACATGAAGCTTATTTGCAGGAGAGACACATGGAGAGTAACCGAACATTCCCTTTGTAATGTTTGTGGCTTGTACTGAATCATATCGATGGTATTAGGATAGCTCTATGGTATACCTTGATTTTGTCGTCTAAGCAAGTAACATGGTTATGCTGTACAATTAATACCAATTTTTAGTAATGAATTATTTTAATTTTTCAAAACAAAACTCCCTCTTTATATAAACAAACATGGGACGGCTTTAATTTGTGAATCAATATGAAAAATAAGATATTTTTATTTCAATTCGATTCATGATTGAGAAGGATTATAACACCATCTTGTGCCATTGAATGACAAGGTCCAATTACTATTTCTTGATTTGAGGCAATCTGTCTACAGTTTTTCTCATGGAACATGTATTAGTAATTTAAAGAAAACTTTAATTTGAAACCTTGCTTATAGGGGTTGGAGTCTTGGGATTGTTTTAGTGGCACTGTCCTAAAGACCTCGACTTATTTAGTACCAATGTGGTCAAATTTGTGGGTCTACAAACAACTATTGTATTCAACTGGAGCAGAGTTTGCTATTTCATTTTGAATATTAACTTAGACAACATAGTAATTCTGGTAGGCTGATAGTGAACAGTTGAAGAATAACAGTCCTTAAAGAAAAGTCTCAGCCCATATTCACGAAGATGGAAGCCTATGGTTAAGCTCATTGAAGTTTGAGCCATTTCTGATGTTACAATACCAGTGAAAGCTGATCAGATCAAAATGGGAAGCATAATTAACAGAAAACGTTTAATTTGAAATTCAGGGCTTTGTTCCATCCTTTTGTGAAATTATCCACAAGAAGCCAACATAACCATTGTCCAGTGGATTAGGTACTATTTACTCAAAATTTGCTAATCCTTCAATTGGCTAATAATTAAATCTGACAAAAGTCTCCAAACTCCAAAGTCCCAATGAAATGAAAAACAAAACTTGTGTTTTGCTCTATGTTTATGTACTTGTAAGGATATTAAATGGAAGTAAAACCCAAATATCCTTCTATCTCTCTCATCCGTTCATCCATTTCCACTCACAGCTATCGTCATTATCAGAAGCACCTCGACACAGCGCAATGCATTCTATTGTCTCATCTTCTTCTTTTTATGCTCTTTTGGAACCCAACCACAAACCTTTTCTGGGTCACTTGCTTGCAACAAAGCCTTCTTGGTCGCCTCTCAAGAGAAGGGCTTCTTTAACGACTAGAGCTCTCCTGTCCTCCTCTAAAGAAACTGTCTTGAAGGACTTCCATGAAAGCAGAGCTCTCAAGGTATTTAACAAATCTAGATTTTCATTTTCTCTCCCCAGGTAAAAGCTTTTCACTTGTGTAGCTAGTTTGATGTTTTATCACTTCTGATTCTTGGTAAACAAGTCTAACTCAATATTTATGTCAAAGTCCGAGTCTTGCTTCTTATTGCTCAAGAATGTATACTTCTCTTTCCTTGTATTACGGTTTCTACTCTCACTTTTCATTATGATTAGATGGGTCCATGTAAAATCCAAATGTGAAAAGAAACACGAGCACAAGCAGAGGATGTAAATTTGCATTTATAGAGCACTTGGAAAACTGGCTAACAAATGCTATCTAAAAATTGCGTCAAATTGACAGCATGAAAGCAAAAAATTGCAGTAAAATAATGGACTGACCATAGACAAACACAGGAGATGCATGAATTTAAACAATTCTCAAAGTGCTCATGATGTAATCGTTGATATATTTTCAGTTTCGTTGGATTTTCAGCCTACCAGTAACAATTAATAATTCTGTGAGCTTAATTTCTTTCCATCAAAGGAAGACTTTCTATGGGATCCATCTGACCTAATCTTTTATTTTGAGTTATCACTTAGTGGTCTCTTTAATGGTTTTCCCCTTGTGTTCGTTACAGATTATTTCAGGTTTGCAGAATTTCAATATAGACAGTGTTGCTTCTGTTGTCACTGCTGCAGATAAGGTTAACCTGACATTATCTAATCTTATCGTCTACCTTCGTAGATTATCTTCTCTGTGTTCCATCCGATTTAATATAGACACTATATTAATTTCTTTTTCGGCCTCTAGATACTAGCTATTTCTATCTTAAATGTCCCACTAATAGCACCAAGTTCCTGACAAGGATGATGACTAAGAATCTGTTGCATTTTATGAAATTGAATTGCATTGCATAAAGCTCCATTCTGATAAAAGACCTAGATATGCCTAGGAACTTGCAATTGATTAATATCATTATTCATACCCTAGCTCGAGGTTTTCCTTTACAACCCGGAGTTTGCTACAATACATGTATGGAATAAATTTTAAAGGCTATTGCTTCTGTTAGGACTTGCAGGTTTTTGTTAGTGGAGCTAATAGATATATCAGTAAGGGTAATTGTTGATCATTGTGAGAAAGCATTTTACTGCTTTAAAGAGCACTATCACTTATTACATCTTCTGTTCAACACAAGTCTTTGAGTCAGTCATGTCAATTACGATTTTATTAATGAATATGCTGGTTATTTGAAGAAATGCAACAGATTCTGTTGACTCTCTTAAAAGACTTGCCTTTTGTGACCCATGTTGTTTAATGTTAATTCTGGAAATGTACAGGGAGGAGCAACACATGTAGATATAGCTTGTGAACCAGAACTAGTGAAGCTTGCCATTAGCTTAACATCTCTTCCTGTAACTTCTCTCTCTAGAAAAAAAATTTAGTCATAGTGTGTTTGTCTTCATGGTTTACTACTGGAAAACTTCTTTTCTATTTTCAGGTATGCGTATCTTCGGTGGATCCAGCAGCATTTCCAGCAGCTGTTGAAGCAGGAGCAATGATGGTATGATCACAAACTCAGTTCCTACATCTTTATGAGTCAATTTTAAAATCTAACCTCTAACATGGATTCTGTCTGAACGTAGATAATTAGAATGCAAAAGCCTTGACAGGCCTTATGATCTATGCAGGTTGAAATTGGAAACTATGACTCATTTTATGACGCTGGAATTGTTTTCTCTATGGAGCAGGTATAAGCAATACAATCAGCTTCCGAACAATTATTTCATGATTTTCAACTGAACCTTACCTATAAATCTTTTTTTAATGCAAATAAATGAGTCCTCGAGTTGAATCTACTTGGTTCATCAATATACCCACCCGCACTTTTATCTTCGCCTTGGTGTGATTCAACACAAATGCATGGTCATGGGATAGCTCTGTGATTCACTCTGAAGTGTGGAACAAGTTTAGGAGGAAAGTAAAACAGACTTGAATGAAAATTGATTCTGCATTGATCTGCATACACATTTGGTAGTTAAGAATTTTTAAAGGCCTTGCTGCAGTATTTTGCACAAGACCACTGTCATGAGGACAATTCTTTAACTGTCTCCAGTGGCCTGACCACAGTTGCTAGAACAATCCTGCCTGCTTTTGTCAAGACTGAGGAGTCTATAGGTCATCCCATTCACAGCATCTATTGTTTCCTGAAAATGAGTTTAAGCTGTGTCTATGGATCTCGACCATTCTTATAAGCTTTTTGTTAATACTCCTTTCTTATATATGAGCATGCTGTTGCAGATAATAAATTTAACAAAGGAGACTAAGAGAATAATTCCCTTTGTGACATTATCAGTTACTGTTCCTCACACATTAAGTCTTCATGACCAGGTAACAAACAGTAATTCAATGGAAAATATGAGATAAAGTTTGTAGTTCTTTGTATATTTTGCATAAAATATCCCGTGTGTAAAAAATAGGTCAAGCTGGCAGAGCTGCTGGAGCAAGAAGGTGTTGACATTATACAAACTGAAGGAGGGAAATGCTCTAATCCTTCAAAATCCGGTGTTCTCGGTTTACTTGAGAAGGTAACAGAAAGAATTTGTGTGCATTCATTAGCTTCAATAACCTTCTTGGTTGCAAAGAACCATTGAGGATAGATTGTTCAGACTATATGATTATTTTGAAAATTTTGATGATTCTCTTGTTGCTTGAGTTGATGTTTACCATTTGTTATTTATAGGCAACGCCAACTTTGGCTGCAGCATATTCTATATCAAGAGCTGTGAGGATTCCAGTTTTGTGCTCATCTGGACTTAGCGCAGTTACAGCACCACTGGCTCTCACAGCAGGCGCTGCTGGTGTGGTATGATAAAAGTTTCTCTGAAGTTCCATAATGTGTTCACGATATGCCCAAAATTAAACACAAATAAGCTCCATATCCATTGAACATTACGCCAATTCTGTTAGTTGAGTGAATTAAACCAGTAACATTAACGTCACATTCACCACAGGGTGTTGGCTCTGCGGTTAACAAGCTTGACAATATAGTGGCAATGATCGCTGAGGTTAGAAGTATTGCAGACTCCATGAACGTTGCAGTCAAGAAACACACTACCTATGACAAAAAGACTTTGAAGTTGTAATCTAATACATTATGTTCTTTTAGGATTTTGTATCGGAAGTGGACAATGTAGTAAGTCATGTTCAGCTAGGATGTTTTAGCTTTCACTTTATTTTCCGCTTGATTCATTCCAGTGGAAAAAGTTAAAACTAGCAAATAGATATTTTATCTAGTGTCTGAGTAATAAGTAAATAATAGGAAGCCATATTCATCTTTGCTAAAAAAGGACTTGAAAGAGCTATGGATAGTTCCACCATTGCATTATAAACCTTGAAACAAAGTGTCCTTTTCCCCCCACTTTTAGGGACTGGTGGAATGATGAGAATGGATATAGAACTGACATTTTGTAAGCGTTAAAAAGGTTATTAGCCTCAAATTGAAACTTTTCCAGTAAATTTTGGGTATTAAAATGGACGAATATGCAACATATCAAGCTAAGTTCAGTTTATGGTGCAAGGGTTTGAAACTCGTTGAAAATAGTCAGCAAAGAGAGAAACTGTTCGTACTTCAAATTGGATTTCTTGAGATGTAAAATCAGTACACCAGAGGAAAGAAGAGAGAAAAATGATGCTTTTTTATTGATCTATCTTTTCGGAAATCAACCCAGCCAAGATATAAGGTAAGTGTGTAACAAACTTTAGCTAAACGACAGAAAATATTCATTGTCAAAATAACAAAAAAAAAACAACTTATTTCTATATTCTCAACACTCCCTCTCAAGTTGGATGGTGATATATGTCAATCACACCCAACTTGGATAGTAAGTAGTCATGTTAATGATTGCCAAGCCCCTTCGTAAAAATGTCTGCCAACTGATCCTTTGTTGAGATGTGTCTAGTTTCCACAAAATCATTCTGAATACTTTCTCTCACAAAATGATAGTCAATCTCTATGTGTTTAGTTCTCTCATAATAAACTGGATTTGTTGCAATTTGTATTGCTGCTTGATTATCACAATGAAGAACAACAAGTTTATTTCTCTTGATTCCCAGTTCTGCTATCAGTCCAAATAACCATTTTAACTCGGCAACAGTGGAAGCTATGCTTCTATATTCAGCCTCTGCTGAAGACCTTGATATTGTACTTTGTTTCTTTAATTTCCAAGAAATTAGAGAGTTATCAAATTTAATACAAAAACCTGTCACAAATTTTCTTGACATAAGGCAAGATGCCCAATCAGAGTCACAATAAGCAATTAACCTTGGATTTTTTGATGAACTGAGAAGAATTCCATGTCCTGGATTCCTTTTGACATATCTAACAACTCTCAATGCAGCTTCATAATGAGATTTTTTTGGTTTCTGCATAAATTGACTCAAATGC
>JANIIA010000002.1:47967082-47983748 GCA_027478495.1 Erythroxylum alaternifolium | reverse complement strand
TCTAATGGCTCAAATAAAAAATTCCTAAATTCATATGTCTAAATTTTCAGTGCCATTGGACAGTCATTTTCACTACCGGTAAACCCTTATTCTGCCAGTTGGCATTTTTCCTAGTCCAAAATTGACCCCCGAAAATTTTCTATAATTCACTAAAAATCAGAAAACCAAAATGACCCTTTCCAACACAATTTTTATACACACAAATCATATTTTTCATAAATTCACATTTCTTCACAACTATACCGGGAAATTTCATGAATGCATGTACAGTCATTTACATGTGCAAAATTTATTATTGTATGCATGAACATGTCAACACAATTTTAAGCACTTATAACCTATTCCAAATGACTATTTTACCCTTCCCATTGGTGAGGGGATGTTACATGCTTATTATAGAACAAATTATCTTAATTGACCCCATATGAGAATTCTATTCAAAACGTTACTTATATGTCTATAAAATTTCTCATTGTGAAGATTATATAAGTGATCATTTGAACCAAGATCTAAAAAGTATCCCATATAGGGATTGCTATATTTTAATACTACTTATAATCTATTATAGTCAAGGATAACTCAATCGAGAGTCATTAGATATAGTATAAACTATATAGAGATAGCTGATAGATCAATTTAGGATTTCTCAACCTAAAGTGATTAGGAAGAATGTTATGTTGTTCTTGATTAGTATTAAATTGAGAAATCTTTAGCTAAGGTGGAATGACACAATAAACATAGTTTTCAAATGTCATTAATATAATTAAATATTAATGATAGATAACTAATATGATTGAACTCATATAAAGTAGATATTGATTTCATACTTTGTAGCTAATCAAAACATTAAGTGATGAAATGATTGAATTATACAAAAAAAATCATGCATAGAAAAGTTAGTCAAAATTACTTTGACATTATTAAATATTTGGATGATCTAATACGTTACCAGACGTCAATCTTGTTATATGGATATAAATAGTTTAATTTGAGAATTAAATATAAATTAAAGTAATTTAATTTATTTAATGTTAATATGAACTAAAGTTATTATTTATATCTATTACCAAAAAATTTAGGCAACTGATGGGTCATACATAAAGAATGGTTGAGGAGAGAAAAAAAATGATTTAATCAAGTTGAACTTAATTATAAAGTTTGAGAAACTTTATGATTAAATATGAGATATTTAATAAATAACGATAAATATATAAGATATTAGATTTTATTTGATGCAATTAATATTTAAATAAAATTAGTTATAATTCTAATTAGAATTAGAATTAAAATTAAAATTAAAATTTTATTTCAATTAAATTACTAATAAGTTTAAACTCTATTAAGAATATGCTTATGCTCTAAAGGAGTTAGCACTTCTTGTTTCCCTACCACTTGTAGAGTTCTCTTAATAAGTTCAAGTAAATACCGTTGGAGTTCTCTTAATAAGTTCAAGTAAATACCGTTGGATGTTGATCACATATGCAGCTACAGTGGTTATGATTAACCAATTTTAAAAGTGATTGAAGGAAAATAACAAGAAAATGATCAATTTACATAATCAGGTACGAATTTATTATTCATGTTTTATTGTGTTTATGCATTTGATCATGTTAGGAAATTTAAGTGATCTTGACTTTTGGGAAATCACACAAAAAAGTTTCATACTTATTTCTTTGTGCTCGAGAATCCTGTCCCGATTTCCCATCAAATATGACCAAGTTAATTAAAATATCATTTAAAATGACATATAAATTCAAGTAAAAAGTTAAATAAGTTCTTAAAAATGAAGTAGAATAAAATTTAGTCCATGTTTTAAAATTTAAAACTTGATATTGTCATTTAAATTGGTAAACATTCAATTTAAATGATACCTTATACACAAGTAATCAAAAGTTTAATTATAAAAAGATTTTAAACTTTGCTTAATTTGACATTACTAGCACAAATTTTAAAAAATAATACTAAAATATTCTAACTTTTAGTTTTAGCGAAAAGAAAGTTGATATTAAATTCTCTTTTAATATAGATGGCAAGACGAGGCACGAAAGATTATAATGTTTAACACGTGGTTGTTATATATTATATTTATCTCATATATGAGTTTTATTATTATTATTATTTTAGGCTTTTTAATATTTTTAATTTATTCAATATAAAATTCATACATAAAATAAACACAATATATGAAAATTATGTGACAAAAATACTATGGTTCATCTCTTTATTCATATTAATAAAAAATTTAATATTAGACTATTTAAAAATTAAAAGTGTGAGCTTTTTAACAATATTTTTAAAATTTTGAATTAGAATTGTAAATTTGAATAAGTTTGTGAATTTTTTTTTTACAATTAACCTATAATTAAAGTCTAAAAATAGAAATAAAAAATATCATTTATCCTTAGACTCTGTACATAAAATGGAGGATGTGCAACTGTCTGCTGCAAAGAATATTTTCACGAGCGCGCAAAACTTAAAATTTGCATCCGTTTGAAAAGCCAACGACGCCTTGCAATGAGCTCCAGTCCAGCTCCCGCCTCCAAGTGGAGTGAAGTAGCTTAAACACAACACCGCACTTTCCGACCCCAACTGCCACTTAGCCTTTTAACCTCTTCTTTCACTTGCCTTCTTATGTTTGTGTCGTCTGTTTTTTGAACTTGGCCTCTACAGTAGACTTTGTATATTATTAAAAAAACAATTCATTCTCAGATTCTCTCCCTCTAACGCAGGCCCCCATCGGTCTCATCGCCAACCCCAACGCTCCCTCTCTCCGCCATGCAAACCCTTCAATTCCCGCCTCTTCGACCATCCCCTCTTGCCCCTCTTCAAAGAAGAACCTATAATGTTGCCAATTCCCCGCCAAAGAAAATATCTTTCATCACTGCCTCCTCCACCACTACTAATAACTCCACTCTCCCCACTCCTAGGCGCGAGAAGGACCCCAAGAAGAGAGTTGTCATTACTGGCATGGGATTAGTATCAATTTTTGGCAACGACGTCGATGTTTACTACGACAAGTTGCTTGCTGGTGAGAGCGGAATTGGACCAATCGACCGCTTTGATGCCTCCAAGTTTCCCACCCGCTTCGGCGGGCAGATACGGGGGTTTAGTGCGCAGGGTTATATTGATGGAAAGAATGATAGGAGGTTGGATGATTGCTTGAGATATTGCATTGTTGCTGGGAAAAAGGCTTTGGAAGATGCAGATCTTGGAGGAGATGATTTATCTAAGGTTTTATTGCATTTTCTTTTTTCTGTAGAGCTCTGTTTCTCATTTGGTTGATGGGTTTTATTTTATATTCTCATGGTCGAATGATTGAACACAAAGGGTATTTAAAATTTGGTTTGCTGGTGTCTTCAAGTAAATGTCTTTTAGGAATCTGGTTAATAAAGATGATAAGTTTGCTTGTCCATTCAATGGTGTTTTGTATTGAGTTTACTTTTCTTTTCTTTTCTATTTTTTTTCCTTAAGAAGTTTCTAATGCACATCGACTGCTTTTTAGTCGACAAAGTAGGATATTGTATTAGTTGGGATTTGGTTGCGGCGTGTCGTTATTTTCATTAAACATTAATTATCTTCCTGTCGGGTTAGAATCACACCCATCCTAGAAGAATCAGAACAACTTTGTTAACCGAAGGTTCTTGCTTACAATTTGATTCCTGAACTGTAAAAAGTGTATATCATAGTTCACAAGTTAAAAGGCCTTGTTGGAATCTGATCTTCAAGTGCTAACTATGACTTTTGTCTCCATTGTTGTGTTACGTTCAGTTATTTGGCTTCAATAAATTAGACGCCTTTTCTGATGACAAATGATGTCTGTAGGTGATGCTTGTGTTCTTCAAAATTGTCAACTTGTCAGTTTAGTCAATAGAAAAAAAAATCAGTTTCACATACATATAGCGGTCATATTTTATGGGATTTCAAGTGTCTAAGAGAGTTGGATATGATCTCCCCCTCTTTTTTTCTCTTTCTTTTTCTATAAGTGATTTGGTTTAGAAATGCCCTCATTTGATGTATTGTTGACTTTAGCTGAAATGTGATTTAACACAGAATTACTAAAATCATTTTGCTTATAATCTGGCGATGTCAGCCTGTATCTTCATGCTTTGTTAGAAGATGGGAGAACCACTGTGAAATGAGAATCAAAAAGTGATAGCAATATCCATACAAAAAGATCTATTAAATTTTATGTAATTCTTATGCATTCTAGATTGCTTTAATATGTACTTTTACTGAATTATATGTTATACTTCTCTTTCATTTTTCCCTTACAGTTAGATGCCTGAACCACTATATTGCTTGTTTTGTGCATATTGCAGATTGATAAGGAGCGAGCTGGTGTACTTGTTGGAACAGGGATGGGTGGTCTTACAGTCTTTTCAGATGGCGTTCAGGCTCTAATTGAGAAAGGTCACCGAAAAATTACCCCATTCTTCATTCCTTATGCTATAACAAACATGGGTTCTGCATTGCTTGCTATTGAACTTGGTTTTATGGGTCCAAATTACTCAATTTCAACTGCTTGTGCTACATCCAATTACTGCTTTTACGCCGCTGCCAATCACATTCGACGGGGTGAGGCTAATTTGATGATTGCTGGTGGAACTGAAGCAGCAATAATCCCTATTGGTTTGGGAGGTTTTGTGGCTTGTAGGGCATTATCTCAGAGAAATGATGATCCACTAACTGCTTCACGGCCATGGGACAAAGATCGAGATGGGTTTGTTATGGGTGAGGGTGCAGGTGTGTTGGTAAGCTTATTTATATTTGTTTGCATTGTTCATTCACTTCAAAATTGAAACAAAATCATTTTCTTTCCCTTTCCTTTTACCATCTAAAATGTCTCCTGGTAGATGTTGACCATATATGATAATAGGTTAACCATGTATCAAAGTCATCTCTAAGGAGTTTATCATCTTTCTTGCAGATTATGGAAAGCTTGGAACATGCAACAAAACGAGGTGCACCTATAATTGCTGAGTACTTGGGAGGGGCAGTTAACTGTGATGCTTATCATATGACTGATCCAAGGGCTGATGGGCTTGGAGTGTCTTCATGCATTGAGAGAACTCTTGAAGATGCTGGAGTATCACCTGAGGAGGTGAGTGTCTTGGTTCTCTGAAAATAAATACTTTAGTTTTACAGCCATTTCTTTGTAGCATTGTTGGTTATCATTCCTGTGACCAATTCATTTTATGTTCTATTTCGGTTAGTTCTTTTGAATGCCTAATTTGTGCGCCTGTACAACTGCTCATGCTGCTTCAGTTTTGCATTTTTTTTCCCCCTGAGAAATTATCTTAATACTGAAGATTTTCGGATGCACAAGTGTGTTTTGGAGTGCGATTTCTTTCTTCAACTTTCGGTGGTGCTTTTCTGAAGTCAATATAATGCATCGTCATTAATTTATTCTCTAAGCCATTAATTAACTGGTTGAACGACTTTCAGGTTAACTACATAAACGCGCATGCTACTTCTACTGTTGCTGGTGACCTTGCTGAAATAAATGCAATAAAGAAAGTATTTAGGAACACTGCAGATATCAAAATCAACGCAACAAAGGTACCCACCTGTGGATTATACTCAATATTCCATATTCAAAATTTGAGGACATGATGCTGTCCTTCTGTTGCGAACTTGCGATTTACATTCTCTTTTCTTGTTGTTTCAGTCTATGATAGGGCATTGCCTTGGTGCTGCTGGCGGTTTGGAAGCAATTGCCACTGTTAAGGCAATTACTACAGGATGGCTGCACCCTACCATTAATCAATTTGTAAGTAAATTTAGTGTTTTCTAGTTTGGTTCTGTAAAAGTTAGTGATTTTCTTGAATTGCTTTTCCGTGGTTGACACATTGTTTTGCACAACTGTAGAATCCAGAGCCTTCGGTAGAGTTTGACACTGTGGCAAATAAGAAACAGCGGCATGAAATCAATGTTGGTAAGATGGAAAAATCTCTAAAAGTTTTAGACGTCTTGACTACCGGAACCAAGAAGCTGAAATCATTCATTGACACTATATAATAATTGCTTCCAGGTATCTCAAATTCATTTGGATTTGGAGGACACAACTCGGTCGTAGCATTCGCCCCGTTCAAGCCTTAAGGGACCAGCATTTGCAATTTTTGCTGCCTCCAGCTCGTCTGCATTTCTTGTCGGAGATTGGGATTAATTTTGCCCACGTAATTAGCTACTCACTTGAGGCTGCTTCATCTTTTAACTTTGGAGTTGCTTGCTGCAAGTTGATTCTCATGTAGTTGTGGTTGACTATATAAGATGTTTTGTCCTCTACTTTCCACCAATCAAAAGCAAGCGGGGCCTATGTTTGGTTTTAAGGTTTAAATCGTAATAATCCTACACATCTACTGGATAGACGTTTACGGAATCTCTCGCCATCCCTTTCTCCTTTCCCGCCAAAACCGATCCCTCGGCCCTTAGTCCCCTCCCAATGGTATCTCTCTCTCTCTTGTCCACTGCCAAAATCATCAGCTGATTTGTGAGAATAAGCGGGCTTTAGAAAATGGATAACATCGACGAGAGAAACAGTCACAAGCGAGCATTTCTTGACTTTTTGGATCAGAATGTACTCTCTCTCTGCACATATATATATGTGTGTGTGGCTACGTTAATGGCGGATTGCGCTGTGATTCTTTGGCTGAGTGTCTCAGGCATGCAAGGACGAGATAAAGGCCATGGTCAACCACAAGCGTCGCCGCCTTGTCGTCAACATCTCAGATCTTCAGGCTTTTCAAGACTTTGGACCCAGGTTTCACCCCTTTTTTTCTTCTTTAAACACCAAGTTTTGGAAACAGGTTCGGGAAGCTAATCTTCTGCAGTTGGATTTTAGGATTTTGAAGAACCCAATTGAATACATGCAACCCTTCTGTGATGCGGCCACCGATATTGCACGTAGCATTGACCTTTTGTTTTGAGAGCCCTTTTGTTTCTCGTCGTGTCACCCCACGAGAACTTCTCTCTGAATTCATTGGCTCCATGATTTGCGTTGAGGGTGTTAAGAAAATCGACTCCATTAGACCAGGTTCGTAGCTAAATAGGATTTTGAAGAACTACATGCAACCCTTCTGTGATGCGGCCACCGATATTGGCGTAGCATTGAACCCTAAGTACTTTGGAAGACGATCAAGTTATGGGTTTTGAGGGCCCGTTTATTTCTCGTCGTGTCACTCCCCGAGAACTTCTCTCTGAATTCATCGGCTCCATGATTTGCGTTGAGGGCATTGTCACTAAATGTGGTTACCTTGTTATAAATGCACTTTTTTCCTCGTCTTTCCACCTAGAGATTCAATTTGATCTGCCAATTTGTTGTCTCATGTTCCCACGTGGACAACTTTTTTTTTAGCCCATGAGTGTCCTGAAAGGGTTCTAACTATGTGAACAATTTTTAAAATACTTTTATGCCTATATTGTTTTTATTAAAAAATAAATTAATACTAGTAAAAGCTAGAAAATATCATTATAATAAAATTTAGCTACAAAAGGATAAACTTCAAAATAATATATCAATTGCCTATAGCAAATCAACTTGGCTAAGGGTCTGTTGTTTGTTGTTGGCAATAAAAGTTGCCCTTATCGAATTTATTAGATTATCTGCTCGAGCCACCTTAAATAAGAAAGGTGGATAATCTGACTAGTGTAATGATGTATATGATTAGTAAATGTCTTCCATTGAGCACCTAAAAAGGACAATTCATTGTAAATATGTGGAGCTCTTAATTTTGTCCTAAAGAGACCTACCAGAATTGGCTTCTTATTCATTACCAATTCTCTCATCGTGGACTATTTAAGAGGGTCAATTAACTCTCTTGTAAACCATATGGGTCAAATAACCCTCTTGTAAACCATATGTGAATGATCATTTGTGGAGAATACTTCTTTTTAGTTTTCCTTCTAGCAGATATTCTTTTGGGAATAGGAGAACGCTCATGAAACCTTTCTTCTAGCTCAACAAGTCTATCATTGTTTGGTTGTCTTAGCAGTAGATTACTTGTTAGATCATCATCTAGTAAGCCAGATTCATCTTCTAGCTCTTGTTTCTCTGATTGTGAATTTTGGATAGAAGTTATATATTCCTGATTTTCAAGTTCCTTTGACAGAGAGGTGTGTCTAAATGCTATATTGGGCTTCCCATTATTAGTATCTGGGGTATTTATTGCTGAGTTACCCAGATTCTCATTAGCAACAATTTAGACACCCACACCCTTATCATTATCCAATGAAGTAGATTCAACCCCTAATAATTCATCTTGCCATCCAGTTTTAAAAAGTTTTCCTGTAAGAATCCATTTCTTGGTTGAATTATGAGGCTTCTAGGGATATGTCATCTTAATTTCAGATTTTTCAATCTCCCTTGTATCACCCAACTTGAGAATTGGTAAAAGATACAGGTAGTATAACCTTCTTTTTGACCTCCACATATATTTTTGCATACCCAATTTGCTCCATCCTAGATGTTTAAGCATTCATACAAAGAGGCTTACCTAAAGAACTTGCTAAAAAACCCAATCCTTCAATTGTTCAAAATTCTAATGGCAAATATGAAACCACCCACATAGGAAAAAATTCTACACATTCCCTATCAAATGTTAACCTAGATTTCCACTGCTAAATAAACATGAGTTGGCCCCCTATATGTCAAAGCCCTATTTTCAGTATTTCATTCAAATTACTATCAACAACAAATTTAAACAGAATAGTGCCATCATCTATGAGTAAAGTTTTTTCCAAACCTTTCTTACCCCATCGTGCAGTGGCTATATTGTTACGTATTAAAGCTTGATAGGAAATTGAGATGTTGTATTGTACCAATTTTTTGATGTGAATATTTATGGTAAGATTAGGTTTAGAGTTTTGTAATTAATTGAATTAAAAGGAGTTAAAGCTCTGATTGTCCTTATTGTAAGAAATTTAATAAATTGGTTAATCTCTTGATAGCTTAGGCATGAAAGTAAACGTTCACTAATCTAATACAATTCACCAAATTCCTGATAGCTATTTCGAGTTTCTAAAACCTCTAACAATAGAAAATGTTGGTTTATTCTGACTGAGCAAAACTATGGTGTGACATGCTTTGCTAATGGAAGTGTTGAACTTTTTCTCATACGTAAAGTCTGAAGCATCAATTTCTTAGAGTTATGACTAGTATTTAGTTCTCAAAATAAGTATGTTGTTTTACTATCTTATGTGTGGATTAAACGAGAAGAAATCCTCTATATCACTTACTATATTCTAATTTTTGTTCCCAATATGACGTCTTTTATATACATTTAATATAAAACGACATGACATTAAGGGCAAAGATAAGGTTAAAATAGAGTAGTTGAAATACAGAATTTGAACCCAGATTGAACATATGTACTCCCCGTGTATAGATGCAAAATTCTGACATTAATCACTACAAGACATCTCTTGTAGTTAGTAGAATATATCTTGGTACTTTTAACCAGATCCTCTGTGGGATAGAGGATCTGAACCCCTTTTAACCTTGTGGTTGCAAATTTTTAGGTTCTCTTGTAAGGATAAAAGCTGCTAAATTGTTCAGTTTAGCCCTACAACTGATAGCTTCACTTTTCAGGAATATCGAGACATCACATCCAATATCGGTTTGCCCACAGGCAAGGCATCACTAACATTTTATATGTATAGGACAAAGTAAAAGGAAAGGCTCAAATCAATAAAATACAAATATATAATGTCTAAAGAAAACTCAACATTCAATTCCCTTGTAGGCTTCTTTTCAATTAAAATGTTTCAAGATTATCATAATTTCTAGAATCATAAATATTTAACAGAGAGATTAATTACTCATCTATTCTTAAATTTTCTAAATTCAATGCATTTGATAAATGTTTATAATTGTTCAAATTGCTAATATTCTCGTGAATATAAATCTTATCACTTAAATTTTCATTTAAGTTGTTCAAAACCATCTTCATATAATTTCTCATAATTTTCACTAAAAATGTACTCTTTTAACAAATTTGTCAATAACTATTTTTAGGATATTAAGTCTCGTTTTTTTCCTTTTTCATTTCTAGGCAAGTACTTTTTAGGCAATATTATATAAAATAATTATAACACAATTGAACTATAAAAAGAACAAAAGGATGTGTATGGAACTGGAAGAAGCTGGTAGGTACAATAAAACAACAATAACTCGACTATTTATCACAAAAATTTATCAATGATATTAATATATATGCAACAAAAAAATAAAGTGCCAAAATTAATACCATCAACAACAACAACCCAGTAAAAACTCTACAGATGTGTAGAATCTGGAGAGATCCAGTAATACGTAACCTTACCCCTAACTAGTAGAGAGACTGTTTCCAAATGACTCATAAAAATCCTATATTAAAAATGAAAAAAAATAAATTGTAAGCTTTTATGATAAAAGTTATCATACTAAAAATTTATTTTTGACTTTTCAAGCAATTCTAAAACATAGAAGACTAACATTGATCCACTTTTCACCAAAGAAAATATAGATTAACAATAATAGTCACATTATAAAAATATTGAAGTCATAGTTCATCAATAATTTACAAAATTAAATTTATAAACTTATAAATAAGAAAATACTAATTATGACTCAATAAATAAAAGGGAGATAAATTGCAATTGGAGAAGGAAATAAGGGATAAAATTATCAAGTATGATATATGTGAAATGAAAGAGAGAAAATTTACCCGAATAAACTTTAATTCAAATCAAAATTATACCTAAAATTGTAATTAATAAATATCATATATAATCAAATTGGTATTTATAAGGAGGAATTTCATCTTGAAATGCTCACTTACATTGTTGTTTTACCTTCTAAACAGAAGTTTTCGTATGTATGATGACGAACCTTTTTTTTTTTGCCAAATTGAGATTGATGTTTGCCTCTTTTCTCAAATGAAAAACTCCTTTATTCTAAAATAATTTGTAATTGATATGCCTCTAATAAGCCTACGCCTGGGGGTTCTACATCTATCATACAAAGGCATTCTCAAGTCCTTAGAGTTTACATGTGTCTTATAAAGACAAATATTTCACAAAAAACTTATCGTTATCAGGATGAAAATGGCAACCTGTTGGTGACTGAGTATGGTTTATGCGAGTATAAGGACCATCAAACATTGTCAATGCAAGAAATAACTGAGAATTCTGCTCCTGGATGACTTCCACGACCAGTTGATGTCATAGTTGAGGATGATTCATGCAAGCCTGATGATTATGTGGCTATTGTTAGGGTTTACAAAGCAGTATCTGGGAAAAGCAAATGCAACACGAATGGGGTATTCAGGTAGCTCCAGTATTGAGTTTAATATTATCGTTCAAACTGTTTATGTTACCACTTTAGAAGAAAATTTTTATCTGGTCTGATACTTGACAAGTGACGTCACTTGCAGGACTATTTTGATAGCTAATAATGTTGGGGAAATAATTCTACCCCTTAAAAATTGGAATTAGGGACTGTGATGTTGTCGTAGAACCATTTGCTACCATTACTGATTTTTTTCTCCCTCACTAGTGTTTCACGTTATAGTTGGCTCTCTCTCCTCACTAAGAAATTGAATTTTTGTTTCTCTCATTTTCAGGCTAATCTCAGTTCTTTAAACCTCACTTTCTCCCTTACTTTTCTAATTCCACCTATTAATCTTTGACCTCTCCTCCTTTTTTTATAATAGACCTAACCTGGTTATGAGAGAAGGAAAAGAAACTACCCGTGCTCTTCCTCTCTCAACTGCTCTGATACTAAAAACTTGTTGGGGAAATAAAGTAAAAAGCTGAAATAATTCGAAAGAAAAGAGATGTTATTAGAGAGTCTTTAGTTTTGTTTACTGTCTTGCATATAAATATGCTACATAAAGCCTAATATATAGGCTTACAGATGAAGTAACAGTTGAAGTAAATAATGAGAAAGGGAAACGACAGGTGTCCTTCATTTGTGGAAACATTTATCCACTATTCAAAACTCATAACAGACGAAATACTAAAAGATAAAAAACATTAACTCACATAATCACTGGTCTTAAAAGTCAAACAGTCATAAGTTTTTAAAGCGTTATTCAACACTCCCCTTCGCTTCAAATTTGCATACTCCAAGTTTCTATCGGAAGTAATTATGTTTGGCCAATGGAAGTGCTTTGGTCAAGACATCTGTAACTTGTTCATTATTCTGACAAAACTTCATATTTATATCTCCTTTAGCAGTGAAACTGCGAATAAACTGATACATGATATCGATGTGTTTTGTTCAGCTATAAAATGTTAGATTTTTTGTCATTACAATGGTTACCTTATTGTCAAAGAATATTTTTGTTGCTCCTTTTTGAACGTGATAAACATCAACCAACAACCTTCTCAACCAAATAGCCTGACATGCAGCAAAGGTTACAGCAACATACTCTGCTTCTGACGATGATAATGCGACCACATCTTGCTTCTTTGATCTCCAAGAAATTGTCGCAGATCTTAAGCTGAAAACATGGCTATAGGTGCTTCTTCTATCATCTACACATTCTACCCAGTCACTGTTACTATATTGGAACAACCTGAATTTTGCTTTCTTTAAATAGCAAAGCCCAAAATCAACGAATCCAGTTATGTAGCGTAGCACCCTTTTTGTTGCACCTAGATGTTACCTAATAAGATTATACATATACTTGGACAGGGTCGACTATAGGTCAAGTAATTCAACCCACCTATCAACTTTTTGTAGTAACTCAGGTCAACAACCTTTGTACCATCTTTAAGTTGTAATTTTTCATTTGTATTCATAGGTGTAACTGCCATTTTACAGTTGTGTATGCTAAACCTAAATAGAAGATCTTTCGCATATTTTCTCTGTGAGAAATATCCCATTTTGAGCTTGCTTCACTTCCAACCTAAGGAAATATTACAGAATCCCTAAATCTACTATTTCAAATTTTCTTTGCATGCATGATTTAAATTCAGCAATCAAAATGTTAAAAGATCCCATATAAATTATGCCATCTACATAAATGCAGACAACTAAGAATTCACCATTATTATGCTCCTTCACATACAATATAGGCTCATTTTCACTCCTAATAAATCCATATTTCAAGAAATATGAGTCAACTCTTTTATACCATACCTACGGTGCTTATTTTAACCCATAAAGAGCTTTCCTGAGCTTGTAGACTTTATGTTCTTGCCCACTAACAAAAAAACCATCAGGTTGACATACATAGACTTCCTCTTCTGACTCCCCATTTAAAAATGCAAACTTCACATCAAATTGATAAATGGGCAAATTCAGTCTGGCTGCTAGAGACAGAAGAATTCTCACCGTTTCAAAGCAAGCAATAGGTGAGAAGGTTTCATCAAAGTCAATAACTTCATGTTGTGCATATCCTTTAGCCACGAGTCTTGCTTTGAACCTTTGTATGCTGCCATTTGTATGATATTTTATTTTGAATCCCCACTTCAGCCTAATATGAGTCTTCCCCTTTAGTAAATCAACCAATTCTCATATTTGATTGTGCTCAATTGCCCTCATTTCTTTCATCATTGCTGCTTGCCATTCTTCATTTTCAGTAGCTTCCTTAAAGAATGTAGGTTCTGTCACATATAAAGAAAAACTACAGTTTTCATAAATTTTAGCTAGCGATCGAAACCTTTTTAGAGTGAGATCATACGTACAGTTGGACGAGGAGCTTGTTGACGATGAACTATTACTATTGCTGTGTGAAGTAAGATTACTACATAGTGAAAAGACTGAGTTACTGGCTGGAGATGTAGGAGAGTTAGTGTTACCAGAATGAGTTTCTGAAATTGATGGTTCAGGTGGTTCTATCATTGTAGGAGTGTCTTTCGGGGTTACTGTTGCTGCTACTTTGTTGTTTTTCTCCCATGTCCAGCTTGGTTCTTCATTAAATTTGGCATCCGTACTATTAATCACCTTGCCAATCACATGTTTATATAGCATATACGCCTTTGATTGAATGCTATAGCCCACAAAACACATTTTTTATATTTTTTATCAAGTTTAGATCGAGATTTAACCAAAGCATATGCTACACAACCGAAAATTCGTAAGTGGCTTACCTTAGGCTTATGACCTTTCCATGCCTCATATGGAGTCTGATTGTATGCTGCCTTTTTCAGAGAGATATTTAGGATATAGACAGTTGTAGTCACTGCCTCTGCCCAAAAACACTTTGGGATATCTCTTGCCTTCATCATGCTTCTACCCATCTCGACAATGGCACGATTTTTTCATTCTACTACACCATTTTGGTCTGGTGTATAAGGCACTATGAGTTGTCTATAGATTCCATTCTCCTCATAAAAAACATTGAATTCATCTAAAACAAACTCACAACCTCGGTCTGTTTGAAGTGTTTTAATCTGACTCCCACTTTGCTTCTCTACTAAAGACTTAAATTTCTTGAAATTATTGAAAGCGTTAGATTTGAATCTCAAGAAATATACCTAGCTCATACGACTATAGTCATCAATAAAGAGCAAAAATTTTCGACTCCCTCCTAAGGAATCAATTGACATAAGACCACATAAATCAGCATGTATAAGCTCAAGGGAAGTTGAGGCCCTCCAAGCCTTATTTATAGGAAATGGTGACCTGTTTTGTTTTCCATACACACATCCTTCACAAAAGCCAAGATTATCAATTTTAGGCAACCCAACAACTATGCCTTTATTATCTAACTATTGTAATCCTTTGATATTCAAATGACCATATCTCAAATGCCATAGCTTAGCTTTTGTACTTTCCTTAGCAATCAATGCACAACTTCTACCACCTAGTGACACATCTAATGGAAACATTCTATTTGAGGTCATTTGAACATTAAAATCTTTTCTACCAGATTTCGTGTCATGAGTACTACAGGAATCATTATCAAACATAAAAGAATAACTATCAATCAATAACTGTCCAACACTTAATAGATTATGAACTAGAGAGGGAACATACTGCACTTCATGAAGAAGCTTTATATTACCATGTGTGGTTTTGATAGCAACCGTACCTTTGCCTTTAACTTTGACTAAATTGTTATCCCTAAGTCAAACTTCTGATCTCTTCGTCTCGTCAAGTTCTTTAAACAACAGCCTCTCGCCACACATATGATTGGAGTAACCATTGTCAATAAACTAAATAGCATTGGTCTCAATATCCATAGTAGAGTGAGCCATGAACAAATTGCTTGTCTCTTATGGTGTCTCGTTGAAATTGATATGCTTCTGTTCATCTTTTTGTTTAATCCAACAATCAACCTCCTTATGCCCATATCACTTGCAGTAGCAACATTCACCAGCAAATTGACCTCATCCTCTTCCACAGCCACGACCTTGACCGCGATAACCTCCTCTACCTTGCCCTCTGTCTCCTATATTATCTGACTTTTTATTTGCCGAAGTTTCTGACTTACCTTTAGAATGAGACTCCCCCTTTACTTAAAAAGCCCTTTCTTCAGTTGTTCCATTAGGCCTATTTAACCTATCTTTATGTGCTAATAAAGAACCCATCAGTTCATCAAATGTGTAGATAGTTAGGTCCTTAGTCTCCTAAATGGCAACAACTACATGATTGAATTTGAAGGTTAAACTCCTTAAAACCTTGCCCACAACAGTTTCATTGCTTATATTTTCACTATATGACTTCATACAATTGACAATTCTAGATACCCTAGAGAGACAATGTTGCACAAACTCTTTTTCATGCAATGACAACAACTCAAAATCACAATGAAGAGTTTGCAATTTGACCGTAATTATTTTCTTATCTCCTAGGTATTCTTCTTTGAGAATTTCCCATGCTTCTTTGGAGGTACTAGTTATTGCGATTCGGGAGAAAATACTATCATCAAGAGCTTGCTGAATGAGGAATAAGGCATTTGCATCCTTCTTTTAGTTGTCCCTTAGTTGTTGGTTAGGCTGCTCCCAAAGTTCTTGAGACATGTTTTGCATTTTCAGATTCCAAAAATGATAATTTTGCCCCTTAAAAATTGGAATTAGGGACTATGATGTTGTTAGAACTATTTGTTACACTGACTTATTATTTTTTCTCCCTCACTAGTGTTTCACGCTATAGTTGGCTCTCTCTCCTCACTAGGAACTTGAACTTTTATTTCTCACTTTCAGGTTGATCTCAATTCTTTAGATCTCAATTTCTCCCTTACTTTTCTAATTCCCACTATTGATCTCTAACCTCTCCTCCTTTTTTTTAGTGGACTTGACCTGGTTATGAGAGAAGGAAAAGAAACTACTATGCTCTTCCTCTCTCAACTGATTTGATACCAAAAGCTTGTTGGGGAAATAAAGCAAAGAACATATAAATAAGTTGAAAGAAGAGAGATGTTATGAGAGCAAGTCTTAGCTTTAGTTTTGTTTACTACCTTACATATAAATTTGCTACATAAGGCCTAATATATATACTTACAGATGAAGTAAGAATTGAAGTAAATAATGGGAAAGGGAAACGAAACATGTCCTTCATTAGTGGAAACGTTCATCTACTATTCACAACTCATAACAGACAAAATATCAAAAGACAAAAAACATTGACTCATGTACTGTAACATCCCGTTTCTAGAGAACGGGTCGGACCAGAGAAACGGGTCCAAGTGTGATAAATGAATACATCTCATGCTCATGCATCTGTGAACAGTGATAG
>JANIIA010000002.1:47955350-47966602 GCA_027478495.1 Erythroxylum alaternifolium | reverse complement strand
TTTATTTATTACATAATAATACTAATATATAAGATGATAAATTACTCATATTTTATTTATAATACATATTTTATAACTAATTGTCAATTAATTTTATTAATAAATAAAATATATATTTCTACAATTTTGTTAGCAAAAAAAATTGTAAAAAAGTTGTAAACTTGCTCTCTCTTTTATTACATAAGAAAGGGTATAATTGGGTTTTAAAAATAAATAAGTAGCTGATTCAACAAAACGCTCCTCCATATGAATGTTTTGTTTTTTGGCTGTTTGAAGACAAACAGCTACTGCTTCAGCTGTTCTCCAAACAGCATTTATAACTGTTTGAAGAGTCAAACAGTTGAAACATGCCAATCAGCTAAAAAAATAGCTGATTGGCAGCTTATCAAACGAGGCCATAATGACCTTGTTTGGCAACCAACTGATTGCATTAGCTATTAGCTGATTCTATCAGCTGTTAACGGATAGCTGATTCTATCAGCTGTTATATCAGTTGATTTGACTAACAGATTGCATTAGATGTTTGTTAAAGATATTTGGTAAAATTAATTGTTTAGTATTAACTATTTATATGTAAAATGACTTATAAGAACATGACTTTAAAAAAATTATAAAGGTATGAATATTATATATCTTAAGTATTTCGTTGAATATTCTTATTTCTATTATTATTTTCATTTAAGGGCAACGCTTTATTTCTAACCTATAGAGTCGAGGAAAATAAATGGTATTTGGAGTTGAAGAAGTTAAAACAAGTCGGAATCATTACATTGCAACACAAGAAATTTGATAGTATTGGCAATTATGAGAGGGCATTGAAGTTAAACATTGGGATGCATTTTATAAGGTCAATTCATTGGTTAAGTCTCTGAAATATGCTTTCAACTTTGCAATTGTCTTGTAAAAGAAACACAGGTGGACTTGAGTTCAGATCTTTAAATACTTGGTATTGTATACTGGGCTGAGCAGGAACGGAAGACAAACTATGAAAAAGTAATGGAAGAGTTCGACGAAACCCAAGATAATCATAACCCCGGCCCGAAATCAAGGGTCAAATGTACTCTAGGGTTTGTTCGACATATATAAACGAAGCAAACCATTTCATCTCGTCCTAAATTGGGTTTGTACTCGTCGGGTTTTTCTCGCGTCTTCCCTGAGAAGTGAGAACATGGTTTCCTTCAGGGTAAGTGTGGCCTGTTAATTTCGAAGTTTGGCAACTCGTGGATTTTGGTTTGGAGATGTGTTGTTAATGCTGCTTGTTTTCCAATGGTTTGTTCTTTTCATTTGGGTTGGTGCAGTTTCACCAATACCAGGTTGTCGGAAGGGCCGTGCCGACTGAGAGCGATGAGCATCCTAAGATTTATCGCATGAAGCTTTGGGCCACTAACGAAGTTCGAGCCAAATCCAAGTTTTGGTCAGTAGTTGTGGGATCAAATGCATCCTTAATTTAATGGTAGATATTGTATTTCATAGTTTTTGTTTGTGACTTTTTGTTAATGTCATTTTTGTTGTTCTGTTTCAGGTACTTTCTGAGGAAGTTGAAGAAAGTTAAGAAGAGCAACGGGCAAGTCCTTTCTATCAATGAGGTATAAATGCCTTTTGAGTTTAGTCTATTTAAGTTGGTTTTTTCCTGCGAAACATATTTGGTCTGGTCTTTTGTCCATTGATTTTGTGAATTCCATCGGTTATATTTTAGGATTCTTTGCTACTTCTCAGTTTCTTATGCTAATTGACGGTACACTTTCTCCTTCACGTCTCGTGTTAAACATCAGTACACTGTGCTCTCTTGCCCACCGACTGCTCTTTCTGATTTATGCTTAAATGTTTCCACGTGTTTTTGTTATTAGTTTCTGTTTAACTATTCATGTTTTTATCATGTGCTTGAAAAAAGTGACGATGAATCCTAAACATGATTTGAAATGCTTCATTATCTGGTTGATGCACTCTTTAATGTCCGCATGATTCGTTCCCTTGAAGCTAAATTAGTTGCGTTGTTTTTTGTCTATCTCCCTGTTACTTACCCTTAATGTTGCTCTGGGGAACACTGGAGCAACTACTTTTTTTTTTGTACAATTGTAGTTTTGAAGAATCAATATATTGACTAGGGGATCTTTTCATCTATCTGAACTTATTATTAGTTAACCGACAGTTGTGCTTATGTGAAATGTGTATACTGACGTTTTGCTTGTTACAATTATTTCACGCACTTTGTATGGCCTCCAATCACTACTTATGTGAAGTGTTTTTGAAAAAATAATGTACTTACTCTGATGGGTGCGTAGAACTTCTATATGATACATTATAAATTGGTTATACAGTTAGCAGATTTCTAACGATTTTTCTGGTTCTGCGTTGTCTATCTTGTCTGATACATGTGGTTTATGAATGCATTTAAGTAATTACTGTATTGCATATGTTTTTGATGATTTCATGTCTGTTGCCTGCAGATTCTTGTTTTGTAAAGATTTTGTAGTTGTGTTCTTTGATCTTTTGACACATTTACATTTTAACATTTGCAGATTTTTGAGAAGAACCCAACGAAGATCAAAAACTACGGTATCTGGCTGCGTTACCAAAGCCGAACTGGTTACCACAATATGTACAAGGAGTACCGAGACACCACTCTCAATGGTGCTGTTGAGCAAATGTACAATGAGATGGCTTCTCGACACAGAGTTAGGTTTCCTTGCATTCAGATAATCAAGACTGCAACAGTCCCTGCTAAGTTATGCAAGAGGGAAAGCACCAAACAATTTCACAACTCCAAGATTAAGTTCCCATTGGTGTTCAGGAAGGTTAGACCACCAACGAGGAAGCTGAAGACGACATACAAGGCATCAAGGCCTAACATATTTATGTAACTCGTTTCATCTGATGATGAGTCACAGTAAGCCTGGAAATTGAGTCTATTTTTGGACTTTGTAGAAGAGTTGTTGAAGTTTTTGTTTATTAGATATTGTTCTTTTTTCCCAGTACCAATTATATCAGACAAATCATATTTGATTTGACGGGTTCTGTTCCCTGCAATTGTGAAATTTGGGAAAGTGCTGTTTGGAATTTTCCAGTTCAAAGTTTGCTATGGACAGTCTGATGCTTAAATCTCATGATTCTCATATCAGTTCTTCAATTCCATGATGAAGAACTGAGTTATTATTTACCCTCAAATGCGAAAGACCCAATTTGATTAGGTGGGCCTTAAAAATTTTCATTTATTCGTTCCAAGTCTGGCCCAGATTGATAATTACAACGAAATTAGGCATGAAAGTGTAATTCCAGTCCCACTGGCCATAATAGCGCCGAAGTCAACTGAGCAATCGAATTTTACACTAATCACTAAATTTCAATTCAACGCTTGGAATCGAAGTGAGACTGACGTAGGAAAAGAAAAAAAAATTATTTGACTTATTTGTAATAGTTGATTAAGGAAAATATGTTAATACTTTCAGCTTTGGTGAGGAACAACTCAGGTAAAAACATTTTATGAAAGTGGATGTGGTGTGGGAGATTGATATTGTTCCTTTACTTCACTAAAGTTCATCACAGCATATCCCACCTGATGAATTGAAAACCACACTAAGCATTCAAATACTTATATATTTATGACAAATCCACCGGAAATCCTTAGGATTTATATAGACTTTCATATATAGGAACCTAAGCCTATTTATATTAGATATCCCTTAGAACCTAAACCGATTTATAATATATTTTAGATATTTTAGTGATTTATATAGATTAAAATTGACATTTGATAATGCATCATAACCATTCAAATATTTATATATGTTAAAGTGGTTTCAACTAACTTTTTTGTGCATAATTTTTCTGTATAATTTAATTCTTTTATTATACAATATTATGTTTAGAAATAGAATATGAAATTAATGTCTATTTTATTTGAGCCTAATCATGTCAATTCTCCATCATTAGTAAGTAATTATATAATGATATTTAAAAACTAGTTTTAAAGTATTATTCTACCTTGGTCAAGGATTTTCTAAATCAATATTAATCGAGAACAATAGAACATTCTCCTTAACTTTAAGGCGATGAATCTTATATTGATCACTCAACTACCTTTATATAGTTTCTACCATATCCAATGACCACCGATTGAGCTACGCTTAACTAGAATAGGTTATAAGTAGTATTAAAACATAACAATTTCGATACGAGATACTTTGAAGATCTCAAGTTAAATAATCACTTGTACAATCATTAGAATAAAAATTTTACTACACATACAAGTAATGTTTCAAATGGATTTGTCATATGGGGTCAATTCAATGAACTTGGTTCTTTAACAAGTATCCTCACATTTGTTTAAGTCTATACTTTAGCCTATGAAATCGACTATTTCTTTCATAAAAAAAAGACATAATATATGCTAGTCTTTTACGCTCTATTAATGTCCAGTCTTAATAGAACAATGATTATGAACAATTTAAGGATAATATATAAATGCAATATGAATATCATAATTATGATCTCGTTATAATTTCATTTGCAAAGTATATTTATCCTATGGACTTTACTATCTACTTCCAAATATGTATAAGGGTGAGCTTGGAGCAACTGGTAATGTTGCTCTTTTGTGACCATAAGGTTATAGGTTCAAGTCATGGAAATAGCCTCTTTGTAAAAATACAAAGAGAAGGTTGCATACATTATGATCCTCCCCAGAAAAAGTGGGGAGCCTTGTGCACTAGGTGCGTTTACTTTTTTAAAGAATGCTTTTAAATAATTATGTCACTAATCTACAACCAATTGATTGGTTGTAAGAAGTAAACCAACACATATATCTGTATATATAGCATCTCACTCTCGTAAGACACGAACTCGACATCTTGAGTAATATCCAAGTACGTACCCCGCGAGGATGGCATGCTAGAATAGTCAATCAGTCAAATTCAATACAGAAATTTCTTTTTCTTTTAAAACAATGCACGCATATTGCAAAAAAATCAATAAATAAATCGGGCCCACTTTTATTCACAAAACATTTTTAAACACAATGTCACAACCATTACATTACGAAATCATTTACATACACATTATAAAATACTTGTGAATACATATTTTGATACAAAAATTAAAGAAATATTAATGCAGACGCGAACTGATCTCGACCTTTATCTCTTACTTGGGTGCAATGGCTATACTCCCGTCAGCCTAACGGGGTAACTCTTCGGAGCCTGAAAAAAATTGCAAATTTTGGGTGAGTTTTGCGAACTCAATAAGTGACCATCCTCGATGGCTCACTCAATCACATAACACATACAGTTCACATATTTTAACATAATTTGCATCACTTCATTTAACATATAGGATCACATTCAGGACATTCAAAGTAATCATTTCGATCATTTAAAATACATATATCACTTATAATGCAATGCTCATGAGATTCACTTTTATTTATTACTTTGTTGTGATCGAGTGCTTATAACTGTCCCGTATTCATTGTGGATACTGGGTTCGTTGATAATTGTGTCGTATCTGGTGGGAATATCGGGCTCATTTTGCAAAGTGGGCCTTTGACTCTTATATACTTTCTGAGTTTTAAGCTCTTTTTCACATTCTGAGCTTTAAACTCTTTTTCACATTCTGAGCTTTAAGCTTTTTGCAGTGGCTACTCTGGTCACAACTTCCTTTATGTTTCATGCATTCATGTAATGGAATGCATCAATCACATATAATAAATCAGTCACTTTCACATATCCTTAGACCTTAGTCCGGCCTTCAAAATTTAAGTTGAGAATCACTTTTTCATTCATATGCATATTTACATTCAGATCACATATATCATCGGACCTTAGTCCGGCATTCAACATAATTGTTGAGCAACATTTATTTCGTCATGTTCATATACAAGTAGTACTTCAATATCACATTCATGCATCAAGTCTCGAACCTTCATTGTCCGGCATCAACATAAGCAGTTCACATTCATATCAATCATATTCACATTGCATAATAATCATAACCGTAGTCATTTAATGTAAAAATTGAAATCAGAACAAACAATAAAATGAGACCATCTAGGTCGACTTACAGTACGCTCCAGATTAGCTTTAGCTTCCATGATCCGAAAACGTCTGGATGTGGACGTTTGTCCTGCACATCATCATTATGCAATACACACATTCCATACGCATTACAACTTTGCACAATCTTAAGTATTCATTTTAAGTACAAATGTGTATATGGACTATATACAATGCATGCTCAATGACAATCTCGAGTATCTTTTCATTATTCTCGTCACATAATCATACGTATTTCCAAACTCACATAAGTATCATTTATTCTCATCATATAATCATACATATTTCCAAACTCGTATAAATATCATTTATACTTATGGTTTATATCTTAATAAAACTATAAAAATCAAAATTCATAACTCGTTTCTTCAATTCAGGTTTTTCTTAAGACACACTTTGGGGTCAAATTTTCAAGTTCTTTTTGACCAAGAAAATGAAGTCATTTGAGGATACTTTCTCTAGAAATTTGTTCGCCTATCTCTTAAGTTTCTAATGATACTAGGATCATTCAATTTAGTTCAGTATCCTATGAGTTATGCTCAAAATACTCAGACTGTGTATAATTGAACTTTTGGCTAGTTCATGATTATACCCTCAAATTGTACAACTCATAACTTTCAACTCAGATATCTAAAAGTTTCAAACTTAATACCAATTGAATGATAAGAGAATGAATTATAACTTTTGTAAAGATACCTTTGTCTGATTCAGCCTATATTTATTTCTGGGACAGGTGTGTGTAATTTCTTATTCTTGTAGCTTCTAATGCAATTGATGTAGGTTTGGAAATTTTGTCATGTCAATCATATGCACTGACGTCAATGCACAGTTAACCCAAAGTTTGGGTTGATTGCTTATGATTCTAGGTAATGAACAAGAGTGATCTTGCATCAACAGTTGGCTGACTTAGCAGTTATGGATTATTATGTCTTTGGAATGCGGGATGGAGGGTCATTTGTCTTTACTCAGGTCAGTACATATTTTGTTCCCTTGGTGACTCTTTCACTTTTGTATTTAACCCATCACCAACATTCTAGGATCTTCGAACATAGGTCTTTGTCTGCTCAAATGATTTAAAAAGACGCATACAGAATCTCTCAGTATCACTCACGCACGCACAGAGCAAGCCATATTTCTACAAGAGAGTGCCTTTTTTAGAAGAGTATGGCCTTCCCCTTCATTTCCCTTCCTTTGGTCCTTAAGGCCGTTCTTTCAAAGCAACAAACTTTGTAGCTGCCAGGGATTTACTGCCTTCTGCTGGTGAAACATGTGTTTTGATCAATAACACCTGTTTGGCAATTCAGCTAATTGCATTAGTTTATAAATTTAATTAGACAGAATAATATTAGGAATCTGGACTCCATGGGTTGCTTCCACTACTGAATATTTGCAAAATGAATTCATAAAGAAAAACAATAAACACCATCGACTCCACTGGGGATCGAACCCAGAATCTCTGGTTCCGTAGACCAGCGCCTTATCCATTGGGCCATGGAGTCATTATTACTTTGATGTATTCTTTCGTATCAAATTGTATAAACTTTCAGTATTTTTATGTTTTTACGCTTACGACTACATTATTGTTCTCTATAAGCATCTCAGTAGTCCTCATTTACCCTTATTGAAACAAAGCATAAATTAAATATTTGTTAGTAGTCTAAACAGGTATCTACCATTATCTATTTTACAATTTTGCATCTTAACATTATGAAAATGTAACTTAGTACACTTCGAATGGGTACGGTGTAAAGTTGATAACATAAAGTAAAACATTAAGATAAATATTTAAAAGAATCAACAATTAGGCAGGTATATGCTAATTGTTGTAATAAGATACACCAGAAGATACTGCATGGGATGGTTCATTGCTGGACCGTATATAACGATGAAATGGAGAAGAAAATCAATGTTAACTATTATTAATTAATCTTTTATTTTGAAATTGAATTAAATAGAGACCATTGGACTATAATTATAATTGTTATCCTAATTTAGGCTTAGTTTTCTTAGTATGTTCATTGGGCGTGGTCTAATTATTATTGTATAAGGTTATTTTGACAGTACTTTGGTAATATAGTTTAATCCTTTAATTAATAATCAATCACCTTTCATATTATTTTATCTTTTAACTTTGTATTATTGCTTACCTAAAAGGGCAATTATGCATGTATTCGATTTATGAATTAATGTCTTACTTTAATAGGTTGTAATAATATTATTTCTTACTTTATCCATTAAAACTATTGCTTGTACTATTTTTATGTTTTTATGTTTTAGGACGTGAAATTTGAATTTTGGCTTATTTTTTTATGAAATGTACCTTGATTGTTAATCTCGTGAATGAACCAGCTAGTTGTGAACAAGCAAATTTGTTCAATGGAGACTTTAATTGCCAATAACTTCAAGGCTATAAGAAGTTGGTTTTAGGGTTAGCAAACGTGAATATGACTCTTATTGACAATGAGCTTATGCCTTTAGCTTATGAGAGCTCGATAGAGTAGAAGGTTTACGTTCGAAAGTGGCAAAGATTCAATAGGACGAGCATCATGGTTATGGAAAAGTACTCTATTTCACCATTCTTTAAGGGTGAACTACGTACTTACTGAGAATAATGCCAAGAGGCTTATGGCTTCTTGGAAAGAAAGGTTCACTTAATGTGAAAAACCTGAAACTGATCAACTTATGCACTTGACTTCTTAAAGATATATATGATGGAGAATCTGGCATTGGAGCTTGCACATCATAAAAGTGCAAATTATGACTAATCGACTAAGTGGCCTTCAAGTCTTAATTTCGGATTCTTTCTGATTCACTAGGTGTTAATTTCTTTAAAGATTGTTTAAAATTTCAAGGACGAGTGTATGGTGAATAAGTTAATCTCTACTGTGTTAAATCTTCAAACCTAAAGGGAATTATTTGGATTAAAATAAGAAGTGAAGGAATAACAAAAGTTATAAGTAAATGGGCCATCTGGTAGGTTAGGACGAAAAATGTTAATCCAAAAGGCTAAAAGGAACAAAAGAAAGAAAATTAAGGAAGCTGCAATTCTAGCAACAGAAAAGAAACAAAAGGAAGAAAATCCAAAAGGCTGTTACTTATGTAGAGCTGAAAGTCATGTTAAGAAGCAGTGTGCCAATTATCATGCATGGTGTGCAAAGAATGGTATGCTTCTTGTTTTGGTTTGTTCTAAGGTTAATTTGACTTTGGTACCTAGACACATATGGTAGTTAGATTTTGGTGCAATAACTCACATCAGTGTGTCTACGTAGGGTTGCCTGAGTTGCCGAAAACCAAGTGATGGTGAAAGATAAATCTATGTAGGTGACGGCAAGCCGGTAGAAATGGAAGCAATAGGTACTTTTAGATTATTGATAAGAACTGGATTTTATTTGGATGTAGTTAAGACTTTCGTTGTACCGTCTTTTAGAGGAAATTTGATTTCTATTTCTGCTTTGGACAAATCTGGTTATTGTTTTTTATTTAGAAATTTTTAAAGTTCAAATTTGGTTGGTGTCGGTTCTTTATCAAGTTACGATAATCTATAGATGCTTGACACTAATGCTTCATTTAACAAAGCCTTGTATGTGTGTACACAAAGTTTAAAGCATAAATTAACCTGAGAGACTTCTGCCTCGTTGTGGCACAAGAGATTAGGTCGCATCTCCGAAAGGAGAATTAATAGACTTGTGTCTAAAGGAATTCTCGATCCTTTTGATTTTACTGATTTCGCTACTTGTGTTAATGCATTAAGGGGAAACAAATAAATGTCAGGACATTGGGTGCCAATAGGGCTTCAAACGTCTTATAACTTATCTATATGGATATTTATGGGCCATTCCTTACAACTTCTTAGAATGGTCAACCGTATTTTATAATGTTCATAGAAGACTTGTCGCGATATGACTACCTTTATCTCATCCATGACAAATCAAAATCTTTCGATGTTTTAAAAAATTTTAAAGCTGAGGTTGAGAACCAACTCAACAAAAGGATTAAAAACGTCAAATCTGACTGTGGTAGCGAGTAATACGATAGATATGATGGATCAAGTGAACAATATCCATGACCGTTTATTAAATTCCTAGAGGAATGCAGTATCATCCTACAGTACACTATGCCAGGTTCCCCTAGCACGAATGGTGTTGCTGAAAGATGAAATAGAAGCTTAAGGATATGGTGAGGAGTATGATTCGTCATTCTTCCTTGCCATAATCACTTTAGGGAGAAGCACTAAAGACTGCAGCATATATACTCAACAGAATTCCAACTAAAGTAACTAATAAGACCCCTTGTGAGCTTTAAAGGGGCAAAAAGCCTAGTTTAAAGCACTCGCATATTTGGGGATGTTCAATTGAGGCAATACCTTATAGGCCAAATGAAAAGAAACTGGACTTATGGACTATCAGTTGTTACTTTATTGGATATTCTAAAAGATCCAAGGGTTGCAAGTTTTATTGTAACATCCCGTTTCCGTATAACGGATTGAATTATAGAACGGGTACACATGAGAAATTAGGAAAACACATCTCATGCTCATGCAATTGTGAACAGTGATCTGTGCATATAAAAAATATCTGTACATGCATTCATGACATTTTTCCGGTATAATTATGAATAAAATGTAATTTTTGAAAAATAGGCCCTGAGTGTGTAAAAATTGAATTGGAGAGTGATATTAGGGTTTTTAGATTTTTAGAGAATTTTAGAAATTTTCTGGAAATTTTTCGGAGTCATTTCCGGACTCGAAAAACTGTCAAGAGACAGAATAGAGATTTACCGGTAGTGAAATTAACTGTCCAATGGCACTGCAAACCTAGACATATGGAATTAAGAATTTTTGAATTGAGTCATTGAAATTTTGGAGAGAAATTGGAAATTGAATTAGAAGAAAAATTAGCAAACCAATGAGAGTATGACATGTGGCAAGTGACACATGTCACTTGCCTATCATGCCACACTTTATGACTTATTTAATCATAATCACCTTATCCCCTTGTCTTTCACGACACTTCCTAGTGTCTTCCATTTGTTAAAGTGTTTAGTTTGCTTGAATGAGAATTGTTTTCTCTCCATCCGTAGCTTCCTCTCTTTGCTTCCTCTTTGAGTTTTGCTCACCTTCTTCCACTTCTCCTACACCATCTTTGCTCTTCTTTGGTTCTTCTAAAAGCCTAACCAACACCTTACACCTTTGAGAAGATGATAGTC
>JANIIA010000002.1:47944737-47955250 GCA_027478495.1 Erythroxylum alaternifolium | reverse complement strand
TGTTATTGTAATTTATGTTTATGAAAAAAAAATTATACCGACTTGTAACTGTTAAGTGATGTGGCACACCACCCTCGCGGGGCACGGATTCGGATATTACTATCGATATCGGGTTCGGGTTCAGCGGGAGTTGGGGTGTTACATTTATGATCTCATTACTAAGGCAATTTTTGAGACATGAAATGCTGGTTCTTTTAGGATGTTGAGTTCGCGGGGGAGAAAGGATTAAGGACTTTGTTTTTGAAGAGGAACAAGTTGAAATTCCTCTAATTGCTATTGACAATGATCGGGGTCAGGTTTCCATTCCTGAAATTGTTCAATAAGCAATTCCAGATCAAGACAACGTCATGGAAACTCCTCCCCAAGTTCAACAACTTGTTTCAGAAGAACAAACTGTATAACCTCAAGAACCTATGCCATTAAGGGGATCCCCTAGAGAGATTAGAAGTGCAATTCCAAATGATTATGTTGTATTTCTTCAAGAACATGAAATTGACATTGCTATGGTGAAAGATGATCTAATCAACTTCTATCAAGCCGTAGAAAGTTCTAACTCTCAAAAGTGGATTGATATCATGAATGAAGAGATAAAGTCCATGAAGGACAATGATGTTTGGGACCTTGTACCATTGCTTGAAGGTGTGAAACTTATTGGTTGCAAATAGATATTTAAGACCAAGAAGGATTTGAAAGGCAACGTAGAAAAGTACAAAGCTCGTCTTGTTGCAAAGGGCTTTACATAGAAAGAAGGTATTGATTATAAAAAGACTCTCTCCGGTTTCTTCGAAAGACTCTTTCAAGATAATAATGACATTAGTGATACATTTTGATCTTGAGTTACATTAGATGGATGTTAAGACGTCGTTTCTCAATGGTGACATTAATGAGAAGATTTATATGGTGCAGCCAGAAAACTTTGTGTCAGAAGATGCAAAGCAAATGGTTTGCAAACTAAAGAACTTCACCTATGGACTCAAGCAGGCATCTCGTCAATGGTATTTACAAATTTCACCAAGTTTTCATCTTGTTTGATTTTGAGATGAACTTGGCTGATGATTCTATATACCATAAGTTCAGTAGGAGTAAGTATATTTTTCTGGTTTGATATGTCGATGATATATTGCTTGCCACTAATGATATAAGCTTATTGCACGAAACCAAAAGATTTCTGTCAAATAAATTTGAAATGAAAGATCTTAGTGACACCTCTTTTGTTTTAGGGATTCAGATATATCAAAAACGCTCTCGAAGTATTCTTAGATTATCACAAAAGAGTTATATTGAAAAGGTACTTAAAAGGTTTGGCATGTAGGATTGTAAACCAGGTGATACCCCTATGTCTAAGGGAGATAAGTTCAGTTTAAGTCAATGCCCCAAGAATGACTTTGAAGCTAAGGAAATGCAGAAGATTCCTTATACTTCGGCTATAAGAAGTTTAATGTATGCTCAGGTTTGTACGTGTCCGGATATTACGTACATTGTTGGAATGTTAGGGAGATATTTAAGTAACCCAGGATTGGATCACTGGAAAGCAGCTAAATGGGTCATACGATACTTGCAGAGAACAAAAGATTATATGCTCGCATATAAAAAATCAGAAAAGAAGGAGATCATTGGTTATTTTGATTCTGATTTTACTAGATCTCAAGATAGTAGGAGATCCACTTCGGGTTATATCTACCTGCTTGCTGGAGGAGCTATTTCTTGGAAGAATGCTAAGCAGACATTTATATCTTCTTCCACCATAGCAGCGGAGTTTATAACGTGTTATGAGGCATCCAACCATGGGATATGACTATGAAACTTTGTCACGGGGCTGTGCATTATGGACTTTATTGAAAGACCAGTTAAGTTATTTTGTGACAATAACTCGACAGTAATATATTCCAATAACAATAGGAGCTCAACAAAGTTGAAGCACATCGACATCAAGTTCCGAATTATTAAAGAGAGAGTTAAGAGTGGACAGTTATCTATACAGTACATTCGATCAAACTCCATGATTGTGGATCCGTTTATTAAAGGAGTGTCACCCAAGGTCTTTCATGAGCACACTACTCATATGGGTGTTGCATCTTTTCAGGATATATAGTTTTAGTGGGAGTTTGTATTGTAGATGCTTTTTAGATTATACACTTTTCACTGTTATTTTGGATACAGTCTTTGGTTAATTTGTTCGAGGTTATTTTCAGCTTTAAGATATTTGGTTTATTTTGTCTCTGAACTTATTTAAGATTGATCTCACGAAAGCATGAGGTTGGAATATTTAGAAATAAGCATGCTAAGATCACGCTGCTTATAATTTCTATGCTATACATCCATGCTTGATCCATTTCATTTGATTATATCAACATATGTGACCATTGATGGGTCTAGTTACGTTAAATGTAACGAAAATCGCTTTGATCCTATGTTGGTATGATTGATGGACCCGATTGTTTGAGGACGCATACAATAATGATAGCAAAATTCTGAGTACTCATAAGGTTAATAAATAATTTTAAGATAACACATATAGCCTAAATGGGAGATTGTAAGGATTTTTAATCAGACATGTGGGCTTATATGTATATAATTTTGTATAAAGACTATCATATAAAGTTAAGCACAATTAATTAAAGTGGTTTAATATGATTATGGTATTTTGGGCTCTATGCATATATCTTAAAGTGTGGGCTTTATATGTATAAAGACCGAGTTTATAATTTCTAATTTTATGATAGGTCAAATTAGAAATTAAATTAAGGTTTTACCCTACTAAAAGTGATTATAGTCTCCAAATTAAACGTACGTATAATTTCTTCTGACATCCCATCATCAGAGAGAAAACAGAGAGTTAAGGAAAACTCTAAAAAGGGCTACATTCTAATTTAAAAGACAAACCACAAGACTTTAGTGCAGATTTCGCAATTAATTTAAGCATGCTTCTGTTTTTATTTAATTTTTAATGATTTGATATGAACAAATCTTGGCTTTAAGACGATTAAAACCCAACACTGAGATGATCGCCACCTACAGCTTCTGGTGCCTCAACCTCCAGTCTTGGATTAGCATGCTTGCCTTTTGAACCACCATGCTTCTTGATTTCAATCTACCTCATGGTAGCCTCTAGTTTAGAGTTAGCATTTATGTTCTCTGCCATAAAAGTCTCTCCTTTTCTATACAGTGTTCATAAAAAATTGAACATCTATGGAACTTTAAAGTTCCTTTTAAATGTGTTAGAAGGTTTAAGTTTAAATTAAATTCTAATAAAAACGTTATCATCTAATCTAAACTTTTTGTCTAATGCAGATTCAAAATCCTTATTGAAGCAGCAAGAGTTCTTGATATCAACAATCCACTAATCAAGTTTGAGGTGCTTGGCAGGTTGCATTCCAAGGTAAACAAATTATAATCTATAAATAAATGTAAGATGTTCGTTGATTTAATTAAAAGTTAAATAAAAAAAGTCTAAACCTAGACTTGGGCAGCAAAGTTTAATAAATCATAATGCATAACTAATAAAAACATGCTGTGCATTTTATAGAAATCTTGTCAAAAGTGTAAACAATAAAGAGTCTTAAAAGTCCAATCCATTTAAGACACAAAGTTCTAGTCACTAGGGTAAGGATGCTTGATGGAACCAAAGAGATCTTCGTATGTACGCTTGGGAGCTTCACTGCGAGAGATTATTTCCACCACCTTGTAGGATGATTCTGGAAGGAGTAATGCCTCAACAGCAACTTCTGCCACCAGATCCCTAGAAATACTGCCTTCATAAAGATTATCCTGGGCCAAGAGTTAAAGTAAGTACTAGCTTATCCAAGTAAAAGCATCAGAACAGGTATTTAGATGAACCACATTTACCTCTGCTTCCATGACCAAGTTTCCTGCTGGGGGATCATTTCTCAACCCACCAGGTCTAACTATGGTGTAGTTTATACCAGATTTCCTAATATATTGCTCAGCCTGAAGCTTTGCTATTAAGGTCAGTCCAAAAACATTGAGAAAGATGTAAGCTGGATTAAGTATCTGCCCCATAGCTGCTCCATTAACTAAAATGGAGCTAATAAGAATAAACCTGTTCACACCAAGTTTGCGGCAAGCTTCAACCAGGTTTATAGTGCCGTAATAGTCAACCTGCAACATACAGTGCTACTTGAGACTACTATAAATCTCATGAAAATTTTCTGGGTCTGAAGTACCAAATCAACGAATTAATCCAAGAATTAAATTCTGTAATTCTAGACAGATTCAATGTGAGTATAACCTAAAAGCACTAGTCCCATAGACAGATTCGATGTGAAAATAACCTAAAAGTACTAGTCCCATAGACAGATTCAATGAGAAAATAACCTAAAAGCACTAGTCCCATAGACATATTCAATCTGAGTATAACCTAAAAGCACTAGTCCCATAGACAGATTCGATGTGAAAATAACCTAAAAGTACTAGTCCCATAATTTCACACTCCCAAGCCTATCATCGAACCCAAACCCACTCTTAATACATACGACCTCCAACGTTTGAAAGCATTCGGGGAGTCCCCACACACCACTTGGACCCCTAAGGAGCACATTCTTTCGCTTGTCTTCTTTATAAGACATGATAGCAATCCAAGAAACAGTTAGCTCTCATTCAGACAAACTTGTCTAGTTTATAAGACACTCACTCTGAAAGGAGTATCAGGTCGAGCTACATATTTCTACAATAATAACTACACTCAATAAGCGTGATGATCATGATGATACCAAAAACATAAGATCACCATTGAGATCCTACGACAGTTACACTTCCCTCTGTTTATAGTGTTAGGCCCATAATGAATACTCCTCTGGGCATACGAGGAATTGACAAAGGGGATAAAAACAGATGTTTCAATTGCGCCAACATTGCTGGTTCAATATCGAGTTAAGATTGTAATAAAAAGGACTCGCAAATCGGAAGTAATGTATCGTCTTCATGAGAGGAGAGAATGGGAAGTAAGATGAAGCTGCAGCATTATTTCACAATTTGGAACAATCAATTATTAAGATATCAGAAGTGGAGTGCAACAGCCATTAAACTTAAGGTAATACGAAGGAAATTGACCTTCCAAGGAGCAAACAAATCCCACCCAGGCCGAAATCCGGTAGCACATATTACAGCCTCCGAATCAGAACCTATAGCCTCTGCTAGCTTCACAGACCCCTCTGTTACATCAGTTTTAACCTGAAAAATCGAAATTCTCGTAAAAAAAAATTAACCTTAACAGAAAGAACAAAGAAACTGCGCCACAAAATTCGGAGAAATTGAGAAACAACATAAGCCCAATAAAGTACCAATCGTTTTCAGTACTAACAAATTCAAGAGATGGGTTATCCTTTGTGAATGTAGATTTAGCCTTCTCTAAATCTCTAACTCCAGCCTTCACCTGAAAACCCTTTGCTAGCAGCTGCTCCACAATCCTCTTACCGGTCTTTCCAGTTGCTCCGGCCACAAATATCTTCTTCTTCTTCTGTCTCATATCGACTCTTGCTTCTGCTTCCTCCGTAATTTCGCTACCTTCCATCTAACAACCAAAAAGAAGACACAAACTCTGAGCACTGCAAGTGTGTGTTAGGGGGTGTGGTTGCTTTTAATTACTACCTTAATGGAACTGAAATTGGGCTTGGCTGTGGATGAAAAGGAAACAGAGGAAAAGGGGATGCAGGAGTTGCGCAGATGTTGGTGGAAAGAGTGAAGAGAAATAAGAAAAAACCTTCTGGGGATGAAGCAAGTGGCCATGGTCGAAAAAGAAAAATTGAAATAATACAAGAAAAGGGACAATAATTAAGGTTTTTGAAGCTGAAAATTGACAGCTGCTCTTCGGTTTAACCTGAAATTACGTATCAGCCATGCTCGCCACACAATTTCACAAACTTATAATGCAACAAAATGCGCCCAACCCACCTCCTCTACGGTGGGACTCAAATTATCTGTGCCCCTTTTTCTTTGCCCTCGTGTGTCAAATAACATCTAACCATACAATAATTAAAAAAGAGAAAAATTAGATGGATGAAATATTATTAGCACATGGGGGCACAGGAAAAAGGGCATAGATGATTTGAGTCCCTAAATTGTAGGATAATATTGAAATTCATAAACTTACAAGAAGATTATTTCGTAGATTTGACAAAATTCACAAACTTAACAAGAAGGAAGTCTTGAAACATATATAAATTCTCTTCCACACTTACGTCTTCCACAAGCGAATAATGTCAATTTATTGGACTAACTTAGATAATTGTCAAAATTAGTGGACTAACAACTACTTGTTTTTATTTTACTACAAAAACTTACACCCAAATAGGGATCCCAAAGCCCGCTCGCAAAGGCGTCACGTAATGATTAATAGTAAGGTTCACTTCTTTTCACCTGTTGGTGTTTCTTCCGTTGTTTGAATAACTTATCTCAGTGAAAAAAAGAGAGTATAGTCATTTTAAAACTACTGCTATTATAAACTAAATTAATTAAGATAAATATTGCTTGTTTCTTATTGCATAATACTTGCTTATATATAGGGGAAAAAAAGACCATATCTGAAATGTCAAAAGGAAAACAAATTTCTACCTAAATTAGGACTCCTAATTAGGTAGTAATACTAACAAATTCAAAACAGAATAGTATATAAAAATAGTTATTTCCTAAGCAAGCAATTTAATAAAAGACTTCCTAATTAAGAATTTCCAGCTATCACCACTTTTGTTTTGTGCTCGTACAATAGTCACTTCTTTCAACAAAAGCATCCACATCATTACTCCTTTCCTTGACATCAAGCTTGTCCTCAAGCTCAAACTCAAGATATGCTCCCTTAAAATTATCTCGATTCTCTCAAGTAACATCAATTGGAGAAAATCTCTTCCACTAAACTAATAGCTCCCGTACGCCACGGCTGAGTCTAGTTGACAAAAACTGCTACGGTATAGGATAAGGCATATCCTCTTTTAGTGGCGTCAATGTAGGAATGGAGTCAGTGGATGCACCTTTGAACTCCTTCAAAACTGATACATAGAACACATTATGGATATGACTATCAGCAGGTAACTCCAAGTAGTATGCCATTGTGCCCATTTTAGCTATTAATTTGAAGGGACCATAGAACTTGGGCATTAGCTTGTGAAACTTCTTCTTGGCCACTAAGTGTTGCCAATATGGTTGTAGGCATAACCACACCCATTCACCTGATTTAAATGCAAGCTTCTGGTGCTTACAGTCATGAAATTGCTTCATTTGGGCTTGTGTTTAGAGTAGTTGCTCCCGAAGTTCCTCCAACACCTCATCTCCTGTTTGTAAAACTTGATCTATGGCATACACCCTTGTGGAAACAACTTCATAGGATAGTAAATGTGAGAGATCCCTACTATAGACTACTTTGAAGGGTTTTGTTTTCAATGTGTTATGAAAGGATGTATTGTAACAATACTCTACTCAAGGAAGCCATTTAAGCCACTACTTAGGTCTATCTACAACAAAACATCTCAAATGCATTTCAATAGTTTGATTAACCATTTCCTTTTAACCATCTATCTGAGGATGGTAAGCAGAAGATAAAGCTAACTTGGTCCCACAAAGTTGAAATAATTCGTTCTAAAATAAACTAGTAAAAATAGTATCTATATTTGAAACAATAGACTCAGGCAATCAATGCAAATGAAAAACTTCAATAAAGAAAGTATATGCCACTGAAATAGCAGATTATGGATGTGACAGTGGTATTTGTAAATTTTGAAAAACAATCCACCACCACAAAAAGAACTATCAACCCTAAAATTGAAGCCTAATAGCTTACTTATCCAATAATGTTAAGGGGAAGTAGTTAACCTTTGCTCAAGGAGGTACTTGAGGCTATAATGATCTGTGGCGATGGCAAAGACATAACCCCAAAGATATGGTCACCAATATGTAATGGCCTTGGTAAGGCCAATTAATTGTCTTTTATAAACTGTAAGTTTCATATGTGATCTGCCAAATTTTAACCAAGAACATTGAAATTGACATTCAATTTGTTTGTGATCTAGTCGCCAGCAAAGCTCTACTTATTCACCACATTTCATCCTCCACTCAGATCGCTGATATTATGACCAAAATTCTTTCTTCTTCAACATTTCAACGACTAAGAGACAAGCTCACAGTCACATCCTCCCGTGAACTTAAGGGGGCTAATAACATCTTAGTATCTTAATTATATATTACCATTATTTTCGTATGTCAATATCTCTTATGTTGTAATCCTGATTTAGTTTTATCTTTTATTTGATTTCTACTTATCTAGCTATCATCAAAGATTATATATAAATGGTTATTTCCTCACTTAATATACAAAAGAAAATATTACCTTTTATTCTTATTTTCACTACTCTTTTATGCATGAAACAAAAGCATGCATCAATTATCTTCTACTTACAGTTCCATAAATGAGATTTGTAGCAGTCACAACACTATAACGATCATTTAAAGATGCATGAATAAAATTCTTAGCAATTGTAATAGTTTGTTGCTATTGTGGTTAATTTTTTGGCAAAAAGAGACGTGAAGATCATAAGAGAGAAGAATTCAGGAGGAAGAGATAAGGCAGAGAACTTTAGAGAGAAAGAGAGATACACAATTAATTCATATTCGTTTTGTTATTGGGGAAAAGATTATAAGGTATTTTATACTTCCTCATTATAGTTGTATAGCGGTTATAATATTTTTTATACGTAACAATCCCTCCTACTTCTGAAAAAAAACCTTGTCCATAAGAATTAATAGGTAAGTTATTAAGGAGGTTTACAGAATGGACAAAAAAGAAATAATCATATTTTCTTTTTAACGAAATTCTTTTCATCACCCATCTCTTTCACAGCATCAACAACAGTAACTCCCTTAGCATTGTTCAGGAAGGAGACAAGATTATAAATAGGATGAGACATAACAGCACAAAAAAACTCTAAATTAGATGAAATTTTTTCTACCTTGCAGGAATAATCTGCATGTTACTTTTGACAAGATCAAGAGGAGGAATCATCATATGAGTTAAACCGCAACCAAGAATACCACCAGTCATACAAGTAGCATAGAACGCTAAAGAGTACTTCTTGATCTTACCAATCTTGCCGAGAGAGGTGGACTTTAAGGGCAAGGTATAAGTGGATGAGGAGTCGAGGAGTTTAGAGACTCCATCTTTGTCATTCTCCTGCATGGTTTGCTCGTTTCAATTTATGGGTTTCGGAGTAACTAGAATAATCACTCCCGATCCATTCCTTGTTGTTATTGTATAAGCTGCACGAACATCATTTTAAGTTCCATTATATCCCTTTTGTGTTTTTCTGCCCTGCTTTCTATCCTGCTTCGTGATTCCAGAAGTAGTTTTCTCATATCTCATCTATGCTTCCATCAGATTCTTTAAATTTTCTTCGATTCTACATAGAACAGGCTACTTTGATACTATTGGCTGTGGTTAATTTTTGATAAAGAGAGAAATGAAGCGAGAAAAATTTAGGAGGAAGAGAGAAGGCAAAGAACTTAGAGAGAGAGAGAGAGATACACAACTAATTCATATTCATTCTATTATTAGGAGAAAAGTATTTTATATTTACCCACTACAACTTTATATTGGCAATAATATTTTTTATACGTAACTGCTACTCCATCACCTTATGGATAGCAATGTGATCTTGATCGTTCATTTGTCAAACTCATCAATACAGATAACACCTCTGTTAGCCATTACCATTGCTCCAGCTTCAAGCCTTTTGTCTGTTGATAATAAGTATATCTATCATAAACAAAAAATAATCCATGTAGGAAGCCACAAATAATGTTAAGATTATGAAGCCTACCTAATCACTCACCAATTTCTTGATTAGAAGTTATAGTAGCAATTAATCCTACACCAAAAGAACTGCAACTTGTAGTTGATATGGCTAGGGGAGCAATATTTATAATTGGCCTTTGAAAGTTGGGATTTGGCAACAAACAGATCACCAACCATCATCTGTTAGTGTCACTAAAAGCACAAAGCATTGCTTTACTTTAGATTCAACATTAGATTCTAGACTGTTCTAAAGCAATGGTGTAAAAGCTCAAAAAGTGTAGTGTGTTTTATAGGAAAACATCCACTATTAACTAGTTACTTTGTATGACAAACAATAGAGAACTAGAATTCGGAGCATAAATCACCCTCGTAAATAAGTGCCATTCTTCAGATTTTTTTCCGCTCCACTAAGCATTAATAAAATGATTGTCTTCTTTATCCATTAGTGCCCATCTATTGACGGTGCAAGTGAATTACTAAGTGTATTAAATGCATCCTCTCTTTCAGCTATCTTTTTAATATTCTTCAAATTTTTTTGACTATAAATTAGTGCATTTGCCTCTTTGTTGAGCAGAGAAACGTTATTTGTTGAATAATGCGTCCAAAACTTATGATTGTTTGATTTTTAGGACCAGTTAGTACATGTAACACCCCACTCCCGCCGAACCCGAACCCGATATCGACAGTGATACCCGAATTCGTGCCCCGCGAGGGTGG
>JANIIA010000002.1:47907987-47924037 GCA_027478495.1 Erythroxylum alaternifolium | reverse complement strand
GTCTAATAATATGCATCATAATTTAGATTGTTCAAATATATCTTCCTCTTCTGTTTTATCCACCTCAATGGCAACTATTGAGGTTCAAGGTATAAATCTTCTTAGCTATATTCTTTGTAACTTTCTATTATTATTCCTCCTCAAAGTGATAAACTCTTTTGTAAATATTTTTAGGGATAAATTGTCATCGTTCTCGGTCAAAATTAGCATGCCTAAAAAATTGTCCTGATGAACCTCTATAGCTTCCTTTTTTTCCCAACTGTGAGCATTATGATGCAAAAGATACTATTTAGAACCCCAATCATGATGTTGTTCATCAGGAGAGATTTCCATTGTTGCTCGTTATACGCCATATGCTCTAAAGCAATTATTTACTGATGGTGATGAAGAGTCTGAGCATTTCAGGAAGAATGTTTGTCATATAATAATAATGTGGCTTTTACTTCGTATGGAACTAAGTATGATCGAGAGTTAACAAAAAATAAGAAAAGTGTTTAATCATTTCATGTTCAAGGTCAAGTTTATCATTTCCTTGATAGTTTAGTTTCGATAACTAATAGAATGTCTATTATCCAACTCTATTTTTTGATACTGCTGGGGAACGTAGAAGAAGGACAAAAATTTGTGATAAACTTCATGAGGATACATTAAATTTTATTATTACAGTCTTAGAACATAATCCCTATGCTAAGTTCTTCAGGAGTCTTAAGGTTATTCCGATACTTGACAATCGTACAATAGTCTTGAGGTTTTATCCTAACCTTGATCAATATGTATACAATCTTCCCACTTCATCACAAATAGTTGTATATGGATTGAGGTGGATGATGAAAGGGTTGACAAATCTCTATACATCCAAGTCTCTAATCATTTAGGCACAAGTTATAGAATCCAATCTTATTATGTCTGTTATGATCCCCTTCAATATCCTCTTTTATTTCCTCAGGGTAAATTTGTATGGCATCATGGAATTAAGCGGTTGTTTTCAAAAAGAATGAGCAACACTGCTTCAAATGACAAATGTGACGTTAATTTCAATTCTTTTGTTGATCCATCTAATCTGTCTAATATGGAGAATACAAGTAAGTTTTTCTTTTCCATTTTTATAGTGTTATCTAACCTTGTCCTTTTATTTATTTGATTTCTTAGTATAATTTTTAATTATTGGTCAAGAATTCTGTGAAGATGGCACTGTTTTTGCTAGAGAGTGCTATTGTTATAGGCTCTAAATAAGAGAACATGATCAGTTAATGTTGCTCCGTGGCTTAAGGCTACTTCAACAATTTGTTGTGTAAGCTTATATAAAGATTGAAACATTTAGACTAGATTTCCATAGAAAGAGACAAAATGAGATAAGGACAGAGATATTACAGGGTGTTTTGGATAGTATTGCCATCGATCAGAATGAAGGTTATTGAATTAGCCAACAAGTAGTGCTCCCAGCTTCGTTGGTCTAAGAGATATGAAATATCGTTATCTTAATGCAATGGCTCTAATACAAAAGTATGGTAAGCCTGACATTTTCCTTACCATGAATTGCAACCCAATATAGAAGGAGATTCAAGAAAATCTTGAGTTTCATGAAAAGCCAAGATAGGCCTAATTTATTGGCTAGAGTTTTTAGAGCTAAATTGAGATCCTTAAAACTGAACTGATCAAGAAATAGATTTTTGGAGAGGTTGCTGTATATGTTTATATTATTGAGTTCCAAAAGCGTGGTTTCCCTTATGCTTATTTTTTGCTGATACTTAAGTTCCATTCTAAATTACTTAATCCAGAATCTTATGACCAAATCATCTCTGCTAAAATACGAGACGCTGTTCAAAATTCATGGTTATAATCTCTTGTCATTAAACACATGATCCATGATCCTTATAGTCATATGAATAAAGACAACTCTTACATGAGAAATGGTGTTTGCAAGATTAGGGAGGTTGCACTAAAATTAGGCTTGCTAGCATCTGATTCTTATATAGAACAAACTCTAGAGGAGGCTACTTTATTTTACATGTCAGCTTCACTTAAACTTTTATTTGCTACGCTCTTTTTCTATTGTTCACCAACGAATCCTAACCAACTTTGGGAAACATTCAAAGACTATCTTTGTTCTGATTGCCAGCATGCTTCCTCCTATATTGCATATACATCTGAGAACGTTACAAGGATGACCCTCCATGATATTAGTAGATCCCTAAAATAAATGGGGAATATCTTGAATGATTATCAATTTTCTGAATATGATTTTACAGTTAACTATCGTAAGCATCCTACTAGAGAAATACAAAGTGAGAAAAATATACATATTGACCCAGAAGATTTGTTATTACTTTCAAGGTTGAATAGGGAACAAAAATACATATGTAATTTGATTTTAGAATCAATTTTTTATTCAAATGGTAGCAGTTTTTTTACTGATGGTCTAGGTGGAACTAGGAAAACCTTCTTGTAGAGAGCGTTTCTTACAGTTTTACGATCACAAGGCCATGTTACAATTGCTATTGCGATTAGGTGTTGCAATATTGGTCCTTCTTGGTGGTAGGATAGCGCACTCAACATTTAAGATCCCACTTGATTTTTTGGAGAAGAAAGTTTGTCAGTTAAGTAAGAGAGCAATATTGCAAAATTGATTTTTAAATCTAGTCTCATCTTATGGGACGAGGCTTCAATGGCCAAAAAAAGAGCCATTGAAGCTTTTGATAATTTACTACAAGATATCATGGAGTCTAATAAGCCTTTTAGAGGAAAGACTGTAATTTTTGGCAGTGATTTTCATCAAACCATACTTGTTATAAACTAGGCCATAAAAGAACAATTAATTGGTTCAAGACTTGTAAATTCACATCCCTGGCCACATATGCATAAATTATCTTTGACAATAAATATGAGAGCTATATTAAATCCAGCTTTTTGTGATTTTTTATTAAAGGTAGGAGAAGGTATAGAGCATGTTCACGAGCAAGATCAACAAACAACTAGTTATTCTTTATCATAACAAGAATGAATCTCTCAACAAGTTATAATTTCTATATCTTATTGTTTACTATCCATTTTATTGTTTGTTAAAAAAAAGTTTGACATCTTTCAAATGCGTTGTTGGCTTCACCAGGTTAGTTCAAAATGTCTTCCTTGACTTAAGCATATATTCATCTGATCCTTACTAGATGATAAATAGATGCGTACTTTATCCAACAAACACCTGTGTTGATGAAATTAATGACATGATGATCAATAAATTATTTAGAAATCTATATTCATCTATAAGTTTTGACAGAACAATTGACCGAAGACATAAAGCAAATTATGAGGATTTTCTTAATTCTCTGAATCCTAAAGATCTACCTCCTCACATATTATTGCTAAAAGAAGGTTATGATAAGAAATTTGAATCCAACAGAGGATTTGTGCAATGGAACAAGATTAATATGTAGATAGATAAAAGAGCACACAATTTCTGTAGAGATTGCTTTGGACCTCATAAAGGAAAAATTGTTTTCATACCTAAGATTCCTCAACAGTCTTCTAAAAATGAAAAGAATGAAATACATTTTGTAAGAACACAATTCCCTGTTCGTCTATGCTTCGTGATGACCATAAATAAGTTATAGGTTCAGACGCTTGATTATAGAGGAATTTATCTTTGTCAACCTGTATTTTTCCCTTTTAGGTTCATTCTAGGGCACGTAACTAAGATATTGTTACATATTACATGTTGTATCAGAGTGATGGTGTGATCGGTTGGTTAAAAATGGAGATTTTTTAGTTTTTCTCTGAATAAGGTTTTCCAAGAGTTAACTTCCGTTTCTTGGTTTTTTTCTTTCTTTTTACTATATGAAAGTAGTATACATGTGTTTAGCCTTGAGAAATAGGTTGAAAATGAGCCCGGGAAGTCAAAAAGGACCCAAAACTCACTAAAAATTGTCATTTTCTAGCGAGGGATGTGTCACCATGTGCCTGACGGTGAATAGTACCGTCAAGGAGCAGACGTGCACGCACTGACATGTGGCATGATTTCAGACAGACGTGTGTTTGGTGCATGCGACGTATGCCCCAATGACGGTGGGCGCGTCTGACGCTAGGGCAATGTTAGCCCGTATAGACATATGTACAGTACCAAAAAAATTTTAATTTCTTGTCAGGGTGACCCAGGGTGTTTTGGGTCAGTTTCCAGGTTCGGGAAATTTATGAAGTGAAAATTTTCATTTTTCTAGGTTTATTACATTAGTAATAAATTAAAGTTTAACTCCAGAAAAAGGAATTAAGGTGTTTTGAATTCAATTTCGAGTGAATTTTCATGCTTTGAAAATCACATGAGGGAGATACTTCAAGTTTTCATGTCTCGGATGTCATATTTAGTGTTTGGGATGTTAGGATAGTTAATCAGAAAAAGGGATTAAGACATTCTAAAGCCATTTTTGAGTGAATTTTCATGCAATGAACTTGCTATAAGGGAGATACATGAGATTTTTGTGTCCCGGGCGGTCAGTTCGGTATCAAGTAATACATGATAGTCACTCTACTGAGATTTTTCTTTTACAAAAATCTTAAATGAAGTTTTCAGTGAATGTCTTTAGCACGGGTGTGTGACAATGAGACTGTACATTCGGGTTTTTACATTTATTGAAGGTACATTGTCATATACCATATGCTCATAAAGAATGTGACGATAACATAAAGTTATATCCCTTGTGTTAGTGGATGTTCTGGAATACTGATGAGAATGTAGTCACTAAAGTGGCCTTTTAAGTTAGTATTTTGGATTGATCTATTTACATGTTGGAGGATGTCTCTGGCCTTATGTTTGTTTATCCTGCCAAAAGTTGTTGGCCTTACATGATATTTTGAGATGATCATAAAGGCATTAGATGGAGGAAAGCTATTGCATAAACGATCTATTCACCAAAAGATAGTAGTGTCGTGAGAGTTGATGGTTTATACTCTGATCACTTTTTATGTGGAAGTCTAACTGCATATATTATGTATTCAGCCCAAAGGTATTTCATAATATGTGTGAATGGATTTTCAGGAAATATATAGTTTAATGGATTTTAGTATAGCTGTTATCCTACATTTGTGCTGATCTAATTAAAGTTACTATAAAGTAATCTTTTCGATCAATAAAATCAATGTCATTATTGAAACCCTGACCAGTTTCAATACAAAGAAGTGGACAGAGGATGTATTGAATGCTATAGAAATAGTTGCGGTTAATATGCCTATACAGATACATAGGCCATCTCCACCTACATCCATAAGCTTATAAAGTAGCCCATAAAGCTCAGGATCGGTCTGATAGATTATGTCTGATGACCATCAAGGGATCCGTACCTAACCATCTGCTTAGTGAACTTCCCCGAAATAGACATAGCACAATAATTTCTTGGAAATGTCTCCTAGAGGTATATAGTCTCATCTAGTGTTGAGATAAGTGCCTTGAATAAAGAATTATTCTCTATAAGGTATACGAGAGAAGGGGGCGTAAAGGAGTACATTCTTCTTCCTATTGTCTTCATAATTCACCAGGCTCTGAATACACTCCCTTCAGAGTTAAGTAATCTGGTGATGACTTATTATTCACAGGATGAGGAATGAGACTTCAATGCCTTGATTGCCCATTGCGTTGCTGAGGAGGAGAAACTCAAGCTTGTTACTCTTACAGCCCTCGAAGCAACTAAATGGAAGGCAATAATGAAGTATATTAAACTCAAAGGTGGAAAGACAATCTTATCCACATGTTGATATAGAGAAGATTAAATTTTCTTGAATTTTAATTAATTATTTAAGTTATGATTATTATTAAAAAATGAATTACTATTTTTATTCTCAAAAAATACTAAATATGTTTAATCTCACTAAAAAATTATATTTGTCAAAATTTAGGTTCTTTATTTTCTCTTATACTTTAATTGAAAATTTTTGAATAATTATTGTTAAAAACTAATTATTATTTTTATCATTAACTTGTTTAATAAATTGATTTACTAGTTACTATATAAAAGTAATTTTGCTTAAGATAATTAGAGCATGCCCTAAAAAATAATATTTAAACTATAAAGAATTATGTTTAAAGGACGTTGAGAAAAGTTATAATAAATTTAAAATCCTTTCTATTGACTTTCTTTAAGCATAATTGAACTTTTATGATTAATTTTTATTTATTATTATTTTAAATTTTATGTTAGATTTAATCTAAATTTAAATTATTATTTATTATATATTAAAAATTTTGTTTTATTATTATTGTAAGTTTTATGTGAGATTCAATCCTTCCTCCCTGCCGCCATCCTCACTCTTGCTGCCACCTTGTTGCCAGAGGACAGAGAGGTGTTGGCCTATCTCTTATCTTCCTCAGCCTGCAACACTTTTCATAATAACACTACAGAACAACATCATCATCGCTTCTTCGCAAGTCCACTCATAGCACTCCTAAGACCGCATTTCGTAGGAAGATTGGCAATGACCGTCCTCTGTTGCTCTACTGCGACTGTTTCAGATGCTATACGAGCTACTGGATTCGATGGGACTCGTCTCCGAACTGTCACCTCATACATATTGATGCTTTTGAGGATAGCTTGTTAGCATAGAGAATAGATGGATACTCTGTCCAAACTTATTCTATATTAACTCTTCGGTTAATAAAACATCGTAGTTTTTACTTAAATTTTAAGCGATTCGGTCACTTAAATATAACTGTCACACTTGTGATATTAGTGTCATGGACATGACACAAATCATAAGCGTGACATTTGGTGAGTCTTTTTTATTTTTTAATTTCTTATCATTTTACTTTTAATTGTACTAAAATTATTCTAATAAAAAATAAAATAAAATAAATTTTAATTTTAATTATGCTATCATTAATTTTATAAAATTTAAATTTAAAATAATTAAAATAAAAAATTGGTTTGTGTCACAGGCGTGACACTTAAGTCACACATGTGACACATTTTCCTTTTTTATTATTTAAATTTTAATTTTTAAATAAAATTTATAAGATAAAAATTTAAAATTTAAAAATTGACGCAAGTTAGTGCTGAGTAATAGCATCGAAATTTTGGATGACAACACGTTGGGGAATCCAGGAATTTTGGGTGAGATTATGGTTAGGGACATGACAAAGGATGGTGGTGGTATAGTGTTTATGTTCCAGTAGTTTCACTGATGCGACTTGTTCTTTGTAAAGGTCTTTAACTCTTTTGCTATTTCTTTTTATAGTTCATTATTAGATGGTGATGACTGTGGTAACTCATTGAAGGTCTTAAAACATGTAAATACTTAGGTTGTATTCTATGTACAATATCAATTACTTCCACTAATGTTGTCAAATGACTGTAAACTTCAGTGTCATTTGCATGGAAAAAATACTTAGTCCTGCTGTTGATTATTTGTTATTGGAAAACATTTTCTAGTGATACGAACCTCCATTTTTGGCTTCCTACGCACACTAATAGCAACATATTTCTTTTACAGATGATTGTTGTTGATGCTTATGCCGGTAGGAGAAGGATTAATCCACTTAAAAAGCAAGTAACAACTGCTTCTTTGTTATCCTCTTTACTCAGTGAAGGCATTGCACATAACATAAATGGTACTGTTTTTATTCTTAAGGCAAGTTCATATTATTAATTTCTGCTTCTTTTTGCTAATTTTTCCCCTCATCAATTTATGAAAAGTTTGAAGTAATTGAGAGCATTAGATCATGATAGACTGGTAATAATCTCTGGCAGGGTAGGACCTGAGGTCTTTGGATCACCAATAGAAAAAGCTATTCTAGTATAGGCATTCAATGTTTTTTCCATGCTGTTTTAAGTTGCTTACTTCTTTAAGGGTAATTCTTAAACTATTAATATTCACTTTTCGTTGTTTGCACGTAGGAATGACTTTTGACACTATCATCTCTCAATCTACCATTATCTTTATATTCCTTTTCAACTCAAAAAAAAGAGAGGCAGTGCTGCAATAAAATGAGTAATGTGGTTATACTCACAAAATGCAATGGTGTGATCTAATAGTAAACAATATCATATTCTAATTAGGCACAATTATCCTTGCAATTAATATATCCATAATATGAAATACAAGTTTATTATATTTGGGATTTGCCTAAATAATCATTTGCAATTGATATAGTTATGATTGGTATATAAAGCATTGCTTTCATATTTCAAATCACGATGTGTGCTTGATTCAGAGATCTATCTTGCAGCCTAACTCTCAAGTGCAGTTACATTGGAAAGGGGTCGCTGAAATTGTCTTAGCCTTGCGTGAAAAATACATTGATGCAAATGATAACATAGAACTTATGGATGAAGAAAAGGTTAGTGAGAATGTTTACCTTTTGTGATGGGAACTGTCAGATGTTTCCATTTATTAAAACTGGCCTTTGGTTGCAGTTGTCCTTTTTTAAGAAATCTATAGAAGATATGGCCTTTGTAACTTTATGATGTATAGCTATCACATATAGGTCTTATAAATGCATAAAATTCCAGTTAGTGAAAAAAAATTTCTTGACTAATCAATATCCACCGTTCAATTTTGCAAATGGGTTTCATGATGTTGTTCAAGTTAGCAAGTTTCCTATTTTGTTGGTTCCACAAACCCTGCTCCAATCACTTTGAATTCAAGACGAGGACATTATTTCCTCTATAATTATAACTGTGGTTGCACTATTGATCAAATCCTGTTAACGTCCCAACATCTGCCCCAACACCTCCTTCATCATCATCATCGTCTGCCCCATCTAAAATCATTAACGACTTACACAGTTGGATCATCCCTACATTCTATCTACTTTTTGCTAATATTTTTGTTTCCCCTGCACTCTAGCTACTTTTTGCTAATATTAATTTTTTAGCAATACTAGTTTTGTTTTGATTCTTAAAAGTATAGAAAAATAATATTGTTAGTTTTCTTGATATTTTGAGAGGGATGTTTGTTCCACATCGACCATTAATGGGTGTGTTTATTTTCTGTTCTTTTTCCCTGTTTGTTTCTAATATGAAAATGGAGAAATATGTATCGATTCATCCTCTCCAGAACTCTTTAAAATAAGCCAAAATGCCAAATTTTGACATCATATTCATGGCACAAACTTTAAATTATATTATTTCCCCATTTTTCAATTGTTGCGTAAAGTAGAAGATTTTCAACTTATCTTCCCTTCTTTCTTTCCCTGGATATTACTTCATTTTTTTAGGAATGGGTGAGAAATAAACATGTAATCGACTCAATGAGAAAAATGAAGTTGTGTTGGAGCTTTTAAGAAATCCAACTCCACTCTCGTTGAAGCAGGTGGGGGTTTTGTGTATTTTCACTGTTAATTTTCTTTCATAGGTCAAGTTTAAAGTTTTCTATATTTCTGCCTCATTTCTCCATCATAATTATGAATACTTCCTTTTCAATTTGATGTTTGACGTCAAGTTTTTAATTTGCAATCCAAATGTTCAATTTCAGATAAAAGCCTATCATGTTTCTATTATCTCTATCTTCAAGATTATATTATTACTGGAGGTAATAGCTATTTCCATTAACGTTATGTTCTACGTAATCATAGGAGATATTCTATAATGATGCTTGTGTTGGACAGTTTTTGAGAGATAAAGGTGATAACGTGAAGAAGGCTACAAAGAGTTTAAAGGCTTGGCTTTTTTGGAGAGATAACATAGTGATTGTTATTATAACAAAAAAATCCATTATCATATGATTACTTTTTGTTTATCTAATTCTTGTTTTTGAAATGCAGAAAACATTATGGCAGACAAATTTCCTACTGAGCTTTGCAGAAGGAGTCACCTATATAGCATTCACAATGAAGAATCAATACCTATTTTGGTTACCATCTAATCCATTGTTTCCCTCTTATATCACTCTCTTCATTTTTTCTCGCTGAAGGAAAAAAAGAAACAGTACTTTGCATTTGTTACATATATACTTCTTCGAAGGCTTTACTATTCCTTTATCCCCATCAGTTACAGAATTTTCATGTTAAACAAGACTATCGGAAGTTCCATTCACAAAAGCTGTTATATACTTCTTCGAAGGCTTTACTAATTCCTTTATCCCCATCAGTTACAGATTTTTCATGTTAAACAAGACTATCGGAAGTTCCATTCATAAATGCTACTAGTGACTTTATCAACTTTTAAATCCTACCTCCATTTCCATTTCTTTTTGTTTCTTAATTCATTATATCAAAATTTTGTCTTTTGCTTTACTTTTTACAGATTTATACGCTTGTTTACTTTAGAGGTGGTCATTTTAACCATACCTAGAAACGATGAACAATTTGTACAAGTCTCTAATGTAAGTATGTCTATTTCTTCCAAATTTTTGTTAATAACTTATAAAAATTTAGGGACATGTAACACTTTTTGTCCTGGTAAAAATGTATAAGCTTAAACTAGGAGCTCAGTTATATTCCTATGCTATGTCTGAAACGTCTCTTCATGTCATGTCTTCATTGTTCCATTATTGCACGTGAAAGAGTTAATGGACTTAATTATTGTTTGATTTTTGTGTTTTTTATGATATTTCTCTTATAAAATTTCATATTGTACAAGTTTTAACCTTTGGATGTTATAAAAGTGACCTTCTTGCTTGATTTACACATAAATGTTCTACTCGATGAATTGTTAGAATAATAGTTTGCATAGAAAATTTCACATTTTTAATATGCTCAATTGGATCATAGTGACATAAAATCATCTTTTTATTTTTTCCAAAGTTGTATTCAGCTCAGTAGCATATTGCACTCATATATAGTCCATTATTGACCTCTATCTTGACTTTTTCAAATCTTTACATTCATATGTTGTGACCGTAAGACAATTAATATTATTGCCTAATTTCTTGATTTTTTAAAAACCTTATAATTGGATTTAAATTAATAATCGGGTGTGGGCATAACACTAGCATTTGTTTTCTTATAGTTTGTCGATCTTATCTTCTCAGGCTTCTTTAGGACTACTTTAGCTTTTATAAATCTTCTCTTAATAACACTGAGAATTGTGCGAGAGTACTACCTATGCCGCTTTACAAGGATTTTGTAATCGACACACCATCTCTATTTTCTTATCTATAGAAGGTAAAATTCAAATTTATCTCGCTAATTCTTTGATCTTTTAATGTTATGCCTCATTCTCTACCACAAATAACTTAAACTCTTTCACTTGTAGGACCTATAAGAGCCTATTACTATTGATCTACTTTCGTTCCTTTCTGTACCTATTTTTGATAATTTTCTATAGTGAGGTCTTCTACTAACTCATAAGTCAAATGTTGCTAGCTTAATAATTATGGAATGTGAATTATTGCAGGGTATCAGACCATTTGTTGAGCTATCGATGGTCACAATGGTGGTATCTTCACTGAACTTTGAAGAATCATTAGAATTCTGCGATTTTCACAGTAACTCATGAGTCTCTTACCTCAGATTTGAGCCTTTGTTGATCAAACCAACAACAAAGGATGGCTCATGCCCATCTTCAAGATTTTCATTTGTTGTGTCGGAATGTTTTAACTCACTTAAACCATAGTACCTTACCTTGACTGACCCGACTACTATGAAAATGCAGACCACCAATAAATCTCCTTTGGGCTTGACACAAATCTCCCCACTCAATGCAGGGTCCATCTCTTTCACATCATCAATTGCTATAACATCACATCGAAGCATCAATGGTTACATAAGGCCTATCAACAAAAGTTTGTACCCCTCAACTCTGATGTCGTACTATATGGCCACAAGTGAGCCAGTTAAAATTAGCCATCTGCAAACTCCATAGCCTTCTTTCCTCCAATCACCAGCTATGTTTTTCAAAAAGAACTGCAAGACTGATAAGGCTCGTCAGTCTTTCTTATCATTCCTGAGATTCTGAAAAAGGCTCTATGACAAAATCCTTTATCGGTCAAAAATGCTTCCTCCATTTGGTGGTCTCATGTCTATCGTATCACCTCATCTCAAGCGACATTAGGTTTTGATATCACAAAGGTTCTAATCCAAGAGTTTAGACCATTAACAACCAAAAACTTCATTATGATTTGAGATTCAACAAAGAAGAAAAGTTTCTTTTATGTTTTTTGCTAATTTAGTAACTTGCAGGTCTTTTGATTAATTTGTCAATAGGAATAAAAAAATAATACTCATGCATATGATAAGTCGCAAAAAGTGATTTAAAATCAAGTTAAAAATTAAAATTATGATTACACATAAAACTTAAGGTTATTAGATACTCTTCACTCGATATTAAAGCCTACAATGCTAGTTTGAATTAGCAAAAGATGATTTACCTGCACATTCATTTGTATGCCAAAGAAATAACCATTGAGAGAGGATTGAAAGGAAATAATAGAACACCCTCATTTTGTAATAAAATTCCGAATCGTTTCAGTTAGTTTTTAAATTGGAATTTGTTTCAAAATTTATTTAATTCAAAATTAATCTTTTAAATTTGAGTTTACGTACATACTATTTATTAATTACGTATACATAAGTGAATCTTGTTAGAATATATATATGCTATCTAATAGCTTAAAACGCTAGAGACGTGCTTGTTTAGACCAAAAGAAAAGTAGGCTCTTCATAAGGATGAGCCATCCTTTTCTTTAAATATTCTGCGCAAGAGGATCTTGGACCTTATTTTGTAAATCTTCTTATGTGAATTAAATCTACTGGACATGATCATAATCTAATAAGGGAGAATTTTAACAACATCATAGTAATGATTTTGTAGGTAAAAATAATATTTTATTCTTTTTTTTACATAAAATATTGTTAATTTTGTTTAAAAAAAGGTTTACTTACATGTAAGGGTTAATATAAAAAAAATAAATTTTACTTAATTTTGTAATATTAACTCAAAATTTAGAAAGTGACTCTAAAGTACCCTAACTTTTAATTGTTGCGAAATTGTCCAATATTAAATTTTTCATCAGAAACAACCACTTTATCAGGTAGGGATAAAGGTGTATACTATTGGACCTCTTAAAATCTCGCATGTCAATAGGACTCCTACTGAGTGTTATTGTTCTTGTCGTTAACTACTATAATATGTTATATATTGTATTTTTACTACTTTTAAAATTTATTATTTAATAAAATAAAAATATCAAACACCTTTAAAAATTTGTGCATTCCTTAATATGTTTTACTTCATAAGGCATAACATCATAAATACTCATTTATCCATCCTAAACATATTCAAACACCTTCAGTCATTGCCACCTAGGATTTCATTAATTTTGCTACTTCCAGAATAAGGAAAAACTATACATGGTTCCCTATATATATGCCGATTATACCAATCTATGATCATGCAACTAGCTGCACTTAAAATTACATCAAAAATTCTTCATGAGAATCACTTTGATATACCATACTTGCAACGATGAATACTACATATTATAGACGGAAAGACTATGGCATATGAAATGAAAATATCCATAAGTCATACACATCAAAGAAAAATGAAAAAAATAGTGAAAAGTTTGATAATATTAAATAAGTCAGAAGTCTGATGTAAGAAAATCAGAAATCCAATAATAACTAAGTCTAATATAAAATTAAAAGTTCTAATGCTATCCATTATTTGAAGTACCAATTCCAATAACAAAGAGCCGCCTAAAAACACCATGGCCCCATATTAGACATTATAGACAAAAAGGAGCCACTTGATTTCTTCAATTGTTACCTTTGAAGCCAACCAACTTTAATAACAGCATCCAGCAATGCTCCAAATCACTCTCACTTAGTTTTGTGTTGAAAAAGCTCAAGTGCAAAATAATATAAATCACTGCCTCGTTCAGTTTCCGTTAAGGCATTTAATTGTACGACCACTTCCACCCAACTACAACTTGGAAGATTTATTTTCACCATTCTAGAAGTTTTTCTTTCTTCATTTCTACTCTTCAAGATCTCCATAAGAGAATCTATTGAATGAGATACTTGTTTACTATTAGAAACTTTTTGTTTACCTCTCTTATATCTTGAAATTAAGATGTACATCTTTTCTTATTCCTTTGTTAGTTACATTGGAGAGCAGGATCATCCAAATCTAGCTCTTCCAGGTCATTATTATCTTCACTTAAATTGATTGGCCCCTAAGAATTTAGTGATGGTAACACCCTAATCTTCGGTGACCATGCAACATCACTTGTGGCAACCACATTCATAAATAATATGTCTAAATCATCTTCAAATTCTAAGCCTCGGTTGCAAAATTTTACTACTTGGGGTGTTGCCTGCAAAATTTAGTATGTTACTATAAATCACTAAATTAAATATTATAATTAAAGCATTTAATATATATATTATCTAGTGTACAATGTAACTTTAGCCTTTCCTCTTACCATTCCGGAGATGTAGGAATTGCCTATTTTCAGGATCCCAATTAAGACCTGTTTCTTTTTCCTTGAGTTCCTTCTATAACTTCCAATTCTTTTTGAGTTCATCCTATTTATTTTTCAACTGAGTTTTGTTATAAATCTTATTTGTTGTTTTATTAAAATTGGTAACCAGATTAGCCCAACTAGTCCTATTGAAGTGTAAGGTAGGGTGTTTACCCGCTTCTACTTGAACTTTATATGTAGCTATGAAAATTTTATGAGATGATTACCCCCTGGAGCTTTTTCTAGAAGTGTAAAATTCTTTTGACTTGCCATCTACAAATAAAACGTAAAAAATTAATTAGAATGATAATAATTGGTGTGGTACAACTATCATAAAGCAATAATCCATTCAAAATAATAGTCTAAACAAAAAATTCTTCATATCAGAAGTATACCAAGTAGGACAATACAACATAACCTATTAATAATGCAAGACTAATATCTTCGAGTTCAATACTCGATCTAGTGACTTGCTATCTCAATTGCAAGATTAATCAAGGATTGGAAATGTAAAAACTCATGTATTGGAGCTAACATTTTTCATTTTGTAGCTCATGTTATAGGAAGAATACCAAGTAGTCGTTACATAAACTCCATACTAAATTAAAATATAAAAGCTACTGCAACAAAAGGAAAAAAGAAAAAAACACGGAGACGAGCAAGGTAAACTTGCTTTCTATTAGTTGAGAGTATAATGGAAAATAATAATTATCATAAGGTTAATAATGTAAAGTAAAATTTCTACTGCAACCCTTTTTCTACTTATCAATTTCTACGGTGGCAACGCACTTTCCTCCAACGTCTGGTTGTTTGCCAGCAAATCGAAACATGTGACCGTGTTTAGAAACTGCAGTGGATAAGTACTTATCCCCACCTTACTGACGCCTAGGCTTCTCATGCATTCAATATCCACAGAATGTAAAGGGTAAGACACAGGAAGACGGATACCAAATCCATTCCAGTCTCATCCTTTATATATGTAGGAACAACCTCATTTGCTGACTTGCTTATACTCACTGAAAAGTTCTCATCAGCAAAATTGGCATTTTTTATCTGCATCAAAAACTAAATATCATCGCTTTAACATAATCACCACAAAGAACACCAAGCTAGTTTTGTTTTAGCATTCTTATTATCACTGATTGAAAGGGTAAAACTACCAAAAGATATGATGTATATAATTGACTAAAACAAATATGGGTGCCAGAAAGATGTTTCACACAAACTTCCAATAGCAAATCAATTGTAATATAATAAGAAGCATTTAATTTCATGTCCAAGTGAAAATCAGGATATAAGGATCAGGGATACTGGAACATGGCAATTTCCATTAAGAAGTACAATATATACAAGTGAAAACACCAATTTGATAAATGTTTCCAGTTTAAACAAACCTGAGAGAGTTCATTCATGATTAGAGGAGGGTTGCACCACATCCTCATAAATGAGTCAATTTGAGATGATTTAGAACGGTCACATATTTCAGTAAACCAATCTTAAATATAAGCAGAGAGTGAAGTAAATCACATGTTAATATAGAATTCACGTGCAATATACGAAATACACAAGAAGGGGGGTTGAATTGTGTATGCTTTTCGTGAATACAAAAACTTTAATATATCTTGTTAAGAACTTTTCCAACTGTTAAAAGAATACCACAAAAGTTAT
>JANIIA010000002.1:47890154-47907887 GCA_027478495.1 Erythroxylum alaternifolium | reverse complement strand
TATATTTTGTGGCTATTGTGATTGGAGATTTTGTTTGTGGATTCTGGATATAGCTAAAGGAGGATGACATTTTTGCCTCTAAAGGCAATTTTGTCAAATTTTCATACAGTGGACAGTTATTAATTGTAATTTGGTTTTTAAATAAATTATCGGTTAAGTTACATAATTTGATCCAGATAAAGATAATCAAGTGGCCCAATAAATGATCTAAATTAATGGGTCGAAGTCTAGGTGAAAAATGGATCCCTTTTACTGTGGACCTAGTCCATATCGGCCTTGTGATGGGAAAACCCGATATGGAAGCTATATAAATAGGTTAAAGTCTCCTGCAGTTGCTCATATCAATCGTAAGCTATATAAATATTAGTCGTACTGCTGATTATTTGTTGTTCGAAAACATTTTCTAGTGATACGAACCTCCATTTTTAGCTTTCATATTTCTTTTACAAATGACTGTTATTGATGCTTATGCCAGCGGGAGAAGGATTAATCCACTTAAAAAACAAGCCACAACTACTCCTTTGTTATCTTCTTTACTCATTGAAGGCATTGCACATAACATAAATGGCACTACTTTTATTCTGAAGACAAGTTCATTTTATTAATTTCTGCTTCTTTTCACTGATTTTTCGCTCATTAGTTTGTGAAGAGTTTGAAGTAATTAAGAGCATTAGATCATGATAGACTGGTAATAATCTCTGGCAGGGGGGAAAACCTGAGGTCTTTGGATCACCAATAGAAAAAGCTATTTTAGTATTGGCATTCAAAGTTGCTTCCATGCTATTTTAAGTTGCTTACTTCTTTAGGGGTAATGCTTAAACTGTTGATATTCAATTTTCGTTGTTTACAATTGGGAATGAATTTTGACATTATCATCTCTTAATCTACAATTATCCTTGTATTCCTTTCAACTCAGAAATAAAAAGAGAGGCGGTGTTACAATAAAATGGGTAATGTGGTTATACTCACAAAATGCAATAGTGATCTAATAGTAAACAATATCATATTCTAATTAGGCACAATCATTCTTGCAATTAATATATCCAGAATCTGACATATAAGTTTATTATATTTAGGATTTGCCTAAATAATCATCTACAATTGATATAGTTATGACGGGTATGTAAAGCATTGCTTTCATATTTAAAATCACAATGTGTGCTTGATTAAGAGATCTATCTTGTAGCTTGACTCTCAAGTGAAGTTACATTAGAAAGGGACCACTAAAATTGTCCTTGTCTTGCGTGAAAAATACATTGGTGCAAATGATAACATAGAACTTATGGATGAAGAAAAGGTTAGTGAGAATGTTTACCTTTTTTGATGGGAACTGTCAGATGTTTCCTTTTATTAAAACTGGCCTTTGGTTACAGTTGTCCTTTTTTAAGAAATGTATAGAAGATATGGCTTCTATAAGTTTACGATGCATAGCTATCATATATAGGTCTTATGAATGCATAAAATTCTAGTTAGTGAAAAAAAATTTCTTGATTGATCAATGTCCACCGTTCAATTTCGCAAATGGGTTTCATGTTGTTGTTTAAGTTAGCAAGGTTCCTATTTTGTTGGTTCCATAAACCCTGCTCCAATCACTCTGAATTTAAGATGAGGACATTATTTCCTCTGTAATTTTAACTGTGGCTGCACTGTTGGTCAAATCCTGTTAACATCCCAACATCTGCCTCGACACCTCCTTCATCATCATCATCACCTACCCCATCAGAAATCATTAATGACTTACACAATTGGACCATCCCTACACTCTAACTACTTTTTGCTAATATTTTTGTTGCCCCTGCACTCTAGCTATTTTTTGCTAATATTATTGTTTTAGCAATACCAATTAGCAATACCAATTATTCATGGGTTTGTTTATTTTCTATTCTTTTTCCCTGTTTGTTTCTGATATGAAAATGGAGAAATATGTGTCGATTCATCCTCCCTAGAACTCTTTAAAATAAGCCAAAATGCCAAAATTTGACATCACATTCATGGCACAAACATTAAACTATGTTATTTCCCCGTGTTTTCAATTGTTGCGTAAAGAAGAAGATTTTCAACTTATCTTCCCTTCTTTCTTTCCCTCGATATTACTTCTTTTTTTTTGGAATAGACAAGAAATAAAGATGTAATCGACTCAATGAGAAAAATGAAGTTGTGTTGCAGCTTCTAAGAAAACCAAGTCCTTTTTTGTTGAAGCAGGTGGGGGGTTTTGTGTATTTTCACTGTTAATTTTCTTTCGTAGGTCAAGTTTAAAGTTTTCTATATTTCTACCTCATTTCTCCATCATAATTATGAATACTTCCTTTCCAATTTGATGTTTGACGTCAAGCTTTTATTTGCAATCCAAATGTTCAATTTCAGATAAAAGCCTATTATGTTTCTATTGTCTTTATCTTCAAGATTATATTATTACTGGAGGGAATAGCTATTGTCATTAACGTTATGTTCTACCTAATCACAGGAGATATTTTGCAATGATGCTTATGCTAGACGATTTTTGGGAGCTAAAGGTGATAACGTGAAGAAGGTTGCAAAGAGTTTGAAGGTTTGCCTTTTTTGGAGAGATAACATAGTGATTGGTATTGTAATAAAAACCTCCATTATCATATGATTACTACCACCAAATTTTGTAGATATGTTTTTTCTTACCCTTTTCCTGTTACTTCTCATTCTTTTTTTTTCATAATCATTCATTTTCCTTTTTGTTCCATTAGCCAAACGTTAGCTCATAATTTATCAATTGCTCTATTTTTTGGTTACTTTTTGTTTTTCTAATTCTTATTTTTGAAATGCAGAAAACTTTATGGCAGACGAATTTTCTACTGAGCTTTACAGAAGGAGTCATCTATATGACCAGTCACGATGAAGAATCAAGACCTATTTTGGTTACTTTCTAATCCACCATTTCCCTCTTATATCACTCTCTTCATTTTTTCTAACTAAAGGAAAAAAAGAAACAGTACTTTGCATTTGTTACATATATACTTCTTTAAAGGCTTTACTATTCCTTTATTCCCATCGGTTATAGATTTTTCATGTTAAACAAGACTATCGGAAGTTCCATTCACAAAAGCTGCTATTGACTTTATCAACTTTTAGATCCTACCTTCGTTTCCATTTCTTTTTGGTTCTTAATTCATTATATCAAAATTCTGTCTTTCACTATATTTTCTACATATTTACATGCTTGTTTACTTTGGAGGTGGTCATTTTAACCATACTGAGAAATGATGAACAATTTGTACAACTCTCCGATGTAAGTATGTCTATTTCTTCCAAATTTTCATTAATAACTTATAAAATTTAGGGACATGTACCACTTTTTGCTCCGGTAAAAATGCATGAGCTTAAACTCAAAGCTCAGCTATATTCCTATGCTATGTCTGAACTGCCTCTTGATGTCACGTCTTCATTGTTCCATTATTACGTGTGAAAGAGTTAATGGACTTATTTATTGCTGGATTTTTGTGTTTTTTATGATATTTCTCTTACAAAATTTCATACTGTACCAATTTTAACCTTTGGAAGTTATAAAAGTGACCTTCTTGCTTGATTTACATATAAATGTTCTACTCAATGAATTGTTAGAACAATAGTTTGCATAGCAAATTTCACGTTTTTAATATGCTCAATTGGATCATAGTGACATAAAATCGTCTTTTTGTTTCTTTTAAGGCTGTATTCACCTCAGTAGCTTATTGCACTCATATATAGTCCATTGTTGACCTCTATCTTGACCTTTTCAAATTTTTAAATTCATAACATATGTTGTGCCTGTAATACAATTAATATTATAGCCTAATTTCTTGATTTCTTGAAAACCTTATATTTGGATTTAAATTAATAACTGGGTGGGGGTGTAGCACTAGCTTTTGCTTTCTTATAGTTTGTTCATCTTACCTTCGCAAGCTTCCTTAGGTTTGCTTCAATGTTTACAAATCTTCTTCTGTTAGCATTGAGAATTGTGGGAGAGTACTACCTATGCAAGCTTTACAAGGCTTTTGTAATCAACCCACCATTTCTATTTTCTTATCTATGGAAGGTAAAATTCAAATTTATCTTGCTAATTCTTTGATCTTTTAATGTCATGTCTTGTTCTCTACCACAAATAACTCAAACTCTTTCACTAGTAGGACCTACAAGAGGCTATTACTATTGACCTACTCTTGTTCCTTTCTTTACCTTTTTTTGTTAATTTTCTATAGTGAGGTCTTCTACTAACTCATAAGTCAAATGTTGCTTGCTTAATAATTGTGGAATGTGAATTATTACAGGGTATCCAACCATTTGTTGAGCTATTAACTATCACAATGGTGCTATCTTCACTAGACCTTGAAGAATCATTAGAATTCTATGATTTTCGTAGTAACTCATTGGCCTCTTCCCTCCTATTTGAGCCTTCATCAATCAAACCAACAACCAAGGATGGCTCATGCTCATCTCTAAGATTTTCATTTGTTGTGTCAGAACGTTTTAACTCACTCAAACTATGGTACCTTACCTTGACCGACCCGATTGCTATGAAAATGTGAGCCACCAGTAAACCTCCTTTGGGCTCTCTACTCAATGTGGGGTCCATCTCTTTCGCATCATCGATTGCTACAACATCACATCAAAGCATCATCGATTACTACATCACGTCAAAGCATCAACGGTTACACAAGGCCTATCAACAAAAGTTTGTTCCCCTTGACTCCGATGTCGCACCATGTGACCACAAGTGAGCCAGTTAAAATTAGCCAACTACAAACTCCATGGCCTTCTTTCCTTCGATCACCATCCATGTTTTTCAAAAAGAACTGCAAGACTGATAAGGCTTGTCAATCTTTCTTATTGTTCTTGAGATTCTATAAAAGGCCCTACGACAAAATCCTTTATAGGTCAAAAATGCGTCCCCCACTTGGTGGTCTCATCTCTATCATACCACCTCATCTCAGGCAACACAAGGTGTCGATATCACAAAGGTTCTAATCCAAGAGTTTAGACCATTAGGAAACAAAAACTTCATTATGATTTGAGATTCAACAAAGAAAAAAAGCTTCTTTTATGTTTTCCGCTGATTTAGTAACTTGCAGGTCTTTTGATTAAGTTTGTCAGGAGGACTAAAAAAATAATACTCATGCATATGATAAGTCGCAAAAAGTGATTTAAAATCAAGTTTTTACATAAAATGTTGTTAATTTTGTTAAAAAAGATTTACTTACATGCAAGGGTTAATATAAAAAACAAATTTTACTTAATTTTGTAATATTAACTCAAATTTTAAAAAGTGACACTAAAGTACCCTAACCTTTAATTTTTAGGAAAATTGTCCAATATTAAATTTTTGTTAATATAAATAAAATAATGAGTTACGTTAGATTAGTATTTTTGTTAAATGGCTACTATAATCATCAGAAACAACCTCTCTATCAGGTAGGGATAAAGTTGTATACTACTAGATCTCTCAAAATCTCGCACTTCAGCAGGACTCCTACTGAGTGTTATTATTGTTGTCGTTAACTACTATAATATGTCGTATATTGTATTTTTACTACTTATAAAATTTATTATTTAATAAAATAAAAATATCAAACACCTTTAAAATTTTGTGCATTCCTTAATATGTTTTACTTCATAATTGATTTATATATATTAAACTTTTTAAAGTTCTTATAGCTTTTAAATATAATAAAATATATTTAATTAATTCAAATAGTATTTATTGATTGACTAATTAAATATAATAAATTGATTGGTTGGTAAAAATATAGTTAACCCATATATAAAATATAATTAATTGATTAATTAATTAAAATTATGGCAATAGTTCAACATTTATTGTAAGTGTTATGGATAGTGAAGTTGGGAACAACAAATGTAACCGGACCATTTAAGAAAATCAAGATAAAAATAGATACGGAAAAGCCAGTTAACTTGTTTAACAGAAGAAGATTACGTATATAGAGAACTACAAACTCCCCTACTTAACCAACACTTTTTATCAATCTCTGACTCTCGTTAATTTCAACTTGAATATAAATGCATTCTTTCGTATGACCACACCAAATACTCATATGCCTTCAATATTATTCATTTAAGGGACTTAGGCCGCATTTGGATCTGCGGTGTGGTGAGGATAAGTACTTATCTACCGCAGTTTTCAAACGCAGTCAGATGTTTGGATTTATGGGATAACAACCAGCGGTTTGAGGAAAGTGTGGTGCCACGCAGAAATCTATAAGCAGAAAGAGAGTTGCAGTAGGAAAGTGCTTCTACAGTAGAAATTCTACTTTCCATTAATAACCTACTGAAATCAACTGACTAAAATGATAAATACTTATTCTCAATAAGTACTTACTTATTTGGAATTGCCACTTTGGTAACTGCTGAAACGTGAAAATAGGTGTTGGCAAGTGTGGTTTCGGTTGCTAAAAAGAGATAAAATGACTAAAAAGCCCATTGATTTAATAAACTATTAATTATTGCATAAATAATTAAAAATATGTTATTAGTCATATAAATTTAAAATTCTAAATAATAAAATATTAAATTAAAAAAGAAAATATTTCATAAAAATATATTACTACTCATATAAATTTAAAATTATAAATAATAAAATATTAAATTAAAATAAGAAAAATATAAATAAAATAAATTTAATAATAAAATATTTCATAAAAATATATTATTACTCATATAAATTCAAATTATAAATAAGAAAATATTAAATTAAAATAAGAAAATATGAATAAAATAAATTTAGCAAATTAAATGTTTCATAAAAAATATATTATTAGTCATATAAATTCAAAGCTTGAACGAAGAAGACGAAATGTTGGACTTGATTTCTATTAGTTAAGGGTGTAATGAAAAATAATAATTATCAGAAAGTTATTAATAGAAAGTAGAATTTCTACCGCAGAAGCACTTTTACTGCAACCCTCTTTCTACTTATCAATTTCTGCAGTGACGCCACACTTTTCTCTAACCTTCGATTGTTCGCCTGCAGATCCAAACATGTGACTGCGTTTGAAAATTGTGGTGGATAAGTAATTAACCATACCGTATCGGAGATCCAAGCGCAGCCTAAAATGAACATCCCATACTCCAAGCACACCAACAAGAATTTAAATTAGGAATGCCAACAGCCGTCGTCAATTTTTTTAAATAATTTGGTAAAAATCTAGTTAATATACGGGTCGAGGAAAGTCCAGTAATACATAATCTTACCTCTAATTAATAGAGAGACCGTTTTCGAAAGGAATCGTTTACTTTTGTCTTTAATTTATAGTTGAATCATGATATTCCATATCTTAGTCCCATCTCATGTAGAAAAGAAGATAAAATTTAAAATATTGCTTAACAAAATGCCATATCATGTCTATTTCATTTTTTAAATTGTGATAAAAATGAAACACACTAAAATCTGTAATATGAGATTAGTATATTTTCAATATGATCATCCTAATAAAGTAAAGAGGATGACATTGTAAAATGTACGGAAAGATTTCCAACACATTGAAGTAAATTAGTTAGTTGTAATAAGGCGGCAAAGTTCGGTATCTTTCTCAGGAATATGATTTTGGATGTGACTCGACAGTTGCTCTTCCTGTGGTTGAACTCGAGCTGTAATTCCACTTCTATTCCAATATCCACCATTACCCTTTTTTTTCTTTTTTGTTTTTGTTTCTGTGAATGATCTGTTTTTGTTGGATCTTTCTCATTGCTCTTGACAGGAATATTATGTGATTAATTTCTTGACTGTAACGTTGTCCACTTCCTAACTAGTAGTCATTTCAAAGTTCTATGATGGATTTATAAATTCTCTCCCAATGTCAGGGAGGAAGTCATTGAAGTTTTGGGTTCTGAGTGTAAGATTCAGAGGGTTTGTAAAGATTTTGGGAGGTATCTCTGATAAGTGTTCTTTATATTATCATACAAGTTCCAGTTCTTGGTATTCAACTTTTTATGGGTTGATCAGCAAAAGTTTCTACAATTATATGTTCTGTTGTTTGTTTAACCATGGAAAGTGCCTGATATTGATCATGTTTCTTGAACGTTAACAAATTTGTTTCACTGCTATTAGCAAATTTCGAGTGTTTTTGACACGAACTAATGCAGGAATTCTTACAAGTACGAGGATCTAGAGCTGTTGGAGAGTCAAATGGTTGTTCAGTCAGGTGATCTAGATGCTGTGCTTAAGGAGTCTGTTGATCTCGTAAGTTCTGTTAATGATTACAGGATTTTTAGTTGCTGGATGCATAAATGGTAGAACTTAAATATTGGGTCCGTGCAGGAGAAAATTCCGCTTGAAGAAGTTTTCAACCATCTGAAATGTACAAGAGAGGGTTTAAGCTCCGATGCGGTTAGAAAGCGATTAGATTTATTTGGATACAACAAACTTGAAGAGAAAAAGGTTAGAACATATTCTTAGATTCATACCCTCCAGAGCTCTCTAGATTTAACTCATCAGGTTTTTCTCTTCAGGAAAGCAAAATACTGAAATTTCTGGGATTCATGTGGAATCCTCTATCATGGGTAATGGAAGCCGCAGCTATCATGGCCATTGCTCTTGCAAATGGAGGGGTAATCTGTATCTTATTCCCTGAATTGTCTTTTCAACATTCCCGAACATGGCACTAAAATGACGAGATCATAACTATGTGCTTGATAAAGTTGAGGAGATCAAGACCCTATTCAGCTTTCAATTAGAAAATGATTCTAATCGCACCTTATTCTGCTGCAGGGCAAGGGACCAGACTACCAAGATTTTGCTGGCATTCTGATCTTACTTGTAATAAACTCCACCATCAGTTTCATAGAGGAGAACAATGCCGGTAATGCTGCAGCAGCACTTATGGCTCGGTTGGCCCCGAAAGCCAAGGTTCTACGTGAAGGAACCTGGAACGAGGAAGATGCTGCGATGTTGGTCCCTGGAGACGTTATCAGTGTTAAGCTTGGTGATATAATTCCTGCTGATGCACGCCTGCTAGAAGGAGATCCCTTGAAGATTGATCAGGTACTGATCTGATACAACATTTAAGAAGTCTTAAGAATCCAACTTGGGTGTGTGTGGGTATAATTCGCTTTGAACTTTACAAATTCGGTTTGTTCTTCAGTCTGCGCTAACCGGAGAATCACTTCCTGTAACAAAACATCCCGGGGATGGAGTTTACTCAGGTTCAACATGCAAGCAAGGTGAAATTGAAGCTGTTGTAATTGCAACTGGAGTTCACACGTTCTTTGGGAAAGCAGCTCATCTTGTGGAAAGCACCACTCATGTCGGACATTTTCAGAAGGTTCTGAGATCATCCTTTTGCATTCCTTGCCTATAATCAAATTTAGTCTCCAAAAACCTCACTTTGGAACAAGCCAACAAATATGTTCCATGCTTCCAGGTTTTAACAGCAATCGGGAACTTCTGCATTTGCTCTATTGCAGTTGGGATTCTCATCGAAATTATAGTGGTTTATGGTGTTCAGAAGAGGAAATACAGAGTTGGCATTGACAACTTACTTGTCCTATTGATTGGTGGGATCCCAATTGCAATGCCAACTGTTCTCTCCGTTACAATGGCCATCGGTTCGCACCGATTATCTCAGCAGGTTTGTGCAGTCAAAAGAAAAATGTCCTTGAAACTGTTGAATTGACAAAGTCTCTCCCGATTAAGCACAAGAAAACTGTTGATTCATTCATGTAATCATCATGTGTTCTTCTCAGGGTGCCATAACAAAAAGAATGACTGCTATAGAGGAAATGGCAGGAATGGATGTCCTTTGTAGCGACAAAACTGGCACACTGACGCTTAACAAGCTTACAGTAGACAAAAATTTGATTGAGGTCCTACTCTTTCTTTCTCTATTCCTCTGTCGGCAATCTCATTGAATTGAAATTGGACGAATGCCTCAAAAGTAAGAGAGAAAACTAATTCTCAGATTTATAACCATACACTTTCCTGGATATATAAACTCTCTTCAATTTGCTTCCACTGCAAGAATATCTGCAGTGTAGTGGCCAAAGAAGGAAAACAAGGACCTGAATCCACTTTATAAGAAAACCACAAGCTATAATGAATTTGCATGCGATTCTGAACAACTTTTCAAGTCAAAATCAAAGGAGTAGCTCATGGTACCGCAGGTTCTAGCCAAAGGTGTTGATAAGGACATGGTAGTGCTTATGGCTGCAAGAGCATCAAGGTTAGAAAACCAAGATGCTATTGATGCTGCAATTGTTTCAATGTTGGCAGACCCTAAAGAGGTATTTGATTCAAGAGTTTGAATTTTATACCACTCATTTAGAGGATACTTGTTTACCTTATCTCAGCTTAATTTCGACTTAGGACAGTTATCTAATCTTACTATGATCTTCTTCCGAAGGCACGGGCTGGGATTAGGGAAGTTCATTTCCTCCCATTTAATCCAACTGACAAAAGGACTGCGCTGACATACATAGATTCTGTTGGCAAAATGCACAGAGTCAGCAAAGGTGCACCAGAGCAGGTACATTAAATATTATAACATAGACCAACAGATGTTTAACCACAATAGCTTAGTGCCTATTCTTGTATGCAGATTCTCAATCTGGCACATAATAAATCTGCAATCAAGAAGAAGGTGCATTCTTTAATTGACAAATTTGCAGATCGCGGATTAAGATCCCTTGGAGTCGCCCGACAGGTTAATCAATGGACTACTATACATGTACTATTAGATGATCTGCCTGGAAATTCTGTAAAAGAAAAGCGTACATCTCTGCAGGAAGTACCTGCTGGTAATAAAGACAGTCAGGGGGGTCCTTGGGAACTTGTTGGGCTTCTTCCTCTCTTTGATCCTCCACGACATGACAGTGCTGAAACAATCAGAAGAGCCTTGGATCTTGGTGTTAGTGTTAAAATGATCACAGGTATGTCTCGTTTCCATTATCATTTGTTGATCAAAATGCAATTGGTTCCCACTACTCGAAATCTAATGCAAAATGACTAATAAACTGTCTTTTCCAGGTGACCAACTTGCAATTGCCAAGGAAACAGGAAGAAGGCTCGGAATGGGAACAAACATGTACCCATCTTCATCTCTTCTAGGTGAAAACAGAGATGGAGGACTTCCAATTGACGAGCTCATTGAGAAAGCTGACGGGTTCGCTGGTGTCTTCCCTGGTAAAAGCCTGTCGTCTGTTGTGAAAAAACCGTCAGGATTAACATTTTCTCGCCTGATTCTTCTACATTTTCTAATCTGCAGAGCACAAGTACGAGATTGTCAACCGACTGCAAGGTAGAAAGCACATATGTGGAATGACTGGTGATGGAGTGAACGATGCTCCTGCCTTAAAGAAAGCAGACATAGGAATTGCTGTAGCGGATTCTACAGATGCTGCTCGTAGTGCTTCTGATATAGTCCTCACGGAACCTGGGCTGAGCGTAATCATCAGTGCCGTCCTAACAAGCCGAGCAATCTTCCAGAGGATGAAAAATTACACGGTAATTCCAAAGCAGCCAAATGATATATGAACATATGAAGCTATTACCACATGCTTAAACGCATAACTAACTTCATTGTATTTTGACAGATATATGCTGTATCTATCACAATTCGTATTGTGGTAAGCTTTCCCTTGCATATGGTGAAATTCACTGATAATAATTTAGAACATGCTCACCAATATCAGTCTTAACGACACTTTTTTAACCAATGCTTTTTATAACAGCTAGGGTTTATGTTGCTGACGGTGTTCTGGAAGTTTGATTTCCCACCTTTCATGGTTCTTGTCATTGCCATTCTTAATGATGGTTAGCTCTTTAACATTCCATATTGCTATTGTTATGGATGCAGGATAGCTTCAAGCTTTTAACAATGGCTGCTGATAGCTAACCATTTGGGATCTTTACAGGTACTATAATGACCATATCCAAAGACAAAGTCAAACCTTCTCCACTCCCTGACAGTTGGAAACTCAGTGAGATTTTCGCAACTGGTGTTGTGCTTGGCAGTTACATGGCATTAATGACTGTCGTGTTCTTCTGGGTTGCTTACGAGACTGACTTCTTTCCTGTAAAACTTCCTTCTCGATTTTCTGTGCTTCATTAGGAGTGATTTTTTAGCAAGTGACTTAGCCTTTTCTCTGTTTGTAGAAACACTTCCATGTGAGTAGCTTCCACAAGCGCCATTTTGAAGGAGATACCACTCAATTGACACAACAGTTAGCTTCTGCTGTTTACCTTCAAGTTAGCACCATTAGTCAGGCATTGATCTTTGTGACTCGATCCAGGAGCTGGTCATTCACCGAGCGTCCTGGTTTTCTGCTTCTTTTCGCCTTCATTATCGCACAACTGGTACACAATTCTACAAAAACTTTGATACCCTTTTTTGCATTTTGTAGCTAGTTTCAGTCAGTGAAAACTTCTTCCACGTCCGTGACTCTGAGTGGTTTGGTATAAGCAGATTGCTTCTGCCATAACAGCACTCGCAAACTGGGAATTTGCTGGGATCAGAAGCGTTGGATGGAGGTGGACAGGTGTTATTTGGGTGTTCAACATAGTGACTTACTTGCTACTTGATCCTCTGAAATTTGTTGTTCGGTATGCTCTCAGCGGAAGAGCCTGGAATCTGGTGATCGACCAAAGGGTAAGTAAGCTAAATTCTGAAACTCCATTGTTATGACGAGTTAAGCTTTGCAAGTTCTCTGTAACCCCATTATCAAAAGTGAGTTGATTTTTATTTTTGGAACTTAAAAACAGACTCCATTGTCAAGCAAAAAGGACTTTGGTAAAGAAGAACGAGAAGCTGCCTGGGCAATAGAGCAGAGATCATTACATGGGCTCCAATCTGGAGAGTACAGACGATCCACTGATAGGAGAAGCAGTGCTGGAGAAGCCAATCACATGGCTGAAGAAGCCAGAAGACGTGCAGAAATTGCAAGGTTAGGTCTTTCTACTCCTTTCTTCATCATTATTTTTATGTAACTCGAGTTAGAAAGCATCAACCTTTGCGGATTGCGGCATATATTTCGATCGGAATGATTGCAATAATCACGGTTTGGATTGCAGAAACACAATCTAAAACCATGAACTTTCACCATAAATTGAAAGAACTCTAACGAAAATATGTTTTGTAGTGATTCAGGTTGACGGAGCTTCAGACCCTGAAAGGGAGGGTTGAAAATGCTGCCAAGCTAAGGGGTTTGGACATTGAAGCAATGAACACGCATTACACTCTTTAAGTCCCGGAGGAGAAAGAACCCTAACTAACATAATAATCCTGAAGAAGACACATACCTGTCATTGAATATTTAATCCTTAATAACTTCTTAAAAAGAACAAATTTTGTTTGATTTTCCTAGTAGGATTTTGATTATGCGACTTGGGATCCATTCTTTTCTTCCATTTTTCACCTCATTTTCGAAATTGTATCGATCTGCTCAAGCTTGGAACTTGGTGAATTATTCATTTACTCCTTTTGCAATAATAGTTAATAAGTTCTTGATCATTGTTTCTATATGTAATCGCAGGATTCGACTATTCTCCTATTTAGATCTTCGATTTAAGATCCACGGCTCCTAATCTATGCTCTTTGATCTAACGAACAGACAGAATGTGAAAATAAGTCGAGAACTGAAAAAAAATGGGACTTTACAATTTTCATGGAGTCATGTTGCATATGCACACTTCCTGGTGCTCCAAGCTCTTCAGAGAGTGAAGAAAAAAAAAATATATATATATATATCGTGAAACGTGTGCGAGTTATAAAAAGGGGAAGAAAATTATCCACAAGTTTCTCGTCTGGCACGCCCTTTAGGACGGGTAGTTGGCTTATAGCTCCACTCTGTCACTGAAAGCCAACTACTTTTCTCGTTGCCCCAACCTTAATTACATAAATTTCCTGTTGTCATATTAAAGATTCAAACTTTTTCCCATTTCCCAAAACTTTTGTTTTGGTCTGTCAACAGGTTCTAGTGCAGCTCGGGAAGTTGACGAAAGTTTAAGTTTGTTGTTGCTTTTGAAGGAAGATAGAAGGAATACAAATGGGTTCTCTTCCGAAAGCAGCAACTACGCTTCTGGTCGTTTTGTTGGTCGTTACTTGCATTCTTGTCAAAGTCACACTCTCTGTTCCCTTTATTGTTTTGCATGGTAAGTTCTGTTTTCTTCTGTTCAAAGACCTTGGATCGGTCTTGACTTTCTTCTTCTCCCTTTTGTTTCTTTTAATATGAGCTGATGCTTTCTGTTTACGCTACATACCTTTGTTCGTTAGTGGATGATTGAACCACACTTTTAACCATCTGACTATTGATGGTTTTGGCTAATCTTTTTAGGGAAAGAAAATAGTTTCTTGAACTTCTTGAGTTTCTATTTCTGATTTCGGTCGGTTCTTTGTACTAGTTCTCTTTGTTTCCTGTCCCTTTCTTGGGTTGATGTCGTGAAATTCTATAGAAGATGGAACTTTTTAGTAGGTGGTGGTCTTGATTTGATCCTTTTCTATTGGGTCAAGAAGAAGAAGAAAAAACTATTATTTGGCTGTTCTTTTTCCCACCGAAACCCAGAGAATGTCCCTGTTTCTTCTTTTCTACCCGACATCTTGCAATGTGATTAGTTTTACTTTGGTGCTTATTTCTTATTTGTTCCACAGGGAACCTTTTTCCTTTAAATGAACATGCTACAAGAACAATAACAATATAAATTTAAAACTTTATAAATAGTTACCATTACCATATTTTAGGATGAGCTTCTTAAAGTGTTTTTGTATGGTCAAGCACATTACAATATTTTCTTACTTCAAATAATAGCTACACTTTCAAGAAATTGTTTCCTTCTTAACTTATGGCCAAGGCAAATATAAAACAAAATATATCGACTTGCTTATATTCGTTTATCTTTTCTTACCTTAAGTGATTAGATTTCTATTACTTTAGTCATGAAAATGTATGTTAACACTTACATATATGTGAAAATTTTTAAGTGCATAAAAATATCGTTTCTATTTATTATATAAAATATTACATTTTAATTAAGCATGTAGCACTTACTTTAAGTAGAACCATTTTATCTACATGTATCAAATTTAAAATTTTATATTCGTTTAATTTATCCCAATATATTTATTGTTCATCAAATTTCTAATTGAAATTAAAATAATTGAACTTAAATATGAGTTTAAGTCTATCTGTAGCTCTTTCCTTCATTGAGGATCTTAGCAAGCCTTAATTTTGTAATCAAAGACCCGACTCAACATCCTTCATATAGAGACATCTATTCATTTATTAATGATGTACTTGCCACTCTACCTCTCAAAACTGAGTTAAGCAACTAATGTAAAAAGAGTAGTCATCACATCTAAAGATAGGAAATAACCCAAATAAAATAAGTCTTCCAAGTCTTTTTAGCCTTTTATTGCAGCTAATTGTCATAGAGGGTACAATAGAGTATACATCTTCTAAATTCTCCTTGAGAGATCTTCAAATCCTTCTATAATAAATTCAACTAGGTTCTTATATAGTTTCTTCTTCTACTTTAACCATCACGTTAGGTACTTCCTCATCATGGTACTTTGATTTTACTTTTTATAACCATATTACTTCTAACTCCTCTATGTTTGATTGGTCAAAAACTCCTATTCTTCATATTGTCTATATTGTTGATAACTCTAGTACACATGTTCTAAGTGTAAGCACTTTTTAAAAACCTAAATTGTCTTTGCACGATACTTTTTTTATTCCTAAACTCTCTTTAAAGCTCATCTAACTCAATATTAACTTACTTTTTCTTATGTTGATAGTCTTATACACCTTATTGGCTCCCATCCTCATATTGCTCACACTGTTCACATTATCAACCAATTTAATTTAGCACCTTGTAGCACTCACATCTTTTTTATTTTTCATATTGTTCAATACATCAGAAGTACTTTCTTTCATGCTCTTCACTCATGTTGTTCATCTCTATTAGACGTATGAGCATACTCTGATACTGATTAAGATGGAGATATCACTCATTATTGCTCTTTTACTAGCTATTATTTCCTCCTTTACATATCCTTTATGTTATAACATAATAAGAAACAAATAATTATCTCTTACTCTAGCAAGAAAGTAAAATGTCAAGGTCTTGTAGACACAACTCTTCTTTGTGATAATTATAATACCATACAAATTGTTCATGATAATGTCTTTTACGAGCATACTTAAACATATTAAGTGCCTGTTTGGTTGAGCTTTTGGAGGGTGAATAAGTATTTTTTTCCACAGCAAAAGTTTTTTTTTTTAAAAGAGTGTTTAGCTGTAAAATAAAAAGGTACTTTTTTTTAGTAGATATAGCTTTTTTGGCAGCTAAAATACAACTTTTTAAGAAGCTTAAATTTGGAGCTTCTAAAAAAAGTACTTTTTCAGGTAGATTTTTTAGATCAATTAATGAGCTTATTTTTAGTCCCCTTTACCCTTATGTTTTACACATAATTCACACAATACTCACAAATACATCTTCATGTTTATTTTGAGGTTTATATAATATTATTTGACTTTTTATATTTTTTAATATTTATTTTTGATATTAGTTTTACTTATGTTCTAATCCATACAAAAAATTTGGTTAGATATATTTTCATTTCTGTTTCATATAGTTTAAAGTTATATAATAATTAATATATTGTGCTTCACATATTGTTTAATATATTTTAAATAATATTTATATGCATAAATAATTTTTATTACAAAATAAAATATAGTTAAAAGTAAATGTGCTTTTTATTTTTATATTGTCAAACAATCTATTATATGAAGCTCTTTCAAAAAAGCTCTTTTTTAAATGACAGCTAAACAGTCAACTAACTTCTTAGAAAAGCTCTTTTCAGAAAAGCTCTACTGCAAAAACTCTACTGACAAAAGCTCTAGTGATATAAGCTCATCTAAACAGGCACTAAAATTTGTTGACGCTTTACATGATATCATATTGACATCATATTCATTAAACACTATATAACTTGTCCCTACTTCATTACAATATTAGATCACAAACATTTTCACTAAATTACATCTACGTTGATGATTTCAAGAAGTTTTATTTTAAATTCAAGATGCCTAGCTCCTTACCACCTTAAGTTAGAAGGGAGGACGTTAATATAAATTATAATCTATGAAACATTACATAAGAGGCCTATTTATACATGAGATTGACTATCTATCTATATATCTATAATTGATTGTATATTTCTGATATATATATATATATATGTGTGTGTGTGTGTGTGTGTGTGTGTGTGCGTTTTTGTTTGTCAAAATCATTATATCCTTAAACGTATATCCATGATTGATTGTGTGTGTGTATATATATATATACTTTGCTAACCAAAACTCGAGTTAAGGTTAACGGTCCCAAATACTTAAGAACACCCACCACGCCTCTGCGTCAATGCGTGGTTTTTGGACCCAGTGGTTCTCCTGGGACTCGATCCAGGGACGTAGTGGACAACCTAAAGCTCTGATACCACTTTGCTAACTAAAACTCGAGTTGAGGTTAACGGTCCCAAATACTTAAGAACACCTCTATTCCCACTCGAGCAGTCAAGGAAGAAATGAAAAAGATCACTCCAGATATGTGTCACGAATGCTTTTAAGCACTCAACGAGTGGACTGATGCACAAAAACAATTCCAATAGTACCCACAAAACCGAGGTAGATATGGCCCCATAGCAATTATCTTACCCGAAGCAGAACCATTAACTACCTACCTCTTTTTTCAAAGTGGACTTATTGACACTATCTATC
>JANIIA010000002.1:47827733-47843935 GCA_027478495.1 Erythroxylum alaternifolium | reverse complement strand
TTGATTTTAGATTCAATTTTTGGTTCAAATGGTAGCAGCTTTTTTATTGATGGTCTGAGTGGAACTGGGAAAACTTTCTTATACAAAGCGCTTCTTGCAGGTTTACAATCACAGGGTCATATTGCAATTGTTGTTTCGACATCAGGTGTTGCAGCATCAGTACTTCCTAGTGGTTGGACAACACACTCAAGATTTAAGATCCCATTTGATTTTTTGAAGAAGAAAGTTTGTCGGTTAAATAAGCATAGCAGTATTGCAAAACTGAATTTTGAATTCAGTCTCATCTTATGGAACGAGGCTTCAATGGCAAAACGAGAAGCCAGTAAAGTTTTTGATGATTTACTACAAGATATCATGGAGTCAAATAAGCCTTTTGGAGGAAAGATTGTTATTTTTGGCGGTGATTTGTGTCAAACCTTACCCGATATAGACTAGGCTATAAAAGAACAGTTAATTGATTCCAGTCTTCTAAATTCACATCTCTGGCCACATATGCGTAAATTATCTTTAACCGTAAATATAAGAGCTATGTCAAATCCAGCTTTTTGTGATTTCTTATTAAGGGTAAGAGAAGAAATATAGCTTGTTGACGAGCAAGATCATATTTCCTTACCCGAACAACTAGTTATTCCTTATCATAACAAGGATGAATCTCTCAACAGGTTATACTTTTTATATCTTATTGTTTACAATCCATTTTATTGTTTGTTTAAAATTTTTGTTGACATCTTTCAAATGCAATTTTGGTTTCACCAGGTTACTTCAACTTCCCTAATTTAAGCATATATTCACCTTATCCATACCAGATGATAAATAGATGCATACTCTGTCCAACAAACACCTATGTTAATGAAATTAATGACATGATGATCAATAAATTGTCTGAAAATCTACATTCATCTGTAAGTTTTGACAGAACAGTTGATCGAAGACATCAAATAGATTGTGAGGATTTTCTCAATTCTCTAAATCCTAAAGTCTACCTCCTCACAGATTATTGCTGAAAGAAAGCTGTCCAATTATGCTTCTAAGAAATTTGAATCCAATAGAGGGTTTGTGCAATGGCATAAGAGCGTACAATTTCTGCAGAGATTGTTTATGGACCTCATAAAGGAAAATTTGTTTCTATACCTAAGATTCCTCTACAGTCTTTTGAAAATGAAAAGAATGGAATACCTTTTGTAAGAACATAGTTCCCTGTAAGTCTATGTTTCACAATGACCATAAATAAGTCCCCAAAGTCATACGTTTGATTATGTAGGAATTTATCTTTGTCAACCTGTATTTTCACATGGACAACCGTATGTTTCTTTGTCAAGAGCTAGAACTCTTGAATCGATTAAAGTTCTAATTATTCCAAGAATTTTTTAGTCTTCAAAAAATGATCACAAAATAAAGAATATTGTATTTCATGAAATCTTCCAGTTGGCTAAATTATAACGTATAAAATAGGAAAAAGGTATATTGATTGTTCTATTCAAGTGTATTTAGTATTATTCAATTTACAAAATAATTTTTTATGTTAATGTTTTCTTAGCCTTTTTTTTGGTAGGATAGAAAAGCATTTATTGATCAAGGACATTTTAGTAGGTGCTAAATGGTGGTCATGCAAAGTAACCATCCAAGAAAAGCAACAAATTGCTACATCATCTAACAAGCTATCCAGGAGGCAAAAGCTTATCATTTTCGATTTAGAGGTCGAACAATTATACTTTCTTCATTTGACGTTTTCCTTTTTGCACTAACTTTTGACGTTTTCCTTTTTGCACTAACTTTAGAAAATAATAGTTAACCTACCTATCAAATCAAAATTTCTATAAATCTCTTTATAGTACTACTCAAGTCATAAAATATTTGAGTTTTTTTATTTCTGTGCCCTTTTTCTATGAAATGTTGCTACCATTTTTAGTTTAAAATTTTAGTATTTCAATGTGTCAAATTTTGAATTTGTTACTTTTCTCTATCACTTGAACAATTTAGCTTTTTTTTAATTCAATTTTTTTCAACAGGGATCACGCATCGAAGCTTTCATATTTAACAATGGTATCCAAAGAATGAGCCCCATTTTACAACCTTATAAAAAATATATCATTTATAATTCCATTGTTAAGCCAATTCCACCTTAGTTCCAAGTTGAATACTTGAAAATTCAATGGATTATTACAAGTTGCACTGTTTCGAGCCTGTAACTGATGACGACAACATCCAACCAAGCAAATTCAGCTATACATTATTTACAGATCTCATAAAGTTTATCAATAACAAGGAAAAAAATCAGTCGGTTAGATCTTTTATTTGTTTCTCTCAACAACTTTTGTTCCTTCCATTACATTTGATTATACTTATCCTTATCATATGATATATATTTTGGTTGTCGTTATTCAAGTTTTGGATGTGAGACACATCAATAAAGACGATAAAGTTTCGACTGTCCAAAATTTTGTTCTTGCTAACAAACAGTATGTTTTATTCCCTATTATTCTCTACAACTAGTAAACTCCGATAACATTTGATTCTTTTGATATTTTTCATTTTTATATTAGACAACTAACCATTATACTATCAATGTGGGATGCTTTTGTTACAAATGAAGGCCAACAAATTATACAAGCCTTGCATACTTATCCAGCGCTGGTGTGTCATAGGCTAAAAATTTACTTTTATAATGGTAATTTTATTTTCATTTTCATCATACTATTATATTTTCTTATAATTATCCTTATATTTTCTTTTTAGGCTTACAATTTAAAATTTTCAAGTGTTGCATTATCCATATGGTTTAATTTTGCAATTCTCATTGATCCGCTAATACAAGAAGTTGTAGATTTTAAAAATTGGTACTTCCATATTTCTCATCTTTACTTTTCCAATAAACAAACTTTTGTTCACATTTTTATATGGTTTTATGTTTATGCTTATCATTACCATTTTTTAAGGCCCAAAAAAATAACAAGCAGCTAAAAGACCTTGTTACCCAGCAAGTTTACCTCAAATATGATCCTGATGTATCTTTTGGATCAAACCAAAACATTTCAAAGATCATTTTCCTAAAGTCCACCAACAAGGTACATGCATTTTATATTCTACAATGAACTTTCTTTCTCACCTATTATCTATTTAATTTGAATATTCCTAATGAACATATATTTCTATCTTTCCAAACAGCATAGATTAAAGCACGTATTTCCTTTCAACACATTCTGTAAAAATATTGGTATATGAGTTGCAAAAAATGTTTTCGCTCCACCGTAACTACATATGAAGTTATATTTATATGTAATTCTTGCAAGGAGAAACATCCAGCTGAACCCAGGTTCAAAACATGTCCTTATGTGATCTTAACACATTCCCAAGATACTTGTATGTTAACTTAAATTTAAGATCATTCATATCAATTCTAAATGAAAATTTCTAATATTATTTATTTATTCGACTGTACATTTTCTCATTTACTTTTCCTTTCTAAATATAGATGTCGGTATGATGTTGATTTGACTGACAATATAGGAACTGTCACAGCATCCATTTTTTGTGAACTAGCCGAAAATCTCTTAAACTTCAGTGCAGTTGAAGCTATGCAGTATTATAACCAGGTTATATTTTTATAATTATTACAAATAAAATACATTTGATTATTTTTTATGACATCTTTATTATAAGACTAATGATCTACACTTTTCTCTTTGGCAAAAGGAGTATCGAACTTCCTTTTGATAAGGTCCATGTTGAACTGAAAACCAAAACTTTTCTTATTCATATCAAACCTGTTCACATGTGACAATCGAACGGAAGACAATGCTTCAATGTTATCTATTACCGCCAGACTGATGATGCTAAATTAAAGGGAGGCTCAACTTCAAGCGAAAAAGGAGATAATGACAATGACAAAATAAGACTCACAACTATTTCAGGTACCTATCATTATTTATTCAAACATGTTTTTCGTATTTATATTCATCAAACTATTTAATCATGTGCTAATAATGAACTAGAACTGCTAATAACTTTCAATTTTCTTGTTCATGATTGTGTCAAAAACTACAATAATGAATTCTAAACACACTTTGCAATAGCTAAAGTATATACCTTTTCTTAAAGATTCATTATTACTAGTATTTTGCATCTCACCCTTCAAACAACTTCATAATGTTTACTTATGGGCATTTTACATAACTATATTTTAATGTACATCAATTCACCTATATGTCACTTTTATCTCTTGTCAGTTCTTTTGTGCAAATTAAATAATTGTCTATTATTTATTGTATTTATTATGTTTTTTCCCATATATTGATTCTTTTATTTTCCCCTTCCATCCCAAACTAACCTCTACTTATATACTTTTTTATATATTTTCAGAAGACAATTTTGTTTTTCTTCGGGAGTTAGATAGTGTCTTAACCAAAGATTCAAAGAAATTAAACTAGAACTGACGCCAATCTCAGATGTTTCTGTTGATGACCGTACCAAAGATTATCCTAAACTTTTCACCATATGTAAAACAACCTAACCATATAACTTTTACTAATGATTAATTAAAGTTGCTACCTCATAAGGTAAACTAGAAACTTATACCTATTATTTGCTTTTTTCGTATCTTTCTTCTACTTTTTTTTACTATTCCACGTGTTGCAAAAACAATTGTCCAACATACTACAAATATATAAGAAACAGCCCCGTTGATATTATCCAAGCAATTTTTATTTAGCAAATTCTTGTTCAGTTGGGCATTAACGTTTTGCAAATCTCCTACTAGTATATAACTGACATGTTCCATTGTTGTAATGGCCTCATCCATACATATAGGTTTGCCCATATAACTTACCAATTAACTCAGCCTTTGGTTTTGTTTTAGCTCCTGAAATTGTATACATGGCTTCCACTTTTGAAGGAACCAAGGCTTATTATTGAAATTTAAAAGTCTAGCTTCAAGTATCCTTTATGCATTAGAAATTGAAGAGAAAGGTTCTCCTCATTTATTAAGATTTCCTTTAAACTTAGATTCTTCCAATGAAATTGAGCCTAATAATTTCTTAGAGGGAAAGATGGTCTCTTACTTAAGAAAAATCCAACTGGTGTCAATTCCCATCTAGAAGCTCCATCCTGTAAAACTTCTATTAGAGGATCCACTACAGAGCTTCCATCTAAGAGTTTCGGACAACAAAAATGGAACTTAATATTAGGAGAAGAATAACTTATAAACTGGTGCCAAGAGACATTGGTGGTTATATATTCAGGAAGAGTAGCCTTACTATGTTTATAGGTAAAGGAGAAGAAGATAATGGTGAGGGTGTTAGGGATAGATCCTGTTATAATAATGCTAGCTAATGGTAGGGGGACATAAATTAGAGGAGGAAAAAGCTTCAGGATTCTAAGTAGATGACATGTTGGATGAAGGTACAAAACTCAATATACTATTAGAAGTGGAAAAGGTTAACATGATAATAGGAAAGAATTTAAAAGATAAATCCAAACAAGGTAAGAAAAAATTGCAGGAAAAGGGAAGTTAGCTTGAGTAATTTCTCTAGAAAATCCCAAGATAAGACTAAAGGTCCAAAGAAAAAGGAAGGAATAATAACATAAAAAGATCCAGTGAACAATTAGAGCAGCAGGGAGTAGAGAACAAAAGCTTGAGTTGATTGAAAGATTTCCACCATATAAAGGAAGGAAAGTTTTCAAGGGAGAAAGAAGTTTACTGAATAACAAGGCCAGAAGAAGAGATTGAAAAATGGGGGACAATTGTAATTGGGAGAAGAAACTAGAGGAAAGGATATGGGGGGAGTAAGCATAATCTAAGAAAGGCTGGAGGAACTATAGCTTCTCTTATAGAAACCTACAACTTAACAACCAAACTTCAAAAAATAAGGAAAAATTTTTTAGAACTCTAAACTTTAATGAAGGGTTTTTAAAGTGTTTATAAAGCAATTACTCCACTTCTAATTAATATCATATATAATTAAGAGATCATATTTCAACTCTAAACCTTAAAAACTAATCCACTTTTTCTGGGTTTCTCCAAATTATATATTCTTTCAATGTATCTAATATGTAATTCTAGATCCATGAAATTATTCTTAAGAAACTTATAAATTGATATTTTTCCTTCAAAATGCTTTATAATTATTTGTATTTTCTAGTTTGGACTCTCAATTGAAGTCAAAGATAACATGGTAATAGTATTATGAAAATTCATATCACATAATTAAATTGATAGTATCAAAATCATATCATAATAATTAGAAACATATTTTATACAAACATAAATATAATTATTCATATAGATAGTTAAATTACATATCAAATACGTAATACTTGGAATATTAAACTAGATATTCTTAAAAGTTATATAAAAAATTATTATATTGAGTATATAATAATCATTTCTACATTTAGAGCTTTAAGAAAAGTAATGTTGGATTTTTAGGTGCCTTCCTTGTAGGAATCATATACCTTATTTGGAAAGGTTATAAGCTTATGATCTATTAGTACTATGCAAGATACTAGGTAGTAGGTATAATTCTTTTACACATGATCTATCAAGACAAAACGGTCTATTCATGTTTGTCAACTTTTGTTTTCTTCTTTTGTTGATACTTGTCAAAACTTATCTGTGACACTAACTTTTTCATCTACATAATATTTCAAATAATAATCATGCATTCAAAAGGTTTCTATAATATACTAACATTTAGATTGTCTACTTCATATTCTTTCTTTAAGTAATACCCTTTTTAATAGCCTTATCCTCAAATTCCTCAATTGATAGATCTTTTGTAAGGTTTCAAGCACGATCTCCTTTATCTTCATTTGTTCTTATTCATTAGTTAAAATAAAACTTAAAAGGAGATATATATTTTCTTTATCACAATTTAATTACTTACAACTTAAGACAAGTATATCTTTTATGATAAGTAATATATACATGAATAGAGTGTCAACCCTATGAGAAAGTCAAATGGTTCAGAACACTTTCCCACTGCTAACTGGTAAAAAAATTAAATAAATTGATATATTGATGATGGATAATTAATAAAACAAAATAAAATTTAGATAAAGGAATAACTTAATAAGAACAAAAAAAAAGTAAATAGTCAAATAGAGAATTTAAATTAAGTAATGCTTAGAAAATATTTCCCTTAACACTATCTTTGGGGTTATGTTTCAATAAACTTATAAGGTTCTTATAATCTTGACTAATAGAAATTCCAAAATATGCTAAGGGTATGGGCAATTAGCTTAATCGTTAATTCTATTTTGACATTTTTTATAGTCTTTCGTCTTTACTTACTCTGTGCACAAAACTTACATTGAACTCCAAATTTATTAAATTACATTTATATTTTCCTTCCTTTAAATCTAAATGAATTCCATCCTCCTTATTCAATCGAGTGTGCTTAGTCAACTTAAAAATAGTTAACATTTCTAATGTTAATTTTCTGTGGTCTTGCTCTACTACTTGGAAAAACATGGTCCAATCTATATTAATAATGTACCCCCTAACCTCCTTCATTATGTCATTTGAATCTATGACCAACTACTTTACACTTTTATTTAATTTAAAGGGTTTGAATTTTAGATATACATACCTTTGAGTTTGTACTTGGTTAGAGAATAATAATAACAGGAGCTCTTTAGTGGTAGCTTGGGGTTGTTGGAAACTTGATCGTCTATGTATTGCTTATTATAATTCACGTTCTTATTTATTTTATGGATTTGGAAGGAAATTTGGTGTTAAGGGCTAGAAAAACCACGAAACCTATAAAAGATTGAAGATTAGTGCCCTAAAGTGATTTGGAAATCTTTCTTCAGACTATTTCTTGAATTTTCCAACCCAAATAATCTTCTAATATCCTTTTTAGGCTAGAATGATTAGCCTAGGAGAAGGTATCATTAAGCATAAACTAGTTATTTCACCTGAGATTGAGAAGAGAACATCTTCATCTCTAACCCTAAGTATTAATTTACTTTCCCTAGCATTTATAACTGCTCCAACTGCATCAAAGAAAGGCCTATCTATGATTAGAGATTCTTCATTTTACTCTTCCAAGTCAAAAATATAAAAATTAATTGGGAAAGTAAACTTGTCAATTTTATTCAAGTTATTCTCTAATACCTCTAAAATATCTAATTGATTTATCCACTAGATGTTTTCTCATTTTAGTAGGTTTTGATTCTCCCAACCTCAATGTCTTAATCATAATATAAGACATTAGATTAGTTCTATCTCAGAAGTTTGTTAATGCCTTATTTATAAAAGTACCACCAATATTACAAGAAATATGTAATATGTCTTAGAGGGTGTTAGTGGCATCTTCATCTAAGGTGATCTCTAAGACTTCTTCCTCAATAATTTTGTCATCTCTCGTCCTCAGGCATGCCATTAGTTAGCTCTTCTTCACTTATTATGTTGATTTCCATCATATGTTCTCTAATATTCGACATTATGTCACTAAGTAGTATCCATAGAGGTCTTTCAGCTGTAAACTTTGTTAGTTGACCTAAATTGGGTTTCATAGTTTTAAATTAAAGCATCCACATTCTAAAAATGAGCTTCTAATATTAATATAAAATCCATCATTAAATCTTTTTATTTATTTCATTTCCTATTACTGAGGTTATTGATATCTAGGTGGAGGTTACCTCTAGGCTATTTGATTGCTCTAGGAGAAATATGGGTGATTCCTCTTCTTTATATAATATGTCCTATTGTAGCGATTATTTTGTCTCTACAAACTCCCTATATAGTTGACTTCCTCTGCAAGATCAACCATAGGATTTCCATTTTGACAATCACTGCTATGACGCCCTCCCATATATAGCTCACAACTTATAACTTGAGTTGGAATTTATCATGTTTTCTTATTAAGGCCTCTAACTGAGCTATTAGTATGGCCATTATATCCACCCTGTAGATACTTATTGGTTTATCTAATTTTATCCTTCCTGATTACCACTCATAATTATTCATAGCCATATCTTTAATAAGTTTAAGGGGGACCATAAAGTCTTACTATTAGGTGTTCCTACTACATCAAGCTTCTACTTTATGGAACGGATAAGACCATTTTAGAATGTCTAAACTTGTGTCCAACTTAGTAAGCTGTAATGTGGGAACTTCTTTAGCAGAACTTTAGATCTCTCCCATGTTTCATACGATATTCTATTATCAAATTTTAGGTAGGTAGAGATGTCATTCCTCAACTTAGCATTCTTTAGTAATATAATGCTAAGAATGTCTCTACTAGGTTTTCTTATGGCATAATTGAGGCTGCAAGTAATACCTTCAACCACTATTTAGCTTGATTTTCCTCATAAAAATAAACATAACCTCATCCTTATTAGGTCTTTGATACCTCTATTATTTTTAAAATGTTACAAATCTTTAAAAAGTTGGCAATATATACATTGGAATATTTATCCAGTAATCCATTAACTAAACATATTATTGTAGCATTTAAATCACATTAGACTCTATCTCAAAGTAGTTTACATTGATTTTTGGTCTTGTTATATTAAACTGCATCCCTATTAAAGATGGTTCCATATGTTCTAGCATAGTTTTGTGCTCCTACTCCATTATATTAGGTTGTATATCTTAGGATTCTTAGTTTATTCTCTTCTAGTCTGACATATTATTTTCTTAAGCTCTAGGTTATCTGGTAGAAAAATGGAGTGTTCACATCTTGCTATATATTAAGTTCACACCTAAAATCAAAATGAAAGAAGCATGTAAACTAACATAACTAAATATAAAAAAAGAATATAAACATAAACAAAGAAATAAAAGACTAGACTAATATCCTTTGAGTTTCATAAGCACCAACTGCTTTCCTAGTAATAACGCCAAAAAGTTGTGTGATTCATATTCTTAAAGTTTTTTCTATCATAATGTATTTACATATAACATAAGGCAAGTGCACATAACTTTAATCAGTAATATAAAAGAGAATAATATGTTAATCCCATAAGGAAGCTGAATTCTTCAGAACAATATTATATTATTGACTAGTCAAAGAATTAAAATAGATAGGCATATTGATGATATATAATTAATAAAAAAGAAAACAAATAAATTGATAAGAAAAAAAATATAAAGGAATAAATTAATAAAAATAAGGCTCATTATTAAAGAGAATGTTTTTTATTAAAATTGATAGGTTTACATTCTCATATATTTTTATAACCTTGAAATGGAAGAGGAAAATGAATGATATGTAATATTAGGTAGACATTGATAAATGTTATAAATTCTATATAAGGTAAATTAATGCTTAGGTTTAGAGATCAGTAGATTCTATTTTCAATCTCAAAAGAAAATAAACATTTTATGGTTAATAGTGACTTATGTTATGTTAATCATGCAAATCTTCTACAGAAAGTAATCATTGAACATAAATTTTTATGTTTGGTGAAAATTATTTTTGCTTGAATAGTGAATTATCTGGAATAGGTATTAAGGTTTAATAATAATAAACCAGGTCAAAAACAAGTTCAAATGGATGGATTTCAGGAATTCCAAAAGTTAAGGACTAAAATCCCTTTTTGGAAAATAATAGGTATTAATGATTTTAAACCCATTCGAAAGATTTTTAAAGTATCCAATCAATAAGTATTGACTATAATTAGAGTATTTCATGGTCAATTTGATGATAAGATAATCGTCGAATATTTTCGGAATTTAATTCGGTAAGTTGATGAATTAAATTCATTAAAGGACAATTTGGTCCTTTTCATATATTGATTAGAGAAAATTGGTCTTTTTACATGTTGATTAGTGGATTAATGATCTCGTTGTTTTCAATTGGTTGTTCTTTCTATTTATGTTTGATTTTGTATTCAATAATGTGTAACTAAACATCTTGTTAGTGTTTAAGTTAGATGAATCTTATGTTGATACTTTAATATGTTTTGATTATTTTATTAATACAATTAGATTGATTAATATATTACAATTCAATTACATGTTAATATATGTTCTAATAGACCTGAGAATAATAGATCATAATTTGATTTCATACATAGAGATTGAGAAATTCTATTGATGAATAAATCTATAGTAATTGGAAGGAATTAATTGCAACCCTAGAAATAAGATAACATAAATCTTCTAGATTTGGGTCAAACTTACTACAGGGATTCACAAATCGGTAAAGCAATCCTAATTTAACTTGAGTAATTCGATTGAAAACCTTAGGATTAGTTATTAGTAGACTCAAGGTCAATTATTAGCATACTATAGGAATCTCCACAATTCCAATAAATCAATAAAAAATTGCATAATAAGAGATGAATCTGTTAAGGTTTTAGGAGGATTTGAAGCCTAGAAATTCATTTCCGATAATGATAAATTTATAAGTGCTTCCTTATTTTTTTGTTCTTAATTGCTACCTATTTTATTTTACTTGCTTTAGTTTTATTTTCTTTTATTAAAAATCAAAATCAATCTGTAGGCTAGATAACACAAAAAAAGGTCATTACTAATAATCACTATCTTCGTGGGATCGACCCGTACTTATCGGTACTAGCTATAACTACGCTGTGTAGTTGCAGTTACTAAATAATAAACCAACACAAAATAAGTCAATCAATATGGAGTATAAAACCAAAACAGAACATACTATGAACTCTAAGTCAAATCTTGGGAACTAGAAAATGGATGCATAACCTAGTAATTCATAGAATTAAGAATAGAGAATCAACACTAATTTGATTTGACATTTGGCATAATAGAGGTCATTTGTACAGAGTAGATGAAATATAACATTTAAAACCTATCCTCAATCCTAGTACAAAGGTGATTAAGCTCATAAGCAACAACTTATGGAGATGGCCCTATCACTGTAGTACAGGAGTGGATATAATCATGAATAACCTACCACCTTGCTAAGATTCAAACCAAGATCAAATTTATTGGAATGCAAATGAAGAAAAAGATTTTACCTCTAAAGCATTTAAAACTTTTCTACAATGGGGACTAACAAGTAGTGTAAAGTGAAGAAACCTATTTTGGGATGATGATGTCAACCCCTCACATGCATTCATCCTATGGCTAAGGATAGCTGGGAGGTTAACATCAAAGAATATAATTAAGTTCAACATTTCCTCAACACACTGTGAACTATGATATCAGCATCTTGAAACAATGGACCATATTATGGTCAATTACAAATACACTCAGAGTATTTGGAGAAGATTACAGGAAATACTCAGCACAAGAAAGGCAGTGTATACATGGAATGAATTGATAGAATGGGCATCATCTACTAAGATAGTAAAAAAAACAGACTACAAAGTCTCAAAAATTAAATTGGCTGTAATGTTGTATAATATATGGAAAGAAAAAAAGAATATACTTTTCAGGAAGGAGGCAAGAAGCCAGGGCTAGATTTACCAAACCATTATTCTCCAATGCAGATTTAACTTATTAGCAAGAGGAATATCACCTAAACTCTTTAGAAATATGAAGTATATATGGTTACTAGAGCATGACCACTGATCTAGTTATAACTAGGAAGCCTTGAACTATTGTATCTTTTGTATCTTATCTACCATTGTACGTAGAAAAAGTTGTATATGTTTTTTTCATCAATGAATTACTTTCCGAAAGAAAAAACTATTCTTCTTTACTTTCAACTATTCTTTTCAGTATTTTAAGGATAATTATAGGCTAGTAACTTTTGTATCTAGATTGGATAGAACTCTAATACATATTTGTATCCTTTGTTTTAAGTTTTTTAAATAAAAGGATTTTATGTTTGAGATTTATATGTGTTAATCTTAATGTTAATTATATATAAGCTATAGCTTATCTATCTATCTATCTATCTATATATATATATATATATATATTCAAAAGGACCTTTATGTAAGTTGACTTTGGCACATATATTAATCATTAAACTGGGGTCTAGATATATACTTACATGAACCTTTAATGAGATTTCAAAGAACCTTTAATGAGATTTCAAAGAATATAATGCATAGTTTATCTGATAAATATATTAATTAATCAATCTAACTATAGGTGTTTGTGCATCAATATATGAAGACCAGGAAAGCTCATTGGTCTGAACAATAAAGTTCGGAAAAAATTTTTATTTATATGTTTATTCATATTGATAATCTCTTTTGATTATTGTGTGTGTTCTATTAGTAGTTCAAAAGTAATTGGTATTTTAATTTACTCTTATTTCAATCAATCAAAAACTCAACTTTTATTTAAAAGTAATTCATGCATTTTATTAGACCTAATTAGGTCGATGTACATTATATGTACATATCATTGGAATAGCCTGGTTAGCCTTAAGCAAGATGTTAATCACTAAATCATCTAGAAGATATTTATTTTTACAGAGGATGAAATTATGTGACTCTTGTTTGAATATCAAATTGTTCCTTATTTCCTATATTAACTGAATGATTGTCCCCATCCTAAGGATTAACAACTTCTTATCCTATTTAGAGCTTAACTTCAATGCATTTGCCTAGTGAATGGTTTATGGCCAATCTACTAATATTAGAAGCATGCTAAATATATCCAAATGAGTTAACCATATCCTATTGGAGTAATAGCAATCAAAGAATAGATAGTTACGACTTTCATATGCTTCTCTACACAACTCACACGTATTCTACATCAAACTTTATCCTATCTTTCGTGTTGAGTTTTTGGGGCACTACTAGCCATAGTAGGAATAAGATTGATGGTGGAATTGTTGAGTCCTAGATTAGTTTTGTCCAGTTTAGTGTGTGACTTGAATTTTGTAGAAGTTTCCTGCATAAGAAGATTAGACTCAGTACTTGTATCCATTCTACGTAAGATTGACTCCTATCGTCACTTTAGTATTAGAGAACAATTTGTTCACTTTCTTTAGTCTTACATTAGAACAACAGAGTTTTATAAGTTTTCATTATCAATATCTAACATTTTTTTAAAACATAAGTATCCATTTGATAAATGCCAAAACCACAAAGCTTGAAGCAATTGGCTAATATTTGAATATCTAGCATATTATTTTCCTTTTATATTGTGTCTAATAGAGATAACAATTAAATTATATTTGAGGACAACTATATTGTATTGCATAAAAAAATTTAAATAATATCCTAAAAGATATCATTATAAATATAGGCACATAGAGATATGAATTTGCATATTAATACCAGTACTCTTTTTTTTTCTTTTTGGTTGTTAGTTTTATTAATATTACATTTCTTTTTACATTTCACTTTTGTTGCAATAGTTAGAAAATTCTTTTATGAAGAGTTTTTCTCCCTAATTATTAAGATTAATTATTTTGGTTTTGATATGTTTGTAATATGTTATGTAGCGTAAAATTATGAAAGTTTAAAAGCCGCTATACAAACAAAAATATGTACAATTTACTTGAATGCATTCACATACATATATATGATATGACATTACCTTATGTTTATTGTATTATGAATCTTATTTTAATACATGTATCTTGTATTTATTATTATGTACTTTTTAGTGATATATAATAGAATTCTTCGTTAATATTTAGTCAAATTTTAAAATCAATGTATATTTTAAGTATACTTTGATTATATAAAAGTATTCATTTAAAAATATTTATGTTATATCTTTGATTTTATTAATTCATTTCTTTAAAATGATAAACTGACTTTATATCTTCATTTTATGAATACTTTTCATAAGAATAATTCATACTTAGTCTTGATTTTATATAAAAGAATACTTCTAAATAAATATAATATATGAGTTATTCTTATCAATGTGTGACATATGTCAAAACATAATGAAAATAACTTTGTATATGCACCTGTCGACATAGTTATTGTGTTAAAAATGAACATAATTTGGTTTGTAGCTTAAATTTATATGTCTATTTATTTTAAACTATGAAAATATTAAAAATATGTTGATTTCATAAATATAATTATAATAATTAATATTATGTCTTAATTTTACATACATTTATTAAAAATGTAGAACTAAGTTATGCATATTTATTGTATATTAAAAAGAATATAATTTATGTTGCATCTTAAACTATTAATTGTTTATAAATTATTAAACTAAAAGGTGAAAAGATATAAATAAATTTATGTGATAATTTTTAAAATGCATTTATTTAAAATAATTTATAATGCATCTTAATTTTAAAGATTTTGTTTAATAAATATAAAGTAGCTTCGATCACTAGGATGAGTCACATGTTAAATTCTGGTAAAAATATTTTTGATGTATATATCCTTTTAGATTTCTTAATATTTTCAAACTTTAATGGTTCATTTTTACTATGCAACCTAAAATTTTGACTACCCTAGATGTGTAAATTAGTGAATCAATATGCATTATTTCCCTAAATTATACTATACAAGATAATAAATGAAAAATATAAACTATATTCAATTAAAAATAAATAAATGGATGAGGCTTGACATTGAACTTATCTGAAGTGAAAACGAACATAGCCGGCCCAAGGCTGCAGCGACAGCTTGTTTGTTAGCTATTAAGATTTAAGCAGTTAATAGGGGACACACCGACTTCCTTGTTCTGGAGTAACTACCAATCAGTTACCTGCAAATTGGTCCCGTGTGCATGTGCCCCTCAAATCAAATAAAACAGAGACAATGTGAATGACAATGACAAGGACAATGACAATGACAAGGACAATGACAATGACCGAATGCCTTTCCATCCGCTTATAAAGAGTAACACCAGCCAAATCCTTCTCCTTGACAATTCAAACTTGGCTTCTCTTTTTCTTTTCTTGGTCTTATTACGCAAGGAGAGTAGGCACTTTCCGTCCTTCATCTATAAATGTATGACATTTTGGTTGCTGATGATGATTACGATATAAGCGTACTTGCCTACTTCAACTATTACCATATCACGGTGAAAACAAAAGCATGTCTATTAAACCATCACTTTCGATAGATTGATTTCACTAATGACGATGAATGTGAGGGGAAGAGTTTCTGTTCTTGGCAAGGCCATTTCCAACCATTATACAAATTTTGGTGTAAAATAAAATATTTTTAGAATTTTTTTACATTAAATTTGATGTTACTCTAACTATTCTACACCAAAATTTTACAAAGAATATACCACAATAATTTAAAATGATTTTTATTTATTTATTTATTTATTAAAAATTAAAATAAAATTATTATTCTTAATTAATTAATATATGCTTTATATTAAATTAATA
>JANIIA010000002.1:47802267-47812758 GCA_027478495.1 Erythroxylum alaternifolium | reverse complement strand
TTACCAACGGACAGTATACCGTCGGTAAATGGCGAAGCAATTAAATTGCGGGAACGATTCCCGCTTTTTTTACCGTCACCAAGACATTTTCCGTCGCTATTGTCTGTCGCAGATTTTGGGTTGAATTTTTTCCTACAATATTACCGATGAACTCATTATCCGTCGGTAAAATTTTCTTTCCACCGACAGATTATTTATAGTCCGTCGGTAAAAGGCGACGGAAGATGTGTCGTCGGTAATATTTCGACGCTAATTCGCAATTTTCTTATAGTGTGAGATATTTTGGTAATTTGAAGTCAAATGATCAATTATGCAACCATCATAATGAGAAAATTTATAGACAGATAAGTAATATTTTATTTTGAATCTTCATAATCGGGTCAATTTAGTGAATTTATTTTCTAATAAGCATTCACATGTTCATTTTAGTATCTCTATATTTTATTATATAATATTAACTACTTCCTTTATAAGAAATAAATATAACATGTATTAGTTAGTCTTAATAGAAGAATGACTAGTAACAATTTAGAGATAATACATAAGCATAATATAAATTTTATAATTATGATCTCAACATAATTTCACTTATAATATATATTTTATCTCATAGATTTTATTATATATGTCTGAATATGTACAAAATAAAGAATGTCTATGACATTAAAACTATAACCAATTAATTTAGCCTAAGATACAAGGGGCCAGTGAATGTCAAATTATCTTCTACACTAAATGAAGAAGTTTTGGAGAGAAAAAAAAGGCTAATATTTATTATTAAGTACGATTGCACGAAATTCTCCAACCGGTTTGAATAATTGAGGAAATGGTGATCCGCTTTCACCTAGTTTCTAAACTTAAAGTGGGGTCGAGAACGTTGTAATTGTCTATATATCATAAATGATATATTCATCATTGAAATGGAATTTTTATTATTTTAAATTAATATTGAAATCAAATTATCTATTTAAAATAATTTAAAAATAAACAAAAATTATAATTTAAATAACTATTTTTAGATATTTTAAAATTAAAATAACTTATTATATTTAATCTTCAAAAATAAGTCTAACTTCCTGGATCACCAAAAAGCTGTTCTGACTTGTCCCGCCCACAGAAAGCATGTGCATAATATTGAATGACTAACAGTACGTGCACGTGGCATTAGGACCAACATGCTTCCCAAAGGAAACCAGTGTTGAATGCTGATGGGTTGGTTGCTTTGGATTTTCTATTTCCTCCTTACCGCTAATTTCTAACGATGTTCCAACAATCATCATCGTTCAAATTTGCGCCTTGATTAGTTCTCGCTTGATAAACGTATTATACTGCTTCATGTTTATCCCTTCGAGTATTTTCTTCTAAACTGACGACAGCATTAGTTCTTACTTGATAAACGTATAACGTATTATACTGCTTCATGTTTATCCCTTCGAGTATTTTCTTCTAAACTGACGACAGCCAAGAGAAAGGTAAAATATAATATTTTCAACTTTTTGCATTGCGCTCCTTGTTGGCTTGTTGTAGTGGTTTCAGTGACTGAATTATTCACACGACGGACTCCTTTTTTATTTTTCCAATTCTCTTGATTGCTGACTAATAGTTCGAGCGTCAAGGAATTGGTTGATCAGATAGCAAAAGATTCTTCATTTAATTAAATTAGGGTTTAAGTTGGTTTTCAAAATAGTGTTAAGATATATGTTATATATCTTATTATTTAATTTTAACATTATTAGATAATTGGACCTATAAGATATTGTAGCTTCAAGATTTACATTGAATTTAATTAGGTGATGATAGCTGGACCATGGCTTGGTGTGATTAACCAATAATTCTGATTTGACTTAGATTCAAAAATAAAAAGGCTATCTTGGATAATATTTTAGATGTGATAGAACTCTATCTTAACTAGAGGGTTGGTTGATTATGACCATATGGACTAAAGGGCATTAATAAAATTCTTGTGGAAGTGTTGCTAAAAAGGAGTTCTGTCGTGAGTGTGCTTGTGGGTTGCATTGTGTTGCCGATTTTGTTGATGTTTTGGTAGCAGATTGGGTTAACATATAAATCAATCGGTTGTTGATTTTTCTGAAGCATGACATGAATAAGGTAGCTGGGCAATTTTGTGATTGCGTGAAAATCTTTGCAGCTGTCTTTTTCCTTCAATCACTGTTGTTGATGAGGACTCCAGTGAGCAGTCTTCGTTGTCTATTGGAAGTCTTTTTGCAACTATAATTTTCAGTAGTTGTCTTGTGTGTTTTTGCTGCATAATCTGTGCGTGTGGTGAAATACAACTATTGGGGTTTTTGATCTTGAATGATCCTTGATTGTTGAATTTTAACGTGGATTCTTGATCTACATTGGCTGTTGCATTTCTCTATTCTAGTGTGATTTTGTGGGCTACAAAATTGTTGATCGTGCATGATTTGGCTGCTACATTCTTTCACGTTGTTGAACGAAAATTGAGAGCAATTTTAACAGTTGGTTTTTGTGGTGTCGAGGACTTTGCAGACCCATTGTTTGCAACATTTCGGTGAAGAAACATTTATTTTATTGGTGATTTTTTCAGATTAGAGGAGTTGCACGAGTGTTGTCTTTGTTGATGTTGCTTATTGTTTAATCACTTGAATTGTTTATTTCGTATCTTTATTATCAAATACTGTTAAGAAAATTCTCTATTGAGGTTAACACGAGTCGGTCGTATTATTGGGTGTGAAAATCTTTCATGGGAAGTAAGATTGAGAGATAGTGTCAAGAGTTAAGTGGTGTCGGCTCAGTAAAGTCTTGGATAAATCTATTGTATTTCGGTAAAAGTGATTAAGCTAAGTAAGGGCTCCGCAGATGTAAGTAAGATGTATTTTTGTTTGTGTAGAGATGACCACAGTAAAAATGGAAAGTTTGAGAAACTACTATCTTCTACGATTTTTCAAATAGTTTTATTTTATAAATATTTTTCCATATCAAATTATTAATTTGTTAAAGAAGCATACTTATAAGATGAGTCACATTAATACTATTAATTATAAGTGGAATAAAAACCTAATTTCACAAGAAATTATACTATTTTAATAATTATAACTAAAGGCATTTGATTCCACTTTAATTTTTAATTTTAATTTATGTTATTTCCAATAAAAATAAAAACATATTTAATTGTTAATGTTAATATAATTATATTTTCATTACTGATGATAATTACTGAAAGATAAATTATTTTTAATCAATTAAATTTATTTTAATCTCTTATATAATATTTATTACTAAATTATCAATAAACATTATTTTATTTTGTTAAAATAAATAATATATAAATTAGATTTATTTTAAATATATTTTCAGTATTAAATCAAATTTTATTTGAAACCGCTATAAGAGTTCTAAGATAAACAAAGATGATTGTAGTTAAGATCTCAAGTATGATAGCCAAGACACCAGCATTCCTTCTCTCAATAGCCGTCAACTCTCAAGACCTGGCTCTTAGGGATCTATGCTAACCAATTCTCCCAATATCACTTAAAACTTAAACAGGATCATAAATTCGATATTTTTTGATGCCTAGGATCCTTATACAAAAGCAAGTGTAGAACATACTTGCATCTTTATATGACAGAAGTAAACTTATTAAAGATTCAAGTTTTCAGGAATTAGAGAGATTTTATAGATAAGTCATATAGAAACACACAACTTTTATTGGATCAAAAGTAGCTTCAAAACTAGCTTGAATTAGAACTTGGTTAAAATGGAATAGATACTTTGCTTATATAGGCAAAGGATATTATAAGAAGACAAATATTTCTAGATAAAAACAAAGTCACATCACACTAAAACTTATAAGAACAATATCACATCAACTATTTTAGATAATAGTTACATCACATCTAGTATTTTAGATAAGAACGGTGTCACATCACATAATAAACGGATAAAAATGATGTCACGTTATAAAAATGAACAATTTTAGATAGAGAAACTCTCAATAATATTAAGAGGAATCTTAGTTATCATCCTCATTAGATAGGTTCTTGCAATGATTGCAGATTTGAAGGGAAGTTTCTCTACTCATGTTGTCACTATCATCACTGATTCTTCTCCATCTTTTATTAGGGTTTACTTCTTTTATGTTTAAAGTTTTCAAAAATTTATTTAGCTCCTTTTTATCAATGATGAAAATATCATCACTCAGGTCTTGGGCATCCTAAAAAGAGGAGGCTTGGGTATCAGATGGTCTAGTAGTATCTAGGCCTAGGTTTTCTCTTGTTGAGTTTGAGAATAAAGTAAGATATCATCAATGTAAATCAAAGCACCTAAGGGGATACCATAATAGATTTTTGTTATGGCTCTTTAAAACAATGATGGGGCAAATTTTAGCCCAAATGTTATGATTGTCCACTGGTACTGGGTATTAAGAATGTAGAATGATGTCTTATGATGAATCTTTGGTCAATACTCAATTACCAAAATCCAGATTATAAATCAAACTTTGAGAATATTTTTGTCTCTTTTAGAAATAAAACCTGCATATTTATTTTAGATAGAAAAAACTTGTCATTTTAAAGAAAATTATTCATAGGCTTGTAATCAATAACCAACCTTTTTTTCCTCTGTTCTTTTCTTCTCTTTTTTTCTACATAAAAAGCATGATATGTCCAATATAATTTTGTCGGCTCGAGCAATCCTTGCTTCAAAAGTATAGCACACCCCTCTTGTGCCATCTTTAAATCATATGGATTTATTCCCTGATGATTGGGCTTTGTTGGATTAATGTCTTGAATGACAACTGAATATAAAATTTTGAACTTTGTCATAATGGATGTGGATGATTGAATTGGTCATGACTTTCGAGACAATATTGTAAAAGTTGATCTCTGATATCTTAATATCCAATAGGAATATCTTGTAGCTTGAAGATGTTGCGGTCTTCATTGTACTCATGAATATGTTTGTAATAAATCCCTTTGTTGTCAAGATCTATAACTTTTCTTCTTAGCAATAGATATCTATCCCAATAAGTACGTCAGGATCAGGAAGATTGCTTCCTAATAGTTTTGTCCAAATGATAGGACTTGGGAATAACTTTATCTTAACCCTTCTTTTCATAATAAGGTTTTTCTTGAAGGATCGTCATCAGCTGCAGTAAAGTATTCCTCATAAGGTTTCCATTCCTCTATAGGAAGAATATATGGTTTCATTACACTTCTACAAGATCCTGTATCCATATAACTAATAGTTAGGATTGGTGTGTGATACTTCTCTAGAAGTAATTGGATTTTGACGTATTTTCATGTTACTACTGGCTTCCTAGAGTCTAGGTTGAAAAAAGACTATTTCATCGTGTACAATGGTTCATCATCTTCTTCATTAAGGGAAGAAGCTTCATCACTAGTAGATTTATAATCAGAGAGTGCAAACAATGTCTTTTTATCTTTACTAGAATGTTCTTTAAAAAGAGACTCGATGTCCTCGTCGTTTCTTATAGGCATTATACCTTTAATAACTGTAGGATTTTCATATCTTTTTTGGAATTTTTAGGGCATCTTTTTGCATAATGTTGTCTACCAAAGTAACACTGGTTTGACTTTCTAATTTCAGAAGCATATTGCTTAAAGAATCTTATTTTCTTTTTCTTCCTTCTGTTGAAAAGATGAACTCTTAACGATTTTCTTCAGCAGCGTTTTTCTTTTTTGTGTTGCATGCACATTTTTCCGTGTCTTCGCATTTGATCTTCAAGTGCTGACTTTTTGTATGCTTGTTTGAGATAAAATCCACCTTTTAGCATAGCTTTGAAAAACTTACATTGTTCACATAATTTGTCCAACATCGTCAAAGCTAATTGGTAGATTTTTTCGAGAGAGATTTTAGACATGCCTTTGTGAAGAGAATTTATTGTTCTTTGTAATTCATGCTGCAACTCATCAAGAAGGAGAACAATGAATGTGTATCGAAGATTGACATCGTTGAAACAATTGAGTACATAATATTTTTCAGATTATCTTTAAAAATGCTTCTGTAAATCTTTTCTCTTCATAAAACAACATTTCATTTCTAAGTATTTATATCTACTTTGTTGATCCGCGAGTTGAAAATCTTTAATGAATACTTTGACTCATTCCTAACAAAGAAACGACTTTTTAAGGAGTATATTAAAAAATTCACAAAAATTATTGAGTTAATTAACAATTGGCCACTCGTAACGAGTGCTTGCTGATTTTTTAATTTTTAATATCAGTACTCGGGACGTTTATGTGAAATGTGATACGCTGTCCTGAAGTTTGTTGAAGTTGTGAAAGTACAGGTATGCGTGAATGTTGGTCTTCAAGGTTACGTATTCTCATTTGAGAAACTGAAGTCAACTTTGACTGGAAAGTCAATCCTTTTTCTGTGGTCCCCATCATCCATATGCAGTAGACTAAAAAGTGGATTTACAGTTTCTTCTGACCTGAACTTGAACAGAAAATCCGAATAATTTACAATTTCTTTTATTTTGGTTCAGGCATTTAACATATGTAAAAGAAATGATAGATTTGGTCAAAAGTGGAAGTGGAGGGAGTTTTTGAATCTCTACTCCAGTATGACACGTTTTATCAATATATTTTTATATTGAGGTAAAATGTTTCCATGTTCAGACATGATTGGGTTGTTTTTAGTACACCTTATCCTTGTCTTATTCTGAGAATTCTATGAAATTAATGTTATCATTAAATTATATGAGTTGGTACTACAATTCCTCGCAAAATTATATTAATACTACTTATTGAACCACACAATTCCCTTTTTTTTTAATTCCAATTATCCACCATCCATCAATCAATCATTTCACACAAAAGAAAAATAAAAATGGAAGCTCCTAGCCGTACATGTACACACCCACAAAGCATGTCAAGGAGACGAAGAATTGGAAATGGACAAAATAACATGAGGAGGAGCCACAATTTGTCCTCATATAACGCAACACTCCACGTCATTGCGTTTCAAAGGTTGGGATAACGTGGGCAACGCCTAGAGAGGAAAACACTGCACCCGTCCTTGGGACAAATGGTGGGATTGTAAACCAATTCATCACAGCCGTCCGTCCGATGCCTCTTGAAATCCAGTAATGCAGAGAACATAGCGATGAAGAGGACCAGATGGTTCAAAGCGTATCTCTGCCCAACGCACTGGTGGGCTCCAGCTCCAAAAGCCAAGAAATTTTTCTTAAATACCTGATCCTCTTGGCGCTCCTCCGAGAATCGGTCCGGGTCGAACCGCTCCGGTTCGGTAAATCCCTGAAAGCTACTCTCGTAAACTGACGGGAAGACAATTGTGCCTTTGGGAATCGTGTACGACTCAGTCAACGGGAAGTCCACGGCCGCAATGTGTGGGACCATTGTCGCCGGCGCCCTATATCTAATAACTTCACGTGCCACCGCCTGCGTGTACGTCATTTCCCTAATCTGATCGGCTGTTATTGAAGCATCCAATTCCGGCGACCAGAGTGTGGCCACTTCTTCGCGAACTTTCGACAAAACCTCAGGATGCGAATCGAGCACCGATATGGCCCACAGAAGAGACGACGTGGAGGCGTCTTGAGCAGCGAAGAGGAAATCAAACAAGAAGCCGCCGATTTCGTAGTCGCTGGAGTAAGACGGGGCGGGTCTTCCGGCGGCTTCAGCTTCGGAGATCTCTCTGACTATTTCTTGCATCCAGAAATCAGCCAGACAGGTAGGTTCTTCGTTTTTGGCCATCCGCTCCTTGCTCTGCCGCGCGCAGTCGGAAAGTGTGCGGACAAGGCGGTCGACAGCGAGCCTGGCTTGTCGGAAAGCAAAACCGGGGAGGTCTATGGGCAAGTTCATTAAGCCGAGGTTGAACAAATTATAGTCTGCTTTAAAATTGTCGCGAGCTTCTTGGGTCAAGTAGGGACCTGCAAACACAGTCTGGGAAGTCTCGAGATTCATGTCTCGAACAAGCATGCGAAGCGACAGAGGTTGGTTGGGGTATTGAGACGAGATGTGCTCCCATTTCTTCAAGTGTTGGAGAATAATCTTCTGCTGAATACTGATATAGGTGGAGAGGGCTTTGAGAGTGAAGTTAGGAGCAATTCGACGGCGAATATCTTTGTGGTCTTGACCGAACAGGTAGATCAAATTGTGTTCGCCGAAGAGTTTTTTACCAAAAGGGTGACCCACGAGCTTAAAGGCGTCGGGACGCACATTGGAGAAGATGAGATGGGAGAGGTCAGTGTCGCGGATGAAGAGAATGAAGCGTCCAATGACGTAGTTGGCGGAGAAGCCAGCAGCGGCGGAGAAATCCGTCTGAGCTTCCCAGAACTTGGTAGGATTACGGACCAAAGAGATTACGTTGCCCAGAAAAGGGCAGACAAAAAGAGGGCCGGGAGCATTGCGTTTCTTCATTAGATAAGAGATTTGCTCCAGGAAAACTAGCAAGACCATCAACGACATGACGTAGGGAAGTATAGACGAGACTGAGAACCAGGAAGGGTTCATTCTGGAGGGAATGAGAGACAGTTGAAGAAGATGGTGTGTGTGTGTGTGTGTGTTTATATATATACAATATTAAGGACCAGAACAGGCTGAAGAAAATCTAGCTACTGAAAAACAGAGAGGGCATTTCCCTGCAATAAGTATGAACGGGAGTGGAAGTGGGGCACCAAGAAGGTGAAGCACACTGGCGGGGCTGAGGAGATAAAAATAGAGCGGCCAAATGCGGTGGTCAGTGGTGTTGGGTGGGTGGATATACAGCTAGCTTAGGGGGTGGTGGTGCCGCTCTGACGTGGCTTTTACAGTGAGGGGGTGGAGGTTCTTTTTGTCCCAAACTCCCGATGCCACATTCGTATTATATATAGGCCTTGTAGTAATAAAATGACCCAATTTGGGTGTTTCCTTTCTTGTTTAGTTATTCGACGTTTTCTTTTTGTTTCCTTTTGTATGCATAAGGTTTCGAAGACTCTCTCTCTCTCTCTATTTCTGCGGTTGTTTCATATTTCCGGAAGTCAAAGCCCAATTGTAAGTTGAAGAAACGGAAAATTCAGGAGGCATACAAGTGTTCCTCGGAAATTGGGCCCAAGTTAAGTTTTAGGATAGTTTAGCGGGAATTATTTTTTCATTCCGATGGTCCCTTTTTGTAATTTTGAGTATTTCATTTAGATTTAGGTGTTGAATGAGTGGACATATTTCCTTCAACAAAATGAAATCTATTAGTTTTGCAAGTCTTTGAATTGAATTATTACACAAGACAAAGATCAATCACTACTACAAGTTATTCACATTAACACCTCTCTCTATGGTGTGATTGATTAGATTTGATTAGCCCATATTACATAACTATATCATGTGATCCATCATATATGCCTTTCACTTTAGGATGTGCTTGGTTCACTTGAAGAATGGTAATAAGAATTATAATAAATATAGTAAAGAATGAAAATAAATATGAATTCCTTTTCTTAATATATTAAGAGTATAGAGTATTGTCCCGAAATGGGATATAAAATAATGTTTATCTAATAATAATATATTACCAACCATTTTTCTTCATTTCTTACCCATTCCTTTTTTCTCATACTGACTAACCAAGCATCCCCCTCGGTCTTTTCATTTCGACTAACATCAGTTTCATAGCTAGAAACATCATTTGCTTTATAGCTTCGTTGAAGATCTGTTTGTTTATAAATTGTATACTTGCTCTTCAAAATAAATAATTGTGACGAGTGATGCTTTTATGTTTTTTCTTTAAGTAACAATTTAACACTTTAAAAGGATGGATACAAGCAAGGGCACCGTGTTCACAATGTTTATATCCACTCGTGTATTTGGTTGCTATCACCAGATCATATAATTTTACAACTCATAACACTTTTCTCAAATTTTTTAAGTTAAAAATTGGTATATATATATATGAACTTGAAAATTAATTAGGTGACTTTATTAATAAAACTCATTGCTACCAATATATATATTGCTGCTGAGATCGATGTACATACTTTTCATGCTATCGCTAGTGAAATATATAAAGAAGTTTTAGGAAAAGATATAATCTTACATCAACAAGAAGTTTCTCAAGAAAGTAGACAACAAGCTATATGACATTTAAATAATATGAAAATATGTAATTTATGTTTCTTAGATCAATATATTTGTGAATTTAAAAAATATTATTATAAACTTCCAAGAAATGAATAAGAAATGTATATACATGTTTTTATACAAAAGTTACCTTACCCAATGAATCAAAAAGTAGCAACACAATTTCAAGAAAAAAGGGATCAAAATAAAATCGCTTATAATTTAGGTGGTGCTATAAAAATAACACAAGAGTTATTAGTTGAACAATGCTTTGAAACTAAATTACGAAAAACATTAAAACATAAAACTAATCTATGGTGTTGTGAGCGAAATGCAGAAGTACCCCAAGAATATGGATGTAACATCCCCTCACCAATTGCCATGAATATGAGTGTATAAGTGTATAGTGACATATGCATGCATTCATATATGC
>JANIIA010000002.1:47764577-47802167 GCA_027478495.1 Erythroxylum alaternifolium | reverse complement strand
ATTGCACGTAACGCTTCGTTATCTTAGGATATGTGTCGGAATGACCTACGGGAGTTCCGGTACGTACCCTAGGGTAATGGGGTGTTACAATGGATGTCAGTATAATCCATATAAAAAGAATTATAGACAGAAATATAAGTATAAGCCATATAAATGGAAACAATATCCTCGTTATAAAAGAAGAAACCTTATTTTTATTGACGAAAGTTTAGAAAACAAGTATATAGACATTTTAAACCTAAACAAAAAGATTGTCCTCGAAATAAGAAAAATTGTCGATGTTGGATTTGTAAGGAAGAAGGTCATTATGCAAATAATTGTCCTAATAAACAACAATCAAAATATCAATCAAAAGTTAATATATTACATTCTGCTATGGAACAAAAATTAGAACCGATAGAATCAGACTATGACACTAATTCTACTATTTCTTCAATTTATTACCATGAATCACCAAGTGAATCATCAGAATCATTAGTTGAATCCCAATATAACATTTATTCAAGTAGTAATTTAGAATAAAATCATTAATGCTTATATAGACACAGGGGCAACAATTTGTATTGCTTCAAAAACATTATTAAATACATGGAAAAAATTAGAGAAACCTCGACAAATAAGAATAGCTGATGGAAGTTTTAAGTATATCTGATATGTAAGTTATTACAATAATATCATTATAGAAAAATACACTTTTGCAGTACCCTCCATATATCAACAAGACTCTGGATTACCCTTAATAATAGGAAACAATTTTCTAAAATTATATAATTCATTATGTTAATATTTACATTATATCACTCTAAAAACTCCTTACATAAAATCTATTAATCAAAAATCTATTATTCTTAAAATTCCTATTTATCATACTTCTTATTTGCGGAAATTACATACTTTGACAACTAAATTAGACTCTCTTCAATTTTATGTACTAAATAATACTTCTTTGCAATTAGAAATTGAAACATTATTAGATCAAGTATGTAGTGAAAACCCTTTAGACTCAATAAAAAATACCAATTCTCTATTAATTGAAATTAAATTGAAAAATCCTCACCAAGAAATTAATATTAAAAATAATATTCCTTACTCTCAGATAGATGTTCAAGAATTTAATACTGAATGTGCTGATTTATTAAATAAAGGCTTCATATCACCTAGTTATAGTAAACACTCTTCTCCAGGCTTTTATGTAAGTAATTCAGCTGAAAAAAAGAGAGGAAAAAGACGCATGGTTATTAATTATAGAAAATTAAATGAAGCAACTATAGGAGATGCATATAAATTACCTAGGAAAGATTACATTATTAATAAATTAAAAGGACATAAATGGTTTACCACATTAGATGCAAAATCAGGACATTGGCACTTCGATTACATGACAATATATATATAGGTAGCAAGAGTTTTATTAATAAAGTCACCTAATTAATTTTCAAGTTCATAGGTGTATTCTTTCAATTATGGTTAATATTTTATTATAATAAATCACGTAATCATAATATTTTAATATTTATTGTTAACATATATATGGATGAACGGGTAATAATAAAGATGGTTTAAAAGATGTGCTCTTCAAAAATATGAAGTATTCCTCTTTAAGTTCACAAGCTAATGGATTACCCCTGGCATATTTTTGGAAAACCTAAATTTCCAATCAAATGGAAAGTTGACCTAGATCTCAAAGGTATTAAGATAAATCATTTTTCATTGTGGGTAGGATTTTACAAGCTCTCACTAGAATATTAGACAATCTAATACTTAAGCTATATTGTTAATTCTATAAAAAAACCCTGTTGTTTGGATGAAAATATAGTAAGGTTGAAGAGAGTGCGGGTTTTGCTATAATATGTATAAAAGTTGAAGCTCATGCATCTCTTTTAGAACAACTTCCAATTATGAGATTTGAAAAAAATGAGGAGCTAATGGAGGATCCGATAATGGTGAGTTGTCGGTGGGAACCTCTTGTACTGAGTAGAAAAAAGGTATGAAAGGAGATTGGAAAGAAATTAGAATTTGAATGCTTCGGGAAAAGCTAGGAACACATTACTAATACCTTTTTCCCATGTTGTAAATCCCTAAACATGAACCAAATATGAAATTTTTTTTAAAGAACTATAGTGCTAATCTTAGCATATAGACTTGGAGATCTTGTGCAAAATAAGGATATTGAGTTAAAATTTGTTGATAGACAACATCAATTAGTCAACATTTTTACTAAACCAAAGAGTGAGGATAGGTTTTATCCAATTATAGATAATTACGCATGATAAATGGAAATTAAATTTGATAATGAGTCTTTAAATTTGTTAATAAACTTATGGTTGATGTATATAAAGTGTTTAATTGAAGTTTGGACTAATTTTTGAATAGGGCATATTATTTAACTAATATGCCTGATTAATCGATCGATGTAATGGAAAAATTAAATCTCCCAAGTTATATTAAGTTTTTAAGAGGTTTGGTTGCATGAATGGTCAGCCACAAGTGCCCACAGGTCGATTAATAGAGATCATTAATCAATCAATGTCCCTTTTAAGAGAGAAAAAGTAAGTTCCAGTGAGCTTGTAATAAGATTAGTTGCAAATGTAGTCAACCACATATAGACACTAATTAACCAATGAAGCTATGTGGTCAACCAGTCTTCATGACCTCCTCCTCCTCCTCCTTTCTTCTATTTTCTACTTTGTTTGTTTATCTCTCCTAAAACCCTAGACAACTCACTCTTTACTTTAGAAAAAACCATCATACATTGTAATTAGCTAAGGGTTTTACTAAAATTTTGCTTGATGTTTAATAACTTATATTATTCATATATGATATGTAGTTTTAATTTCATAAGTTATATTGTATCGAAATGGAACTTTTTTCATTTTAGGGTTTCAAATTTAGGCCTTTTCAACATTGTTCATAATTATGAGTTATCTTTTCAAATAGATGCTTTTATAGTCAAATTGATAAGGGAGCCAATGTTATTTCCTTCTCTATTTTATCGATAAATCTTTGATTTTGTCCAAATTTGATATTTTGAGCACTTTTTCATATCACTATTTTAAAAACTTTTAGGACTTCCAAAATTATACACTCTTTTATAAAATTGATGTTTGGATATTATAATTATTCTTATATTTCTTTAATCGAAATTTTCAATTTAGATACACTACCAAAATTTGAAGTTTTTAAAATTAGACTTAATTAGGGATGTTTACATGGAAACAAATCTTTTAAACTATTGTTTTAACACCTTAAATATTTAATAGTACTCTTTCTTGAGCAAGCTTATTAATCATGATCAAATTCATTTTAATCCTTTAATTAAGTTAGCTTGATTCATGAGCTTTATATTTTTCATATTTTGGATATTTGTTTTTTAATGATTTTTAAAAGGGGGAGAAATATTAGTGATATTATATTTAGATGGAGTGTTTTCTTTTTTATCTTCCGCTTACTTTATGTGTTTCTTTTTGCTTGAGTAAATCTATGATATATTAAGTTAATTTATCCATATATGTGAATATTTCTTTTACATTTCACATTGATATGTCTTTTATTTTTATATTGAATTATGCTTTATGCATAGAATAAGAGGGAGTTAATCAATATCTTGATTATACATTTAATTTTATTATTGTTATCTAATATCATAAATGTGTTTTCATCATTAAAAAGGTCGAGATTATTGAATCAAAGGAGGTTCCAATTGATATTTTAAAGATAATAAACATAATTACTAAAAATAAGTTTATTATTTTGATGAGAAGCAATGTAAGAACAAGAAGTGCACAACTCAAGAAGATTGTTCATAAAGATAATAAAGAAAAGCTCAAGTTTGCAACCTTCAAGGTGAAGCTTAAGTCAAGAAAAAGAGAATATCAAGGCATATCAAGGTCATTCTACTTCTTATAATGTTAATTATAATCTCATTTAGTTACTTTGATAATCTTAAAGGCTCACTATGTATAAACATTTTATCTTTATTCATTATATCAGTCGTTTCCATCATTAAGAGGAATTAAAGTTTTTAGTTTCAAAGAAAAACCGCTTAAACCTTAAAACATTTTTTATGGAACATTTTTAAAAATGTTTAATTCACAATTATATTAAGAAAATTAAGTTTGATCATTTAAAGTGTTAAAATCATACTTTAAGGAGAACTATTCAGATAATATGAGTTAGTGGTCGACCAATATAAGTTAAAGTTATAAAAGTTGATGAAACGAGAGTTTGTAGCAATATTTGTTAATATATCGGTTAGCAAATGTGCCACATTGGTTAACTAAAATATTCCCTTATAATTGACCAATATAAACAACTAGTGAATGTTATGCATTAAATGCACATTGGTCTACCAATATAACATAGTGGTTGATTAGTATGATAAAATTAACCATTGTAACAATTAGTTTTTTACTTGAACAGCTAGTAGGGGTCCCAAAATCTTATAAATATGTGCTTTATCATTAGTTCTTGCATGAAAAATAGTTAGGTGCCTTATACACATATTTTTTGGTGTTTATTAAGCATTTGAGCATTTTTATCTTATATAGGGTTCCTCTTTAAGGTTATTAAAGTGATAAAGTGAAATATTTTAAGTTGTAATCTTTTGATGGACTGTTGTTTATCATACTTGAGAATGTTACAGGTTACTTTGAGGTACTTATTCACTATAAAGTTGTAAAAGAATTTCTCTTTACTAAGAAAATATTATACAAAGGAGTTCTAAGAAGAGTCTTAGGAGTGGATATAGGCAAGAGTTGTTTATCAAGCCTCTATAAATTGCTTTGCACTTCTGCTTCCCTACCCTTTTACATTATTGCTCAATTATATCACTAAAATTTTTTATTTTATATCACGTTTTTATCTCTTATAAATATGCTTATTAATATACTAAGTTAGTAAATATTTTTTTTAAAATTTATCAACACCCAATTCACACCTTTCTGGGAGCCATTAGGGACTAATAGGACTAGTTTCATCACCACCATCACCATCGACATCTACACTCCCTTCTAAAGCTAATTGGTTGTCATTAAGTAGGCTACAAAATTATTTGCACTCTTTTTAATTTCAAAATCATTAATCAAAACCTTGGTAATATTTCCAATTGACTGTAAGTCGATTGATAGGTCTATAAGTCTATTCTAGATCAAATTGTTGCATGTCAAAAATCCTCCATGGTAATATTGTGCCATATTGTCATTTTCTAGGTCTAAAAAGATTTTCTTATAAGAAAATCATGGCAAACACCTAATTTAAATCCCTTCATTGTAAAATAAGCTTCTTGTTCATAAAAGGCCTTGTCTAATTGTTCAATCATAACCCTTAATTTGATATAACAATGGTCAAGTGCCTTTCACAGCTTTTATCTCCTTAGACCACTATTGATCTCTATCTTTTTAGTCAGTAGACTTCATAACCCTATCTTTTTAAACCTTGTCAAATTAGTGATTTTATCACTAAATTTTCAAGATTGCATGTTCTTTTACAAAAACTAAGGAATATGTCACCTATAAAAAAAATCACATTTAAACCATAAAATAAGCACGAAGCGATATAAATCTAACATACCTGTGCTATATGATGCTTTACGGTGTGATAATTTACGTTCTTCTTCAAGTCATTGAGATGCTTCTTATCATTGGAAAGAACGATCCTACTCAAGAATTGAGGTCCTATATTATTGGATTCAAAGATAGTGTACAATTCTAATAAACTTGTGAGGATAATAGATATCACATACCAATATTGCGTTAAGGAGTTATAGCCATAGAAAGAAATGCAAACTTAACGTCAAAGTTTTCTAAAAATGCAAACCTCTAAAGCTACTGTGATTTGTATATAGTGACCTATTTATTTTCCCTTTTTACCACCTTAAAACCTTTCTCTTGATCCTACCTAGAAACCAACAGAGAAGGGCTCCTCCTCTTCTAAAGTCAAGAAATGTTGGAAGTAGGTTATTGGTATGGAAAAAGATTTATCATTCCATTACCACCCTCCTAAGGAAGAAAAGGGTAGGGTTATTGTCTCTCCATAATTGAAAGTTCTCTAAGTAGAAGTAAGAACTCCATAATTGAAAGTTCTCTAAGTAGAAGTAAGAACCTAGGAAGAATCACTGGTGGGTTTCTTCTTGGAGAGTAAGAACCTAGGAAGCATCACTGGTGGGTTTCTTCTTAGAGAGGAGACCTTTATTTCCAGTGTTGTAAAAATGGGCTAATAATACCTAGAAGAACAAAGCTCTAGTGGATGTATTACTAGTTAATAAAAATTTATCCCTCTTTACCTTCGCCTCTAAAGCTGATGCGCTAAAATTCTTAGAGGAAGGCCCTGGAATGTGGTGAACTTACCTCTGTTTCTTCAGATTTGGTAACCAAGTTTTCATACTGAGATAGTAAAACACAAGTTAGTTCCTTTCCTTTATAGGAACTTGTACAATTTCTGAGTTCCTTTATGGGTTAACTTGTATAATTTCCCCTTATAACATTGGACTACTAAGGGATTGAGTATGATAGCAAGCTACTTGGGGCAATCTTTATTTATGGATAAACATACAATAAAAAGAAAGAGACTAAATTATGCTGTTTGTTTATTGACATGGATATTTCTAAGGAATTACTGGATCGAATGCCTGTTATAAGGTTAGGTTTAAGTGGGACAATCTATGAAGATAATATATCTGTGGACTATCATTAGAAGCCTTTATTGAAACTACGGGGAAAGATGTGAAGGATATTATAAAGATATTTAAGAATGGGGAGTATATGGAATTGATGGGACTAAAGTAGGATGATAAAGAACAAAGTGAAGAGATAAACCAAAGCTAAGAGGAATCTACAAAGGTTGCAACTTACTATGTTTCAAATGAGCCATACCAACCTAAGGAGAAATCAGAAACAAGGAATATTGGTAATGGTCTAATGGAGGATAATGTATTCTCTTAGTATAGAGAACAGATGGAAATTAATCAGATGGAAAAGGAGACAAGTTCCTTCCCTTTAACCTCAGGTTGGGTTGTTGGAAAGGAACCTAATGAACAGTTAGCCAGTGTCAAAAGGAGAAAGGAAAATAGGAGCAGAGGTAAGGGCTACAAAGGCATTTCTTTATGACCACTATAATATGGAAATTTAGGGGTCTTAACTGCCCCAAAAAACTTTTGACTCTAAGGGATTTCTTAGTTAATAAGAACCTTGGATTTTGCTTTTTTTTTTGAAACACAAGTTTCTTAATAAATTAGGATATGAGTGGATTTTAATCTCAAAACACCATGGTCATGTTTATGGGCGAATTATAGTTGGATTTGATCTAAAGATTGTTGATGTTGAGGTGTTGGAAATAGAGATGTAGGTTATCCATATAATGTGGCATTTCATTAAGAAAATATGTCCATCTTCACCTCTATGGTATATGTTTTCAATTATGCTTTTTAGAGGAAAGATCTTTGGGAGAGTTTATTGAGTGTCCAGAGAAGACAAGTAGGACCTCAGTTGACTTTAATTATATTCTCTATAGAACAGAAGCTGAAGGCACTTTTCATTAAGAAACTACTCTCTTGATTTTAAGGATTATGTTGACTTACTTGGAGTTTTAGACTTGAAGGCGTATAGGCATACCTTCACCTGGAACAATAAGCAACCTAACGGATGGTTCTTGAGGGAAAATCTAAATCATGCTATGGTCAATTAAGTGTTCATACATCTATTTCTAGAGAGCAAAGCCTCCTTTTTAGATCCTATCTTTTCTGATTATACCCTAATTTAAAGTTAGGGATTTATTTTTAAAGGTGAAAAGAGGCTCTCCCTTCAGGTTTAACAATTATTTGGTTGAAGTAGAAGGGTTATAGGATATCTTAAGGAAGGGCGTGGAGGTAAATATTAATGGAAATTTTCAATATAAATGTTCGCAAAAGCTTAAGATAATCAAGGAAAGATTGAAGTCTCTAAAAAAACAGATAGGAGAGACTACCTCTTAAGCTATTATCACAACTAAAGAAAAGCTTTCTCATGTTTAGCTTATTTTATCATCTAACCCTGGAGATAATTCTAACTTAAATATGAAGAAGATTTTATTGACAGATTACTTGCATGCCCTAAATAATCATGCTAGTTTAATGGAGTAGAGGGTTAGGATCATGAGATAGATGTACTAAATTCTTCTTTAACCCATAATTTTCAGGAGAAATCCTAACTCAATAAATCCAATCAGAACTTAGGATGGAAGATTGATATGCAAACAAGAGGAGTTGTTGAAAGATGCTAAAAAGTATTTCAAGGAGTTCTACTAGTCTTATAAGAAATCATTATCTTCTTAACTCCTTTGATCACTTACTAAGAACAAATTATTTGATCTGTAGGTTGATTCACTAATTAAGAACATAGGGGATTCTAAAATTGTAGAGGTGGATTTTCAATTGAACCTTAAAAAGGCACCATGGCCAGATGGATTTAATGGTCCTTTTCTTAGAAGGCATGGCCTAAGACAGGATTAATGGTGAAAGAAGCAGTCAAGGAATTTTTTTCATCAGGAATTCTATTAGAGGAAATCAATAAAACCTTCCTATGCTTAATTCCTTAATTAAATAATCTAGCTATCCTAGAGGATTACAAACCAATATCTTGCTTAAATTTCCTTTACAAAGTGATTGCAAAAATTATAGCTAATAGACTAAAACTAGTTATGGTATCTTTGGTTAGTGATAACCAAAGTTATTTTATGTAAGGTAGCAAATAGGGGACAACATCTTTATAGTGCAAAATCTGTTAAGAAGCCATTCTAGAAGGAATTCACTAAGGTATTGTTCCTTGAAGATTGATTTCAAAAAGGAATTTGATAGTATGGAGTGGAACTTCATTTTGTAACTCCTTAAACTGACGGGATTTTCTAGCAAGTTCACTAAATAGGTTAAAGCCTGTATTACTTCTCCAACCTATATTGCTTTGGTTAATAGAACCCCAATAAGTATTTTCCACAGAGAAAGAGGGCTTAGGCAGGGGGATCCCCTGTCACCTTATCTCTTCAATTTTTGAATTGAAGCTCTAACTTCAAATTTTAACTACAACATTGGCAGAGAAACATAATTTAATTATCACAGCAAATGTAGGAAAGTCTCCTTAGTCAATTTATGCTTTTCAGATGATATATTCTTATTCTCTAAAGCTAATTATGGCTAAGTAGAACTCCTTATGTCTACTTTGAATCAATTCAGCTCCATGTCTGAATTGATAGTAAACTATTCTAGAAGTCATTTTGTTATATTCAAAAGTGCAGATCAAATGGAAGAGGGAATTGCGTCTAAAATGGGAATGAGTAGGAAGCAAACCCTTTTATGCTATCAAGGCTTACCAATCACGACTAGAAGACTCCAGTTTAATGAATGCTACCAGCTATTTAAAAAAATTCAAAAGAGATTGACTTTATGGACCAAAAGAGCCTTATCTTTTGGAGGAAAGACTGTAATTAGTCAATTATGTCCTTGACCCATGCATGTTTATTTGTCTCTAATATGGTAGTGGTAAAAAGAGCCATTAAATTAGCGGAAAAACTAAAGAGGAATTTCTTATGAGGAGGTGTGATTCTAGTAGAGGATATGACAAAGTTAAACGCAGTGATGTTTGCAAACCAAAGGTGGAGGGAGGTTTAAGAGTTATAGCTATAAAAATCTCTAACAAAGCTCTCATGATAACGAAACTCTAGTCCATTCTGTAGGATAAGGAAACGTTATGGGTTAAATGAAACTGTAGTTATATTCTTAAAGAAAGGAGTATATGGGCTATTACCCACAAACCTTCACATTCTTAGTTTCTAGCATAACTACTGAAACTAAGGAAAATCTTGGAACCTTAAATATCTTGTCAAGTTGGTAGCGAGGAAAAGACTAGTCTTTAATATGACAATTGGTCAGGGAGTGGCTCCTTAATTAGGAATCAGATAGCCATTCAACATGGAGTCACCTTGAAATGCCAAGTTAAACTTTACCATAAGGGAATGATAGTGGATTAAGTTCCTAAGGGAGCTACATTTCTTAACTCCTAATTATTAGCCAAATATAATGTCCTTAGATAAATAGATTTGGAATATCCACCCTAGAGGGCAATTCACTAATAAGATGTATAAATAATGGTTGATATAGAGAAATGAAAGAGTAAACTGGCATCGAATAGTTTGAGATAAAGAGCTATTTCCCAACTCTTCTTTCATTTTAAGGTTAAATGTTCTAAACAAATTAAGCATAATGGATAGACTACCCTAACTGAGTGTTAATAATGAATGTGTTTTGTGCAGTTCATAAAGTGAAAATAGGGATATATATTCTTTGAATGTTAGTTCTCTATGAATAAATGGCATTGGATAAAAAAATAAATGCCTATGGGTTTTAAACAATTGCCAATTTTTGGGGATTACGCAATGGTTTTTGTTGTTTAGTCGGTATTGTTTTTAAATTAATTTTGAGTTATTGTTGAGTATATGTGAAGAGAGATTTATATGAAAAATACAGCTTTCTAATATATATTGATGACTTTCTCCTATTTTCACTATGTACAGATTATGTTGAATTTTTTATATTTAAGTGAACTCAGTAGCACGTGTCCCCTTTTCTCAATTTTCAGAACGCTTTTTGAAACGTGAAGGATATTTCTGTGGGTCTATGCCCATTATATCGAGTACATGTGAAAACATTGACAAGCGCTGTCAAAAGATGAGATGAGGGGGTTGGGAAGTAATTTTTTTACTGGTCTAAAGAATTCAAATGGGGAGTGGCTCTATCGCAATTCAGGTTTGGATACACTTATTGTTGATTATTTTACAGAGTTATTTTCAACAAATGGTAGTAGTAGTGAGGCTGTTCTTTCTTATATCGATAGAAAGGTAACTGATGCACATAATGATATGTTGTTGTTGCCGTATACGGGTGATGAGGTTAAAGATGTTGTGTTTAGTATGCACCTCGATAAATTACCAAGGCCTGATGGTCTTAATCCAGCATTTTATCAACACTATTGGGATGTTGTGGGGGATTCAGTAGTGTCTGCTTGTTTACTTTGTTTGAATAATGGTAAGAATTTACCTGGTTTGAATGAAACATTGATAATTTTGATAACAAAGAAAAATTCTCCTGAAAGGGTGACAGATTTAAGACCCATATCCTTATGTAATGTAATAGATAAAGTATGTTATTAGGAACTGTTTAAAGCTGGTTTTGGGTGAGGTGTTGTTTGAAATTCAAAGCACTTTTGTGCCAGGGCGTTTAATTAGTGATAATGTAATTATTGTACATAAGGTCCTGCATGTGTTAAATAGAAAGAGACAAGGAAAGTAGGGGGTAGCAGCTTTAAAAACAGATATAAGCAAGGCTTGTGATAGAGTGGAGTGGAGTTTTTTTTGCTAATATGCTTTTAGCGCTGGGTTTTGCAAATAGTTGGGTGGACAGGTTGATGTATTTTGTGGACTCAGTCCGGTATAAAATTCTTCTAGGGGAGATGAATTAGGGCCTATTATACCCACTCGTGGAATTAGGCAGGGAGACCTTTTATCTCCTTATCTGTTTATATTGGTGGCAGAAGGTTTATCAGCGCTTACAGGCAAAAAGAGAGGCAATGCTTTATTGATGGTATATCTACTGCTAGTAAGTAATGCAGCTAAAGTATCCCATTTATTTTTTTTCTCATGATGGTTTGTTCTTTTTTCGTGCAAATTATTTAGAAGTTGCAGAGATTAAACTTTGTTTAAGCCTATATGAACATGCATCAGACCAAAAGGTGAATTTTGAGAAATCATCTATTTTGTATAGCCCTAATACAAGGGTGGAGGAGAGACATTTAGTTAATGATATTCTCCAAGTCTATAATAATGAGTTGGCTGGTAAATATTTAGGCTTCCCATCAATTATTGGAAGGAAGAAGACGAAAATATTTGAATTTGTGGTAGAAAAGGTATGGCAAAAGTTAAAGGGTTGGAAGAACAAATTGGTTTCTAGAGCAGGAAAGGAGCTATTAATACGAACAGTGGCTCAATCAATTCCTACCTACATAATGAGTGTGTTTTTATTACCGGTTGGAATTTGTAGAGCTATCGAAACAAAGTTAAATCAATTTTGGTGGACTAGTGGGTCAAATGGTATAAGGTGGATGCGGTGGGAGAAATTATGTCTATCGAAGGAGAATGGCGGGTTGGATTTCAGAAGTTTCAGAGATTTTAATATGGCTTTAGTTACTAAACAAGGATGACGTATTTTGTCATCTCCTCAATCTTTTGTTCGTAACTTTTAAAAGCCAAATACTTTCCCCATTGTCAATTAATGGAGGCGGTAAAAAGAGAAAACCAAGTTATTTCTGAGAAGTATTATTCAGTCGATGGAGGTTTCAAAGAGAGGATGTCGGTGGAAGATAAATTCGGGATTTCACACACATGTTTGGAAGGATTCATGGTTGATAGAAGATGATTTGCCTTATGTTCAGTCAATGAATAATACTGGAATGGAGGATATTAGGGTGGCAGATTTATTTCTTCTGCTAGGTGGATGGAATGTGGAGTTAATTTTTGAGTGTTTCAACCCAGAGATAAGGAGGCAATTCTTCGAATACCAATAGCTACTTTATCTGGTAATGAAGACTGCTGGATGTGGTAATTTACAAAAAAAATGGATGTTATTCTGTTAAAAGTGGCTATAGGTTGCTTACTAGTAATTTGCTAGTGGTTGCTACCAATTTACAGGTGGTTTGGAAAGGAATCTAGAAGATGATGATTCCACCAATGATTAAAAATTTTCTTTGGAGAGTTTTGCACAATGTTCTTTCGACTTGTGTGAACTTGAGGAAAAAACAAGTTAAGGTATTGGAAAATTGTCCTGTTTGTGAGCAAGTGGCGGAGACGATTGATCAAGTATTGTTATCTTGTAGGTTTGTGCATGGAGTCTGTTAACAGCTGGGTTGCGATTCTCTTCTACTAAGAATACGTTATGGAGCTGGTTATTTTTGTTGCTGCAATTAGGTACTGAGAATGAAGTTATTATGGTGGTTTAATCTTATATGAATTATGGCAACATCGAAATCTGGTTGTGTGGGAAGGAAAGAGAAGAATTGAGGGTGAAGTTGTGCGTATAGCCACTACAAAATAGACATAATGGAAGACGGCTCAAGTCTAGAAAATATGTAGAGCAGGTGCAGTTTTATCAAGTTTAGTTGAAAGATGGAAACCGCTGGTGTTGGGTTATTTAAAGTGCAATGTGGATGGCAGTATTGATTTCGCTAATGGCAGAGCTATTTATGCATGTGTTTTACGTGACCATGCAGGAACTTTTTTACTTGCTATCACATGTCCTTTATCCACAGCCTATGAACCTAGTACTGTGGAATTGATGGGAGTGGTTGAGGCATTAAGTTGGATCAAACAACAAGGTTTGAATTCTATTTTAATTGAAACTGATTGTTTGAGTGTGGTGCAGGCATTAAGGAGTTCATCACAGGATTTTACTTATTTTGGTTCTTTAATCTCTCATTGTAAAGCTCTTTTAGCGGAGCTTAGTAACGATGCTTTTGTTTTGCTCATAGGTCAACGAATCAGGTAGCCCATATCTTAGCTCGACCTTCTGTTTCTATGTCTGACAAGGTGGTCTGGGAGGCTAATCCACCATCTATTGTAGTTGATGCTTTGATTCATGATGCTAATAATATCTAAAGGTGATGCTTGATTTAAAAAAAATCAGTTCTTATTTCATAAATTATTAAACTTTTCTGATCACTAATATAATATTAGGACTTACTAAAAGTTTTCTATATAACAATAACAGAATATGACTTAACAAAAGATAATGTACTGTGTTTAAATGTCACATTCTGTTTTTGTTAATATGAAGTGAATAACAACATTCCAGAACTAAATTAGGAATTTTAATCCACGTACTCATAACCATTTCCAATATAAACGTGTCTGTTAACTCTTAATCATTACTAAGGTCAAATTCTAAAATTATATATTTATTTATAGAGTAAATGACATTTTTTTATATTTTAAGAAAATTTTAAAAGAATCTTTTGGTTCTTCAAAAAAGTCTATTTTAGTTTTATATCTTTTTTAAAAACTCCTCTTGAACTTTGGTAACATGGAACATGAATTCATTAAATATTATTTAGATAATAACTCAACTGCTAAATTTGATTCAAATTATTAATTTATTATAATTATCTTATAAAATTAACTCAAATTAATAATATATTATAACTATTTTAAATTACTAATTTAAATCAAATTTAATTAATTTGAGTCAAAATTTAAGGTGGATTTAAATTATTATATTGGTAATTTTATTAAAAATATTTAAAAATTTTAAAAATGCTCTTAAAATTTTGCTTTAGTTTATACAATAATGTATTTGATTTTCCACGTGAGCTTGGTAGCTCTTTTACCACATTCTTGCTTCGATTCTAAACCAAGCAATCATGGAATGAGATTTACCTGTCGAAATGTCAAATGGGCATATTTTGGGCAGGCAAAAGATGGCTCTTGGCCAGTGGGCGGGCTAGAATGACCCGAGTCGGGTTAGAGTTGGCCCAAAATTTTAATATATTTTTAAAATTTTAATATATTTATTTTAAAAGGAATTGAAAATTTGTAGTTATATTTTTTGAATTCATAAATTATAAATTATAACATAACTATTTATAATAAAGTATACGATAAAATTACCTATAAATTTACTAAGGACTCCGACAAAATTTGATTAATAATTATATTAAAAGTTTATAACCTCTTTTACTTTTTTCTAAAATAATCATATTATAATTAATCTAAATTTATATTCATATTTTTTCTCCTTTCTAATATTAGAAGATTCATTCCTAAGTCACTCTAATATTGAATAGTTTGATTTGCAGTCACTCCCCAACTTCAAGCCAAACATCAAACTTGTGTAGCTGTCCTCGTGAGTTTGGTCAGTGAATTGTTAGAAAGTAAATACAAGGTTGAATTAATTAATTTGAATTTAGTAATAACCTTCCATTAAAACATGTGATTAAATAACTAATTAATTAATTAGGAATTTTAATTTAATTGATTAGGAATTTGTAGGAATTTCATTAATTTAATTATAGTTAAGAATTTCAATTCAATTAATTATGAATTTTAATTTTACTTAAATAATTTATTAATTATAAGAGAGAATTGATAAAAATAAATTCATTAACCATAGAAAATTTGCTTTAAACGAATGATTATCTAAATTATTTTACAAGAAATGATACAATTTACAAAATTAAGATAATATCATACCGGATAGACGAATTTTGGATATTGGATACTAGAGAATAGAGACTGGGAGAGCATCTAATTGTACTTATTGATAGGGTAGTCAACAATTTGGATCAAATTATCTGTATGTACAAACATTATATTTAGTAATAGAATATTAAAATAAAAAGAATATTTAGTAATGTAATATTAAATTAAAATAAAATTAAATATATCTTCATCTTTATATATTTGATCAAAATAGCCTACAATTGGTCGATTAATTTCTCTAGTCACCTCCGCATTAATACTTGTGGCTGTAGAAAAATAAAAAACACAATATTAGGTAAGATAATAGAAAAATAAATAAATAAAATATATTTAAAAATTTTACCATGAATATCTTCATTATTTAACCAACTTTGAGCGCACATAAGGGCTTCCACAGTGCGATTATAAAGTCGACCATGATGAGGAGTAATGACCCGACCGTTAGTACTAAATGCAGACTTTGAAACAGTGGTGGATGATGGAATAGCTAACAAGTCTTGTGCAATGACTGGTAAGATCAGATAATTATGTCGAGACATCTTCTACCATAACAATGCATCGAACTGCTCACATTCATATTTAGAAACACAATTTAGAGAAAATATTTAGCTAACTCTATCATATTGTAAGAAATCTTAGCCCTTTTCTCTTTCAAAAAATTTGAAAGAGAATCTGTCAATAATGGGTCAAAAGAAAAGGTCGAACTTGAAACTGAAGTTAAAGTTGAACTTCTTGCATTACTAAGATCCCAATCATGAGTTTGTTGCATTTTGACTTGATAATCATTAAAGAATTGATATCATAATTGCTTCATGGTATGCACATGCTCTTGAGCTTCACCACTATGCAATGCATTATAAATATATTCAACCATATCCATCTTATATCTCAGGTTCAACGCATGTAATACTACAACAATATTTTAAAACTTAGACCAATAAGAATTAAACTTCTTTGCCATCTGCTCCGCCATAGTCTGAGTAACTGCATTGGAGTCAAACATCCACTATGATAAAGCATGCTTTATGCTGGACATGATGCCAAAGATACAGTGCGAAGTTGGATATTTTGTTCTTGAGAACAATTTAGTCCAATTATTGAATAATTTCAACTTCATACAAAGTTCTCTAGCCAAGTCCCATTGATTTTTTGATGGTACACAGGAATATTGCGAATCCCTTTCAGCTAGTCTAATAAACAACTGAGCATATGGGATTGTTGACTCTAACATCTTAAAGGTTAAGTTCCATTTAGTTGGATAATCCAAAACCAACTTCTTGAATTCAAATGCATAAAATTTGTGCATCCTCTTCAAAAGTTTCAACTCTTTTAGGATTTGCACTCTAATATAGAACACTATTTCGAATACACTCTATTGCTTTCTTTATCATCTCCAACTCATCCTTCACAATCAAGTTAAGATATGGGCAAACAACACATACGAAATAACTTACCTCTAACTAATAAGCTCCTAACTCACATCTTTCCCTTCAACTTCTCAATCATAGCATCATTTGTGCTATAATTATTGAATGTGATGGAGGATATTTTATTGTTGATGTTCAAATTCATCAAATAGTCTTTCAATACATTTGCCAATTTTTCACTTGTATGCGATGTCGACACATAAATAAACCTATCATGTACAAATATTATCAACATGAATCATAAATTCATAAAATAATGAAAAAATAAATTGTAACAATATTAAAGAATATAAATGACCTCAAAAGTCTATTACATAACTTCCAATCATCATCAATATAATGTGATGTCACCGTCATGTAACCCTTCTTTTAGTTATTGACTATCCACATGTCCGTTGTTATGAAAATTCATCTTTAAACACTCAACAATGCTCTTAATGTCTCTTTCTTCTTATCCTCATAAATTTTGAAAATATCATTTCTCAATGTATTCCAACTTTGCACCTTGAAATTTGGTTGGAGTGAATTAAGAAAAATGGTTGTTCATCTCCAATAATCATATTAGCCATCAAAATCCTTGATCTATTGTTATCAAAAGTTATGGTCATTTCATTCTTCCATTTCATAAGGTTAGGGGTCAAAAATATTTAACCTCCTAAAACCATCTTCCTTCTAGTACATGATTCCATACGTCTCTTTAAATGACACGTTGTACCTTTCGAACCACTCGAATATAAATTTTGACAATAATTGTACTATGCTTTTTCAATTCCATCAGTCGATATAGTCTTTTTAAAATGATTCCAAACTTTATTTTTATGTTGAGTAACTCGAGTTCTAATTGAACTTCTATCCTCACTTGGTGTTGGAATAGAAGTTTCCACTTCTACCTCCGGTGCTGGATTAGAACTCTCAACTGAAAGAATATGCTCATCCATCTGACAAAAAACATATAAATACTTGAGGTTAGAAATAGTCAACATATAATAATGAGCTCACGTTCTCTTAAGTTATCGTATATAATAGGGTAAGTTAAGGATATATTTGGACATGGCACATTCTTAATCAATTCCATCATTATATCAAGCCAAAGATAAAGAAAAGTTCAATTCTTTAAATTACATTATCTTTTATTCCAAACATAATGATTCATTTCATTTGGATTCCAAAATTAATTGGTTCAAATGCTAACTTAGTTACTAAGTAAATGCATAAAAGAAAGGGTCAATTTTCCAACATAACAAAGATAAAATAATGAAAGAAAGAAGGCAACAATTTTCCAACATAACTTTTGATGCACCTTAAAGCTTAAGCAACAACCAATAATGAGCTCACTTTCTCTCAAATTAGTTCACTCCTAATACACCAATGCTAATAGCTATCAACAACAACTAACTGACCCCTTCAATATGTTCAAACCCATAATGATATTGTTTTATGCATAAACCAAAATAAACATACCCTAGTCATGGTTGGCAATGCAAAAAAGCTTTAAATCTAAGACACAAAGAGAGGTCACAAACTCACATAAAGAAGGAAAAACATTAGTGAACATTTAGTAACCTATCCTTAATCATTTTCTTCTAAAGTGCCTTGCCTTGCCTTATTATTTACGTTAACACAACTTTGTGAGTTCAATTTATTCCTTTATAGTTGACACATATATACAAATTGTATATTACTTTTCATCCTTGTCAATAATTAATATAACAACAGAATCTTTATAATTGATGTTAAAGTAGTGCTCTAAAGGCAATCACCTTTAGCACTTTTGTAGAAACTTTATTTTGATTAATAAAGCGAAAGGCAAAATTTCACTAATTTGATATTCGTTTATATATGAATTAATGTCGATCTTAAATCGAATTAATGAAGTCCATGATACAAAACATAGCATGAAGGAAATCATAATGAGATAATGATAATGAGGTTCCTATCATTTGTAATTATGTTAGTATCTAAATAATCCCTAGTCATATGATTAATAAGATAGGACATTATTAATCCAGAAAGACTAGAACATATTATACTCCTTGAATTTGATCAAGCAGTGGATCTCAGAAACTGTAAGTATGAGATGATTAGAGTTAATATGTGGATGCTTACTAAGAGTAATAAGTACATCAGAAGACCCGCTATGAGTTTATCTTATGGATGATCTATCAATTGTCAATGATCAATCTCATCATAGCAACGATGCAAATATCTTTAGACTTGAGGTACTCAAGGATATCTTGAATATTAATCTTATGCTTTGACATCATTCCTTGTTACCTAAAGACGAGGTTCGCTTTCAGGGTGGTGATTAAGTATAGTAATTAGTATTTGAAAGTAATTATGTAGCCGATAAAAGATTCCCTACTCCTGATAGAAGGAAATGATACTCACGGCCTCTTGTCAGGGTCATTACTCAGGAGTCTTTGGCCAAAGTAGTTATGCATCATGAAGAGAGTCTTCAATGATACATAGAGTAATGAGATCTTAGGACAAAAACTAACATCACTTGGATTAGATATGATGTAGTCAATCTAGTGTGAGTTGACACATAGCCTATACTTTTGAACCAAGTGGTTTATAATATGGTGAAAGGACGAATTGCACGGTAATTATCTATGGAAAGGTTCGTAAGTTGGATAATTAACTATCGAAGAGTTCGTGTGTTAATCCACTTATATTCTGATAAATTGGAATCATAAAACTCTTTATGATTTACTTGAATTAAGAGTTAATTCGAGTGCCTAAAAAAACCAAGAACTTAAGAGTCACATGCATAAAAGATTAGATGAAAAACATAGTGTGTATGACTAGATTTAAGTAGGATCGTGACCGAAGGCGATGCTAACTTTTAAGTAGGCCACGATTGTGACTCATAGGCCAAGATCGTGACCGAAGGCGCGACTTAGGTATATAAGTGAGTTCTTCACTTATGTACATAGAGTCTAATTGGTACTTAGAGGATAAGGGCTCTAGAAGAGTTTTAAAGTGAGAGAGAAGTGTCTTGAGTCTTGTTCATGCAATTTATGTAATTGTTGTATGAATCAAAGTGCATGCAACAAAAGTCTTGATCTTTCTTTTCATTTTGAGTATCTACTTGAACTCATCTAGATTGGTGCTCAAATCATCCTTACACATTTTTTTGAAAAATAAAATAAATTGGTAATGGTAATAATGTTCGGTACAAACACGATCCTTTAATAAGGAAACAAAAAGCAATCAAACGTTGACGTAGCTAATAACAAACCCAACAATCAAACGACATCGTAGTCAAGAGCAAAAAACTCAACAAGAGATAAACTGTAGGAAGGGTAACTCATTCGAGGTTTCCCCAATCGTAACTAAGAGTTACTTTAAATGTACTCCCTCAAAAGTGCCTCCAACAAGTTCTGAATTGGGTTCGAGAGATCTTCAACTGATGGAGGTAAGAAATTTCTGGGTTGCTCTTGAATTCTTCTTTTCTCGTTCTTTCTTAATCCCGCTTCTCTGAGTAGGGCAATATGAAAGGACTTCCATAGGTGAAATCTTTCAGCTCATGATTATAACTTCAAAATGCCTCCTGAAGGAGATCCGAAAAGGTAAGTGGTTTCTTTTAGATTCCAACAACTGTTGTGCATATGGTTATACGGGTGAAATGTAGTTAGGAGTTCTTGGTGATTCGTTAGATTCTCCAAGAAGTAACTCGTCTTTCATTGCATTTTTCTCCCATTTTGTTAATGATCAGTTGTTCTCTGATACTTTTAGAGATGATATCAGTGATTGTCTGCATGCCTCTTTTCTTGTTTAAAAACCTTATGTTATTTCTGTCCCTCTAGATTTCTTGAATGCATGTAGTAATAACGACCATATACACTTCCTTGCCATGCTTGGAAGCATGGTTCAATATGATATCCTGGATTATACTGTTTAGGCTTCTATGGTTACATATGAGGAAACATAGGAAAGATATGTGACGCCATACTTTGTTAGGAAAATCACAATTGAAGAACAGCTGATCTCTGACTTCTTCCTCTAGGTTGAAGAAGATGCATCTTTTAGAAGAGGAGAGGAATTTTAGTCTAGTCATAGTACTAAGTTGATCCTTCAATGCTAACCAGCTTAGGAAGCTAGCATTAGGTTTGATAGAATTGTTCCAGATTAGTTTACACCAACCAAAAGTAGTGTTTGTCCCGAATTTAAGTTGTTTAACCCTTCTATTTGTGATGTCCGACACAGCTACCCCTTTCCATAGAAATTTATCCTCTCCTCTATTGAATCTAATATGTGGTAATGACAGAGATTTTATCTCCTCTTAGGAGAGGTTCCAGTTGCCATCTACAACCAGTTCTTAGATTTTAGCCTTTTTAGAGAATCTATCCAACATTTCCCTAGCTATCAAATTGTGAATTAGGGCTCCTTGACCTGTCCAATTGTCGTACCATAGTGAAATCTGATTCCCTGCCCCTATCCTATAAGTGATCTAACTTTGAACTTCTTCCCCCAATTTAAGAACTTGGTTGAAGAACCATGAGTAGCTGGCTTTCGGCTTAATGGCCCATAGACTACCACCCTTTAAGATATAGATGTGAACCCATTTAATCCATAGTGATTCCTTTTCACACAAAATTCTCCACACCTTTTTCAGTAGTAAGCATTTGTTGCTTCTTCCAGTTGACTCCAATCTCAATCCTCTTGATGCTTTTGGTTGACATATGTGACTCTAATTGATATTAGCCATTCCTTTTTCTCCTTTCCCTTTACTCCAAAGTAAATGTTTCATCATTTTTTCCACTGTTTTGACTAGCCCCTTAGAGATAAAAATGTGGGAACACCAGTAAGTGTTCATAGACATAATACCAGATTTTAGTAGCTAAAGCTTGCCCCTATATAGGATAGCGACTTATTTGTCCATGAACTTAACCTATTTTGTATCTTCTCTATTAGCGGTAGACATTCTCTAAATCGTAGTCGTCTCCATAAGATAGGTAAACCCAAATAGGTGATAGGAGGGTCTTGATTACCCGTTCTAGTTGCAATAGAAATGTTATTAACTAGATGAGCACACGATTTGATAAGATAAAAATCTTTTTTGAAGATTGATGCTCAGTCTGAATATCTCCTTGAATTTTTGTAAGGTATCTATAAGAACTGTAACTGAAAGGGGATCAACCTTACTAAAAAGGATTAGATCATCTGCAAAATTTAAACTCGTTAGAGAAAGCAGTTTACATTTGGAATGGAACTTGAAGTCCGAGTTTAAGGAGATCTTATATCTCAGCATAAGAGTAAGAACTTCCATACAAATAAGGAATAAGTAGGGAGAAAGATGATCCCCTTTCCTACGTCCTCTTCTACTTTTAAAAATCTCAGTAGGACACCTATTGATCAAAACTCCAAAGGAGACCGTAGAGATACATTCTTTAATCCAATGTTTAAATTTCTAGGAGAACCCCATAATACCTATAGCCTGCAGTAAGAAATCCCAATTGACATTGTCAAAGGCTTTCCGAAGATCCAATTTTAAAGTGCATTTCTTAGGGGATTTTTTCCTAGTATATCCTTTCAAAAGTTCCTACAATAATAGAATATTATCGCCAATATTTTGGTTACTCAAGAAAGCTTTCTAATTTTCACTGATGATGTAGTGAAGGACGGTTCTGAGTCTATTTGTCAGGATTTTGGCAATAATCTTATAACAAAAATTAGTGCATGAGATAGGCCTAAATTCATTCCAAGTGAAAATGTTATGTGTTTTAGGGATCAAACACAAAGAGGTCTTGTTGATCTCTTTTAGAAGTACTTCATTATTGAAGAATTCATGGACTACTTCTTTCATCATCTTCCTTGTTAAATTTCAAGTTTTCTGATAGAAGCATCCATTCAAGCCATCCAATCCTGGGGCTTTAGAGCCCTTCATTTTGAAAACCACCGTTTTTATTTCCTGATCCGTGATCTATCTAATTAAGAGATTGGCCTGATCTTCAAGAATTTTTTTCTGAGATGAGCAGCTTGAGTTTTGCACTGCTAGTGCAAGCATTTCCTTCAGTACCAAAGAGCTTTTGGAAGTGTGACAAAGCATCTTGAGCAATTTTAGTTTGCTCATATAATATCCTCCCTGATTCTATTTTGATAAAAGTAATTCTATTCGTATTTCTCCTTGCCTTAATGGTATTAAAAAAGAAACTTGTGCATCGGTCTTTGTCTTTGATCCAAATGAATCTGGATCGTTGTCTTAATAAAGAGTAATGATTGTCTACTGCTTGCAAATAGAGCTTCAGGGCCTCCTTCTCCTCCTTCGCAGTAAAATCATTAGTTGGGTTGTCAGCAAGTGAATTCTAATTAGTGATAGTCGAGATCTAGCATCTACTATTACTTGTTCTATGCTCCCACTTCTTCTGCCATTTCATCTCTTCAGTTCCTGCTTTGTCGCTTTACGCTTTTACATACAGATGAATTGTTTAATGCCCGAGGCTTCAAATTCCAAACCTTTGATAATAGCTTATTGGAATCCATCCATTGAGAACAAAAAATTATTGAACATGAAAGCGTATCTCAGAAAGACCTTTTTGAAAAGGTTGTCCACCTTGATAGGGGAGTGCTCTGAAAAACAAGGGTCCAAAAACACAGCTTTATTGTTCGGAAAAGTAGTTAGCCACTCCACATTAACTATGACCTTATCCAGTTTGTTTCTAATTAGCAAATTGGAAATCTGTTTGTTGCTCCAAGTGAATTTATGTCGCTTGTATTTTAAGTCAGAAATTTCCACATCTTTTGTGCATTCTAACAAATCTGAATTGTAATTGTGGAAGTTACAGTTCCCTTCTGCTTCGGATTGATAAATAGTGAAATCGACACTTATGATCCATGGGCCATTAGCAGTTCCCTTTAATCTTCTCAATACATTCCATAGGTCCCTTCTTTGAAAGGTGATATTGTGTCCATAGACAAAAGTAGCCATCATTGAAATGTTTTCAGTTTGAAAGTTGTTTTAGTATGCATGAATTGCTTTCTTACTTCCAAGATTTCCATCTCTACTTATTCCTCATTGTAGACTAGGATGATTCTCCCATAATCATGGAATTGATGATTGCATTTAACATACCATTGGCTTCCAAAACAACCTAATTTATTCAAGTTTTCGAGTCTGATTTTAGTTTTTAAAAGATATAGAAATTTAGGCTTCTCTTGTTAGATACACTCCTTCAAGGCATTGAGCTTTGAAGGATTGTTTATTCCTCTAACATTCCATACTAGAAAAGTCATGTAATACTAGCTTTACCTTTCGAGCGTTTCCTACTGCTCCGAATGCTCTTTCTAGTTTGAACTAGTTCTAAAATTTCCTCCTCCTTTTCCACTTGGATAATGGAGTTTAACTGCTGTGACAGATTAGTTACAGTCTGCTGTTTGGCTTTAGGGGAACTTCTCTGTTCTCCTTTATCATAATTACTGATAATCTGATCATCTATCCCATCCGAAATGCGTAAATATGTCTTATTAGTAGATGCCTTCAGTTTTAACTGTTGATCCTCTACAATATGTTCAGCTAGATCATCCTTTGACTCTCTTCTTCATCTTTGCGTGCTTTTAAGTGATCAAGACTGTCAAATCCTCTACAAAGATTTGGTTTTTGCAACAACCTAAACAAGGAGAAGAAACAAGAAAGGAGGAGAAACAAAAGGTAAAAAGTTTTATATTTCATGTTTGTTTTAATATCTCTATACATGCATATGTGATTCTAACTTTTTCGGGTTGTCATGGTGTCGAAATTACGATCCCTATACTTCCATTGCATTCTCATGCATGTATTCATGGCGAACCCAATAATTGACATATATAAATTGTATATTACTTTACTCCTCCCAATTTCCTAAAATCCCAACAAAACATCACTCAACTCAACTGGTCATTCCATACATATATATTACATACATGCATAACTCAAGAGCATGCTGATCACACATAGCTTAATCAACCCGATAAGCATAAGCTTTTCCATTCAATCTTCTCATGCTTGTATTACCACAATTTATTTTTCTTATAGATATAAGACAATTTATTAGTTTGAATTAATATATTGGTTAATGAGGTTAGGAAAGTGAATAAATTGAATAAATTAAATATATTGGTTGATGAGGTTAGGATCGTGTATATATATAACTATATATCCCCCATAGTATAAGGAATACAATGTCAGACAAGTTAGGCATGTTGAAAACTAGAAATGCTTTTAGTATAAATCAATGATGGAAAAAATAATAGTTTACTTCCAATTAGTTTAAAATGCAGATGGAAATTTATTTTATTAGTAATGAAGAGTATTTTTATGTTTTAGCCCAAGCCCAAACCCAAGCCCAAGTCCGGTCCAACCTTCTTAACCCATAACCCAGCTCGATATGGCTCGAGCCAAATTTAGCCAACCTGTGGCTTGGTTTGACTAGGTCAAATTTATTGACCACGGGGAGGACAATTTTTGACATCCTTATTTATCTTTTTTTTATTTAATAATTTTTATTATAAAAAATCAATATATTAATTAATTAATCAATCACTCAGTTTTTATAATTTAGTTAAAATTTATAAACCAAATAAATGGAATTTTATTTAATAATTCAATTTTCTATTTAAAATTTAAAATTTTCAGTAAATAAAAAATCAGGTTTTAAATTCTTAAATTTTATTCGCATATCCACAAAGATTTTAACGGTCAGAACTCAGAACCTTCGTTTCCAGACATAGTAAGACGAGATTAAAAATTAGATTTGCAGTCGTTGCTTCTAATCCTTACCATGCAAATCTTTTAAAGAAAATTGTTTTTCATTTTCATATATGATGATTATTATGAGCGAAAGACGGTGAAAACGGAAAGTGGGAAATAAGGCAGTGCATTGCTTTTATTCCATTAACAAATTTCGTACATCAAACTAAAGGATGCAATCATTTGGGGTCATAGAAAGTCAAAAGTGCCAAAACCATAGTTGCAGTCTCATAAATATGATGTGCTTGGGCGTCAGGACTACCATTCGGCCCAACACAAATTAGTACTAGTCGTAGACAACAAAAATCTCTTTTTTGAGAAAACTACTTCTGCAGTTCAACACAATAATTAATTCATGGAAGAGCACGGAAAAACCAAAAAAATTTAACATTCACTTCAATATCTCCAAGATTAACTTCTTTAAATCCACGAAACAAGTATCAATTGGCAAAAGCTGAAACAAAAAAACATGGTCGAGGACCCTCACAGCCTTCTTCCCCTCCTCCCGCCCTTTCTACGTGTGCTGTCAGTTGGGATGGGAGTCACATCCTCTGAAAATTTGCATACAAGAAACAAATCATTATCTCACCACACGAGAAGTCTAATACCATAAAATTTTGCCGTTGCAGAACAGGAAAAAGAGAACAGTTCAAAGGGTGACATTTATGTTAAGACAGATCAAATAAATATATGCAGTACCTATACGACCAATCTTCATTCCAGATCGAGCAAGGGCACGAAGAGCAGACTGAGCACCTGGACCAGGTGTTTTTGTCTTGTTCCCACCTGTAGCTCGGAGCTTGATATGAAGGGCAGTAATTCCAAGTTCCTGCATCATTAGAATCAGAAACAAAGTCTTTAGTTATAAGATGATAAGCACCGCGGTCATAGGAACCTAGACCACCTACAGCTTGATTAAAAAAAAACCACCTCTAATGCAATGATTAATAATTGCAATTAATACCACATGACACCTAGGAGTTTGAGGTCATGTTTCTCTTAAGAAAGGAACATAGGGGACAAGGAAAAACTTAGAGAAATAACAAGGAAGTGGAAGTGGAAATGGCGCATTGCTTTGCTGTGTAAACAGAGATCTGTTCATGCAAAGGCCACAGCTGACGCCTTGCCTCAGTGAATCAAAAAGAAAAGCAAGCTAATTTGACTAGGCACCCAGAACTAGTGCATCCACCGCCATAGATAATTATAAAAACCACGTGACACAAATAGAAGATTCAGGTAGGATTCTAGATTTAAATGTAGGATAACCTTGCATCTCTGGGCAACATCCTGCGCTGCAAGCATGGCAGCATATGGTGAAGACTCATCTCTGTCAGCTTTAACCTTCATTCCACCTGTTCCAGAAAACAGACTTAGGGATAACAGTAACTTGTAACCATACAAGATAACTAATGGAAAGAAAAAGTGAAATAAATAAGCCAAAATCCAAATAAAACTGAAAATTTTTAGTCAAAAATTTTAGAAGTAAAGAAGCTTTACAAACTATGCACAACAAATAAATTCACATGTCAACACAAATTCATGTGACATCAACAAAGGAATCATCTGCAAAAACATGTAAACTTTTCATCAAACATACTTAAACGACAAAAATCTTTGAACTAGGTCATATTTGCGAACTTTTGATCTTAAAACCATACTAAAGTTCCCATGACAGGCAAATTTTAAGTCAATCAATATTGATTTTCCATAGCTACTCTATGACAAAAGATTGTGTTACAGCATTAAAAATGATTACATACCAGTAATGCGGACAAGAGTTTCTCTTCCAGAAAGATCTGTCACATGCTGCAGTTCACAATAACCAGATTACTTTACAATCGGTGACAGGATATCGGACACCACAAAAGCTACCAAAAATCCTTTCAGTACTTACAATGAATGTGTCGTTAAATGATGCATAGATGTGGGCCACTCCAAAAACATTCTCACCATCTCTTACTGCAGGACCAAGAGTCACGTTTTCTTCCTTCGGTTCCCTAACTTTTCTTCTCGACTGAAAATCACTCGCAGCAAAGCAACCCAAGTTATGGATCGAGAATTTTTCCACACAACAATGCTCTAAAAGTATAACAAGCATAATAATAGTAAAACAGATATCACCACATAAAGTCTCTACATCACTCTATATCCCAGAAAGGAGGATCAAGCTTTCAACAATACTGACATTAACAGATGTAAAAGAGGCTATTAGAGCCGATTATCTCAAATCAAAGAGAAATCAACGAAAAAGCATAAAGAACATCGCTTTTAACTTCAAACTATCGCAGGAGATCGCATTTAATTTAATTTTTTTTTGCTTTACACCAATGACGACAGCTTATAACAGATTGATTTATAGAAACTATTAGCCAACTTTTTTTGTATATGAAAATTCGATAAACCCACTTTGAAAAAAACGAAAACAAAACAAAAAGATGAAGGGTCGAAAACCCACAGGTTTTAAAGCGTTAAACGGGAAGAGTTGTAAGCTAAATGGTTACGAAAAGGAATTGTTTAACACATCTAATACTATGGATTAACTCCACAGACAACTAAGATCTGTGATAGAACAGATTAACTACACATACAGCGAACAAGGAAAGAAATAAAGAACATACAATACGGCCATCAAGTGAAGGGAATCACAGAAGAGATTTACCATGGTTGAAGAAGACGAAAGAGATACTTGCAGCAATTCGCAGAGAGAGTAGAAGTGGGACGTCTATGTGACTGCTTCGGTTATGAGGAAATCTGAAACCCTCGCATTATATACATGAGGAAGTGCGCCTAGGGTTTTAGCTGGTGTGTGTGTGTGGAATGTGGATAACCCAATTCAACTAAACTATATCACTATCAGGCCCAAAGTCCAAATCCGAGCCTATTAATGCAAAAGTTGTTGTGGACAAATTAAAGAATTAGTTATATTTATTATATGTGGTGGAAGTGGAACAGCCTAACTCACTTCAGATTTCTCTTTTGCTTAATTGGTATGTCACTTCAGGTTTCTGTTGACATAGCAAGACGAATTAATCCAATAATTAGGTCTTAATTTCACCAATTAGAGGAGGCAGCCGCCTAAAGTAGGAACTGCTTCGACGAAGAAACAGCAGAAGTGAGGACTAAGGATAGAAACGCGCTGGCATGTGCCAGTTCTGTCAATTAGAAAGATGCAGAGAAAGGAAGGAATGGGTAACGCTGGAATATTAGAAGAGAGGGAAAGAAGGAGGGGATCTGGCGTAGGAAAGTATGAGAAACTATAATATCTCTTCAAACATTGATTTATTTAATTTAATCATCAATTAACCATAATCTCTATTAGTTGTTGCTTAATATTGAGACTCAATAAATACAAGGTCTAACTCCGAATCTTTATTACATACATTTAAATGCCTTGATTTTTGTGTCATCAAGTTTAGCATAATTTACCATTGGTTGAATATGATATGTTTAGAGCATTGGTGTTTGCATAAAAGCCAAACATGTTCTTATTTTATTATGATATATAAAGTTTAGTTTAGGAGAGTAGTGGCGGTTGACAATCTACTGAAATCAACCAATTGAAATGATAAGTACTTATTCTCAATAAGTATTTATGTATTTAGGATTGCTGCTTTGGTAACTGCTGAAACGTGAAAATAAGTGTTTGATAAGTGCAGTAGCAATTGCTGAAAAGATATAAAATGACAAAAAAGGTCATTAATTTAATAAACTATTAATTATTATATAAATAATTAAAAATATATTATTAGTCACATAAATTTAAACTTATAAATAATAAATATTGAATTAAAATAAGAAAATATAAATAAAATAAATTTAGTAAATAAAATATTTCATAAAAATATATTATTAGTCATATTAATTAAGAATTTAATGGAAAATAATATTTATAGTGAAGGTTATTAATGGAAAGTAAAATTTTTATCGCAGAAGCAATTTCCTACCGCAATTCTCTTTCTGCTTATTGATTTTTGTGGTGACACCGTACATTTCTCCAACCTTCCGTTGTTTACCGCAGATCCAAATATGTGACTATGTTTGAAAAATGTGGTGAATAATTATTTATCCCTACCGTACTACAGATCCAAACGTAGCCTAAATTTGTTTGTTATAGTTTGTTCGATTTGGCAATACTTGAAATTATCGAGTGTTTTATTTTTAGATTACATTCCTTTACCGTTATCGAGTGTTTTATTTATCGAGTCTTTTATTTATACAATTTTTATAATTTCATAGATAGAATTTTCAACATCTTGTAGTTCTAATTGCAATAATATTAATCAAGTGGTTTACTTTTGTAGGTTGAATTCTTCTTTTAGGGATAACGTGGAGCAATAATAAGTCAATTATAAGATTTTTGGATAATCACCTACATGGTAATTCTAAATTTTTTCCAATAGTATAATAAGTAATTTCGTAAGGGAGTTGTTTCAGTAATTCAAAGTTAAAAAGGATATACTTGTACTGAAAAAGGAAACATAAACAAAGAGAAGTATACCTGAAACAAAAGAACATAATGAGTAATTAAAAATTTATGAAGTAAAATTTAGATATTTTACTAAAAAGAAGAAATAATTAAGGCTGATATTATTCAACATAATTTAAGGAATTATTTCAATAAATTTAGTATGAAATTGACTATATGTTCTTGTTTTTATTCGTTTTTATTATCGAATTGTCTAGTACAAATGTACTTATTCTTGCTATTATTGAACGAAAATTCGTCTGTTATTCTTAGTGAACGAGTAAAAATACTTAGTCATTGAGAGGAATATAATGAGTGCAACCAAATTGTCTAAAGGAATTACTCAAATTGTCCAAGACCCAATTCATCACTTACAAGTATACAAATCAAAATTTTCTTTTACTTGATTTAAAAATACACTAAATATATGATAGTTACAAAACAACCTACTTGATGCATAAGTAAATATCAATTTTCATCATATAAGATAAGCATGTTCATTCTGTTGGTTTATAAAATACACCAAATTATAAAATGTCATTACAAAATAAACTACTGGTGCATGCATTCATCAATTGCCATAATACCAAACAAACTTGTTTATTCCATTGTTTTACAAAATTAGCTAATTACAATAGTAAAAATATTCATTCACAAGTCGTTCAAATGTTTGGTTTGTTAGCTTGCTGGAAGTTGGTCATAATAATTACCCTCCTTTTAGTTGTTATAGCTTGTAGTTGTTTTAAAGTGATGTTATATTTACCGTTAAACCTAGACCTCTTGATTCAAAGACAATTTGAAAGATCTTGGATCAACATGTCTATATTTCCGTTTAGTCATATTTGTCGAGCTAATAACTTGTGAATCAACCTGTGAATGTAACATTTAGTATCAACTTGCTAGTGAGTTTAATACAAACAATGATTACAAGTATATAAATACCTATTAAGCTCACATCTACTTTATTGACCAAGTACACATTCTTGAGTAGCTAAAATGTTGCTTTGGATGTGAATTTTCTAAATAACATATTTCATATAATCATTATATTTTTAGGAGAAATCAATATGTTATTATCTATGATACTTATTTAATTATTGACTCTTGGTTGAAGACGTCGAGACCTAAAACATTATATGATTTGTTAAAATTGATAACTAGATAAAAAGATAATTAAACTAGTAGTTATTTACATTGATATATTCTTGTTCATTAGGTCTTGGAATATTACATTTTCTATTATTATGTCTAAAAGCACCACATTTCCTACATTTTTAAACTTGACCCTTTTTATGACATTTTGCTTGTACTTAGTGCTTTCTTTCATTCATTCTTGCCTTTCCTTCTTGCTTTTTATGGATTTCTTAGCATTACCCCTTAGTTGGTAGATGTATTTGCTTACGATCATTTAACGGCAAAAAGATTACCCCTTGATAGGTTACAAGACTTGATCATACACTCTAATAAAAGTGCTCTTCTTGGACAGTAAGTTTTACTACTGATAAACCATTATTCTGCCACTTGACATTTTTCTTAATCCAAAAATTACCCCAAAATTTCTAAAAAAATTTCTAAAATGCACTAAAAATTCTCAAACCTCAATGACCCTTTCCAACTCAATTTTCGAGCACACAAATCACATTTTTTATAATAATCACATTTATTAACAAATATATCGGGAAATGTCATGAATGTATGTACAGTCATTTACATGTGCAAAATTCACTATCTACTTGTATGTGTATGCATGAACAAGTCAAGGCGATTCTAAGCTCTCATAAACCATTCCAAATTACTATTCTACACTTCCCATTAGTAATGGGATGTTACAAATGTTCATTAAATGCATAGACTTAGTAAACGTTAAAACATTGGTTGATTACTCAACCATATTAGTTAACCAATGTGTCAACAAACTCACCTTTTATAGATTTAACTCACATTGATCAACCACTAACGTATATTAGTTGAGCAATACTGAATATCCCAAAAACATAATTTTAACATCTTTAAATGTTTAGAAATGATTTGTATAATGTAATTATAATTAAAATAACTTTCAAAATATACCCCAAAGAGTTTTCAAAAGATTATGAGACATTTTTTTAAGACCAAAAGCTTCAATTGCCTCTTGATGATGAAAGGACTTATGTAATGTAGGTAAGATGTAATGTTTATGTATGGTGAGCCTTTAATATTATCAAATAACAAAAAAAAGATTTAAATGACCTTTATGTCCCTTTATCTTCTTTTATTCTTGACTTGATTTTTGGTTTGACAATTGTAAAATTTGACTTTTCTTTTTCAACTTCATGAACTATCTTCTTGAGTTTATGACTATATCTGGTTCTTATATTGCTTCTCATAAAAAAAATAATAGATTCATTAGTCCTAATTATGTTTTTTTATCATCAAAATGTTGATTGGAACCTCTTTTGGTTTGATACTTTGAATATTCACTAGTATGATCTAATACTCTCTCATTCTTTAACTTTCTCTACACATAATTAAATTTATAAATATATTCAAAATTTTCCTGCATTCTTCAATCATATTGGTAGTGGTTATGCTAAACCTTTTTTAGAATTTTTCTTTGAATTATTTACTTAAAAACTTAACTAATACCATTTTAGTCTTGTTCATTGTGAAACATGTATGCTCAAACTTATATGTCCTAATTTTGGAATATTTATTCTTACTATCATAAGCTGCTTATATTTCACATTTGTATTTTTTATTACATCTTGCTATAATCCGCTTAGACTCTTCATTTTTTCCATCTAATATTAAACCCTATTGTTATTGAATAATCAAAAACATCTTTAAACTCTTTCTTGCCAAATTTCATATGCAAGGTCCACTATGATTTACTACCTCTTGCATTATGATTAATACTTATACTAGGTCTTCTAATTGCCTCCTCAAACTCCTATATACTAAGTTACTCATCACTTTCAAGAAAAATTCCATAGTCATTAGAGACAATCTTTATTGGTTGGTGGTCATCTAGAATTGATACATCAGAAGTATCATGTCCTTCTTCAACTTCATTAACTTTGATAGTACTTTTCTCTTCAAAGTATCTGTAATAACTTCATTATGCATAACATTCCTATTAGGGTTCACGTCCCATGATTTGCAATATTACTCTCTTCTATGACAACATTTGCATTAATTTCATCAAGCATAATATGCCTATTAGGGCCCACATCATCATTACTTATTATAATCAAAACCGAGTCTATGTGAAATATACACCTCAATTGTCTCATATATTTTTAAAAGATTAATTAACCTAGTGCAAGTTTCATTAAATTCAATAAGCCTTTATGACTCATTGAATCTAAAGCCTGGAACTTTAAAATAAGCCTTACTAACTTATTAGTATCTAAGTTCCTTCCTTATATTACAAATTTGTTTATCATTAACAAAATCAAGATTAACTTTATCAAAATAGCTTGATGATCCACCTTTATCCACCATAACAAAATTTCAGGCTTCCATACTAAGTTATTATAACCTTAAAAGTGGTAAGTAAATAAGAATACATAATTTAGAAACATATATATACACACACATACATATAGACATATATACAAAACTACTTAGGTGATTTGAGCACATATTTTCCTCTAATTCATCTTCCACTATTGTTTCCTAATGAGAGCTAATCTTGCTTTTTTCCCCTCATTTCTAATATGTTGTTCTCATCATTAAGGAAACTACGGATTTGATTTTAGGAAATTCTAATTAACACTGATAATTGATCAACTACAGTAATATAAACTTGAAAAATCAATATACTAAAGTCTCATCACTTTGTAATGCCTTGCAACATTTGCACTGTTAATACTCTAGTTTTCTTATTTTCCACCCAAGGTATCAAAACATCAAAAAAGTAATTGAAATTACCTATAAAAACTTCAAAACATGCCTTTCTTTATTATAGATATTATCCAAGGAGAAAAGACAGAGCATCAAAGAATAACAAATTAAACATAAAAAGCTTTTCCTCTCAAACAAAAACTAACAAGAAAAGGTTCTAAAATTTTTGAAAAAAATACAAGAAAAAGAAAACGTCAAAAACACATGGACTTGTCATTTGCTTAGTGTTTTTTGGAAACGAATGTCTTGAAGTGACTAACAAAGAAATTCATTAGTTTTCATCTTCCTAATTCAATAGAAATTAAGGTTAAAAGAAGATTTATGAGTTATTTACTGCATAAAACACATCACATATTGTTTCTTAGGGGTATTTTATTGTATAAAAAATAGATAAAATTAAGGAATACATGTAGATGATTCAAATTTTTTATATTCAAACTATTGATAAAAAATCACATAAACTTATGCAACACTATGTTGAAACCATATGAATATACTTTGTTACGTATAAATATTCTTCAACAATAGACAAATTAAGAAAGGGACACAAATGTCTCCTTAATTCTAACATAAACAACATAAATTAAAATTAATAAATACAAGAGCTAACACATTATTTGGTATAACACACAACTAACTGAGATGATACTAGAACAAACAAAGCAAAGAGACAATGAAATGACATTTATATTTCTTTCTTTATTAACCTATTGGAAGAAAACATATGTTGTAGTTATGATTAAGAGGGATAAAAATTTTCATGTTATAGTTATGATTAAAAGGATAAAAATTTTCTCTCTCTAAAAACTAGAACTTTCAATTTTGGGGGAGGAATTGGTGAAGTAGCTGGTAAGTTGCTATTTTGGGAAGGCTACATGGAAGCCTCCAAAGGAGGCAGCTCGATGACTCCCTCGATTCCCCCTTCTCCATATAAAGGCTTGCATATGAGTCAGTTCCCTTTTGTATAGCAGGCTAACATTATCAATAACCAGAGAGCAAATAGCAATTTGAATGAACCAAGTAAATCTTGGAGCAATATAGTAGCTTTAGCCACTCCTAGTGAGAAGCCTAAGCATTTTCAATCTACTATGGTCAATGTCATTGTTACTCCTCCTCTAAAGATGCTACAATAGGGTCTTAAAAACTGGGGAAACATATTGGTGGGATATTTTCTCAACAAAAGACCTGATTTCTTTAGATATAAAGATAGGTGCCCAATAAATGGGGAACCAAAGAGCTTACTAAAGTCTTGCTTATTGAAGAAGATACTTATCTCTTCAAAGTTCATCGATGTGGATAAGATGAACAAGGTAATGTAATCTAGTCCTTGACATATTGGGGTTAGCCAATATTTATTCAAAAATGAATACCCGAAATGAAATTTGACAGATTTAGAATAGAAATTATTCCATTGTGGATTAATTTCCACAATATTCCTTTAAAGTATTGGACTCTAAATGGATTAAGCTTCCTAGCAAGTTGAGTAAGGAAGCTTATTGCCTTTGATTTAGCATCAACCAAACTTGAGAAAATCTGTTATATAAGAATTTATGTGGATGTGAATTCCAGGTATAAACTTCCTAAAATGTTGCATGTAATGAAATTGGATGTTGCTAAAGAAATGACTAAAATAGAAATCCAACTTACCTATAATTGGAAACCTCAACTGGGAAAGAAATTATGGAAAACAATAGGAAAAAATATCTTTAGGGGGTTACTTTGAGTTTATAGGGCTTGAAGAGGATTCAATTCCATATAATGAAGGAGAAAACTTAGAAAATTCTAATCCATTAATCATGACAGACTTGTCTAATATAATGGAGGCTCAGACTGTTAAACAAGATGAGGCTACAAAACCTAAAGGAAAGCAAAGTGAAATAAGGGATAGTGACGACATTGAATCAATTCCCAGTTGCATTGAAATTGAGGTAAAGAATCCTAATCATGAACTTCCAGAAAACTTAGAATTGGAGCATATTGAGCAGTTATCTCCTACTGCCAACATGAAATCAGGGAGAAAGAGAAGAAAACCCAAGGGTGTTGGCTGTTAGTTCCCCACACCTAACCTTATGTTTTTTTTGGAATATTATGGGTATGAATGAAACCCATAAAAGATAGGATGTCAAACATATTATTTTGGAAAAACATCCTATTATTCTGGGACTACTAGAGACTATAATCAAAGCTCATAAGCCACAAAATTCTATGAAATTTTAAGGCAAAGATTGGGATTTTGGATCCAATCATAAGCATCACTATAATGGCATAATTATTTATGCATTCAATAAGGAGAAAGTAAAAGTTGCAGTTTAAGGTAGCTTAGATCAATATGTTCATCTTAATTATAAGCTGGAAAATTTAGATCATACTTTTGACATTTTCATTATTTATGCTTCTAATTTTGAATTTCAAAGAGTTGAACTATTGGAAGATCTTATTAGCATTAGAAGTTCATGTCAAGGCCTTTGATTCTAGCAAGTGATTTCAATTGTGTCTTAAAACCTCCAGAAGCTCAGGAAGAATGATTGATCCCTTCCTACTTAGGTAATGAGTTAGAAAAAGCAGTTAACAAGGTAGATGTTACTAATTTAAAGTTTGTTGGAAATCTTTTCAAACGGGGTAATAAGCAAATGGGAATATCCTTAGTCATGAATAAACTTGGCAGAATATTAAAAAAATTAGAGCTAGTTGAGGAAGTTACCCAATTCATTTGATATTATTGGCCCTCCTTTATGATTTGATCACTCTTATATGGAAATTCAAAATTTCTCATCCTTAAAAAACATCAATGTTCCTTTTAGATTTTTCAACTTCCTTACTAACAAGGAGGGATTCATGGAGTTAGTTAATGAAGTTTAGGATAATAGGATTATAGGTTGTAGGTCCTTTCAGCTTATAAGGAAACTCCAGCTTCTAAGAAATAGGTTAAAGCATTTCTCCTTAAATTAGGAGGTCCTCCTACTGCACTCATATTGCAAATTGCCAAGGATAGGCTAAGAAAAGCATAAGAAGCTAATTTCCTTTTTTTCCCAACAATCAAGCACTAAAAACTAATAAGATAAAAAATCTAGAGCTTGATATCAAGGCTCCTCTTAAACATAATTCCTTGCCAAGCAAAAAGCAAGAATCATTTGGTTAAAAGAAGGAGATTTAAATAACGACTTTTTTCACAACTCTATTCTAAAAAGAAGAAACTATAACAAAATCTATTTCCTGCTTGATAGAAATGATCAAATAGTTATTGATAGATCCTCTATTAAAGAAATGGTTTTAAAATTTTATGTTGATTTGTTAGCTTCTAGCCCTTCAAGTCTGCTTAACTTGCAGGATCTAGTAGAGCTGATTAGCCCTCGTATCACTTAAGAGAATTTGGAAATACTACAGTGGCCAATAACTAATCAGGAAATCAAGGGAGTTCTGTTTAGCCTCAACCTAAGGAAGGCTCTAGGCCCTAATGGGTATAATGCTCATTTCTTTCAAAGCACCTAGAATATCACTTGTAAGCTGCTAGTTGAGGTTATCTAAGAATTCATTTACTCAGGAAAATGGCTGAAGAAGATTAATGCAACTCACATATGCATGATTCCCAAGGTTCCTAATACCAACTACCTAAATAACTTTTGTTGGCCCTCGTATTTTATTATTATTTTATTTTATTTTATTTTATTTTATTTTATTATTTTTTTTGATAAATAAGCATGATTAGTTTTATTTGGGGTCTTGCTAGATTATTTTATCTTGGAGTTAATTAGCATGTTAATGTGAGTAAGATAATATGATATAGGTTAAGGGAATTAAAGTTTAAGGTGGTAAGTTTG
>JANIIA010000002.1:47619923-47639532 GCA_027478495.1 Erythroxylum alaternifolium | reverse complement strand
TACCTAACTACAAGCAGACCTGATATAAGGTTTAGTGTTTGTTTGTGTGCAAGATTTCAAGCAGATCCTAGAGAATCTCATTATATTACTGTTAAAAGAATATTAAGATACTTGGCAGGTTCTACTAATCTTTGCTTAATGTATGAGAAAGGTAAATATTTCAGGTTAATTGGCTACTGTGATGTTGATTATACTGGAGATAGGATTGATAGAAAGAGTACAAGTGGAGGTTATTACTTTCTTGGTCATAATCTAATTTCTTACTCAAGTAAGAGACAAAGTTTAATTGCTCTATTTACTGCAGAAGCTGAATGCATGTCAGCTATAAGCTATTGTTCACAAATATTATGGATAAAGTATCAGTTAGAAGACTAATCTATACAAGAAGATCAAATTCCAATATTCTGTGACAACACAAGTGTTATCAATCTCTCAAAGAATCCAATACAATACTCAAGGGCAAAGCATATTGAAGTTAGACATCATTTTATTAGAGACTATATACAGAGAGGGATCATTAATCTACAGTTTGTTGAGACGAATCAATAATGGGCACATATCTTCACCAAACCTTTAAGTGAAGACATATTTAAGGAAATAAGATCAAATCTGAACATTGTAATATTAAATGACCATCTGTCATGACCCAGAAGATACATCCTAATGAAGCAGAAGAGTCGTAAGGAATAGTAACAGTAATTTTCACTAAGTAGTATCAATTTTATAATTATCTATGGATCAGTCATAGACGTTACAAACGGTAACTTTTTAAGATTGTTTATAAAAAGAAATCTCTCAAAATCTTCAACATTCTACATTCTAGAATTTTCTTAGTAACCGACTTGCTTCAAAGTGCTCTCAACAAAGACGATTCAATTCTCTATTCTCTATACCAAATCTTTCTCATTTTCATTTCATATCTTTCTCTCAATTGTTTCTATACACTAACCTTGCTTCTTTAAGAAAAATACATTTTTGTGTGTAGTGTTTATACATTACAGATTACAAAAATGTCGAAATCTCTTATCTATGGGAGACTTGTTGATTTCACTGCTCTGAAGGAAGTTCAAATGGATATCGAACCTGAGATCAAAGTAGCTGGATGGGAAAATTTCTTTAATATCCGAGAACTAGTGTATCCAAATGAAGTATATGAGTTCTGGAAAAATGCAAAGGTGGTAGATAACACCTTAGTGTTAGTAGTAAACAGATTGTCGGTGGTTGTCTCATAAGATTCTATTGTGAGGGCTACTGAATGGCCAAATGAAGGAGCAAAACTATTCAACAATACAAAGTGGATTGCTCAAAGTCACATAAATGAAGACTACATCAATCGACAACTATATGGATCAAGTAATCCAGGAGTCCAGAAGTCTTCAAATCTAATTCCGAAGGCCAGGGTTCTTCACTTAATTCTTCTTCACTGTATTCTACCAAAAGTGGGATCAAAGGATTTAGTGATAATGAATGATGAATGTTGTCTATTTCATCTACTCACACACCAATCTATTAATGTTTTGTTCTTAATTCTGACCTACATGATAAGGGTTAAGGAGGATTATCATCTGAAGAGTGGTTCTCTACCTTACGGTATACTGTTGACAAGATTCTTTAAAGAATCTGGAATCCTACTTGATAAAGGAAACATAGTAAAGCTGATTATTAAGAATGTTATCAATACCTCTACTATTCGCAAAATGGAGATTAAGATTGAAGTTGAAACGAATAAAGATTTCACATTGACAGCACAGTCTAAGGGAGAGCTTTCAACTAGAAGAAGCTAGAAAGAAGATGTCTCATTTGGTATGTAAACAAAACCTCAATCAACCGGAAGAATCTCAGTTGAGATGGAAAAGTTGAACAATTGTCTTGTAAGTCAATATGAGCCATGACGATTCCTAAAAGGAAGGAAAGTGTAAAGGTTCAACAACCAATTCACAAAGTATCCTTAAAGAGGAAGGCTGAGACGCTCCAATTAAAAAGACCCGAGAAGTCTAGAAGGTTACTAAGATTGATGACCTTACGATAACAAGAACAGAAAAAGCAAAAAACTCTGATTCTTGATCAAGTTTATGAAAGTGTTAAGGAGTAGCAACAACAACAATAGCAACAGCAGCTTACTAAAGCAATTGTCTCTATCCCTTAGAATCAATCAGAACAACCGTCTAGAGAGACAGAGATAAAAAGGAACTTAGTATTTGAGCAGAAGAAGTCTCAACAACAACTCTCTTCCAAGCTGATAGAAGAATAAAGGAAGACAAAGACAATTAAGAAAAAGAAGGTTGAAAAGCAGTAGCCAATCTACAAACCTCCTCAACCAACAAAGAAAGAAGATTTAAAGATGAAGATTATAGAAGAATCAAGACATGATCGAAACAAAGGTTCAATTATCATCAGAGAACCTCCTGAACAGAAAGTTAAGGTTTAAGTTGAACTTGTAACAGTAAACGATTAGACGATACATCTTCTTAGTCCTGAAGAAAGAAGATTGTATGGTATTATGCGAGATGAAAAGGCAGAACATATCTATTGAAGATGATAAAAAATCCTTATGCAATTTACCCAGTGACAAGTAAAACAAGGATAAAGATTGTACCAAATTTACAACCAAGACGTCCAACACTAGTAGACAACAAAGAAAAATGCAAGAAGAAGAAATTTCCTGAGAAACAAGAAGATGACCTCCTGGAAGAAGAAATTTGAGTGACGATGAAGAATATAAATGATGTATACTGCGCAGCTTAATCTGTAGGCGTCTATATTTCACATCACATATTAAGGCCATCAGGAAGTCACTTTGGCACATCGACTACAGATGAAAGTTTCAAGGTCGTTGGGAAAATATCGGAAGGAAGATACAAAAAGATTACAATTGAAGGTATCAATTTCTACTTAGAAACATTTGTGTATTTACTTATTCATTTTAAACCCTTAGGTTTCATTCCTTCTGTCAAAGATATCCTACACCTTCTAGGAAAACCAATTTTCAAACTACCTAAACCTGATGATCTTGACATTCCATACCAGACATAACCTTTCCAATTACCCTCCATCAAAATTATTGACTTAGATGATTCAATCAGAAAACTGTCTGTCTCTGAGTACCTTCATCCACTAGGTGAAAAACTACAAGATTCTACCGATAATTTGGAGTTCTTAAAGAATTTCATCGCATGAACTGAAGCTAGTCAAAAGTAGAAGGAAGATCAAAAAGCCTTAGCTAAACATATTCTAGAAATTGATACTAAGATTGATGGTCTAAGTGACTTAGTGGGTGATCTTCATGAGGAAGTAGCACTTCTACATGTGACTATGGAAGAAGACCTTAAGACGATCCAAACTGATATTCAACATATGTTCTCTAAAATCTTGAAGCGTCTGAAATGATTTTTTTATTAATAACAAATAAGGGGAGAATGGTAGAAAGGAAAGGAGAATTAGTATTAGAAATTTATTTGTCTTATATATGCATTGTATATCTTGCATTATTCTTCTAAATAAATATATTATTTATCTAAAAATTATTCGTCTAAATATTATCATTATCCATCTGAATATCTTTTATCTTCTAATATTATGATTATTTGTTATCATCAAAAAGGGGGAGATTTTTAAGTCAAGTAGACTTCACTTCTTCTATTGATTTTGATGAAAGTCAAATAATAACAATAAAAGAAGTGTGTGAACTATTTTGATGATTTTGTTAAGTGCGCAGATAAATGTAAGTAGAACAAATCATTAAATCAAGATGATATTCAAGAGCTGACTAAGACGAAGTCATATGACTAAGACGAAGTCGACCAGACGAAGTCACATGACTAAGATGAAGTTGACCAGGGGAAGTCACATGTCTAAGACGAAGTCAGAAGATGAAGAGAGGTCCTAAGACGAAGCAAAGTCATAAGATGAAGCGAAGTCGTAAGATGAAGTGAAGACATAAGACGAAGTGAAGACATAAGAAGAAGCAAAGACATAAGACGAAGCGAAGACATAAGACGAAGCATACAAATCAAATCGAGACGACACAATTGAAGGATAATCTACAACGTCAGTTAGTTAGTTAGTTGGAGTTGGTTATAGGTCTAAACTAATAACTGATCTCTAAAGATTCTACAAGCAGTTTTCTCAAGAAGACCGTTTGAGAATTAGACTATAAATATCAGTTGTAATCATGGACAAAACATAGAACTTTTAATTTTCAACTCTCAACTCTCTACTCACACGAAATAATTCTGTGATCAAGTGAGTATACTATAAAAATATCCTGAGTGAAAAAAAGTAATAAGAGAGATCTAGAACACCTATAACGTGAGTTTAGAAAATTCAAACAGTATCTTTTCAAGTGGAAGGGAAGGCTAGTGCCTAAAGAGGCTAAGATAGCAAATAAAGAATACTTTATGAAAGAGACCTAAAGAGGCTCTGGAAGTGAGAAATAATACTTGTAAAGTTGCAAGAGATAGTGAAATCTTAGATAAACTTTGAGGACTGGACGTAGCCCAAAGGTTAAAGATGAACCAGTATAAATTGCGATATCATATTCTTTAACCCCTATTTCTTTAATTTCTTGTTGCTAGAAGAAAAGGTACTATTTTTGCTGTTGCATTACTCAAACAAATAAGTGCGTTGTTTTGTAATCGTCTGAATCTTTCAAGAAAATCAAGAAGTTTTTTTAAAATCACTATCTTAGACAATTTAACACAATTCAAACCCCCTTTTTTGTATTTTACATATTGTACGTGATTTTTATAATAACAAGTGATTTACTTCAGAATATTCTTTATAGACTACCAAATCCTCTTTAACCTGATCAAAAGGATACTAGGAAATTACGCTAACCAGTATTTATCTTATGTAGGTCATTTGCAGCTCATTATTTTCACCCATAATAATCATTATGTTTACTGGTTCTCTCATCTCTTACTACCTAAAAGGATATATATGGAATTCAAAAGGCTCTTTAGAAACTTCCTATGGACAAGTGATAGCAATATAAGGCCCAATGATATGAGCTGGAAGGGAATGTATTTACCTAAGGATGGGGGTAGTTTGGGGATTCATTCGATACATACAATTTAATAAAAGCTATAAGTGAAGAGGCTATGGAGAATAATTAATGACAAAGACTCCTTATTGATCAAATGGGTACAGTGTTATTACTTAAGGAACCAAAACATCCAGATCTCCAAACTAACATAATTTATCTTGGAGTATGTTAATAATAGGTTGTGGAATGATAACTGGGGAGCTTAAGGAACTATTTATTTCCTCCCTATAGCTTCTAGTCTAAGACCCTTTTTCCCTGTTAGTGCTAAAGTAAGCTCTTTAATTATGGAAGTAGCTGGTCATGAACAATAGGTTTTATAGCATTTTACAAAGTATCTTCCCAATACACTTTCCAAACACGAATGAGGAGAGTGAAGTCATTTGGTTAAGGCATCCATCAAAATTTCTCACAAATAGATCATGTTTGGATTTGTTTTGAAGTTCAGCCTATAAGTTTGCATTGTACAAACTTGTATGGTATAATTCTTAGCTCCTAAGGTATCCTTTCTACTTATATGACAGTGAATGAAAGATTGTCAACTCTAAATTGTATTAGTGGTGATTATAAACAATTGTTGAATCTCAACTTCATATTGGGTTTGACTTTTTGTGAGTCCATAAACCACTTGTTTTTTAAATATCCCCACTCAAGCTTGCTATGGAAGGATATCTTGGTCAAGTATGGAGCTACTTTTCTGGCTACAAATTTTAATGAAATTATTCTCTAGGCGTCAAACTTAGGATAGCTAAAAAGGTACATGCTATTCTTCTTCAGATTGCTTTTGGTTGCTTAGTGTATAGTTTATGGTAGGAAAGAAACCAAAGGTTATTTTGCAATAAGCTCTTGGATATTAACATGGTGATCCAAAGGACTACTTTTTGGCCTTAATTAAGGGTGTTGACTTGGTGCTTTCGAGTGGGCTGAAAGAACACTAGAAGCTCTAAAATGTTGCCTGTTAAGCTCTTTCACATGAGGATCAATTCTAAACTAGTGTCTTCCTCTTACTTCTTTGATGTGTGATATATTAACAGCTTCATATGTTGGTATACCAGCTTTTGTAATGCTATAATGCTAGGTTCCGTCCAGTTCTTCTGGGACTAAAAGCCTTTATAAATTTTGGCTTTTACATATTAATACCATTCTTTTTTATTTTCAAGAGAAGAACTGCAACTATTTTATCTCAACACTCTCTATTGGATAAGACAAACTACTCTATCTAAAGGCATCTCTAATCTACATATTGGACATGGCTTATAGATGGAATATTAGCTGACTTCTCCTAGTCACTTCTATCTTTTTCCTAGTTCAACCATTAGCATAATATAATACATTGTTATTTGTAGCCTAGATACATTTTGTCATTTTATAATAGCTTCACTTAGGATTCACAATTTATTGGTGCATTTTATAATTTTTCACCTTAAAAAAATCTTAGAAACAAAACTAAAATTGTATATAGTTAAATTACAAATTTAGTAGAATTAGAAATTAAAATTTTTATATTAGTGCTATACAAAGTTTATAGCCAATTGAATATAATTGAATTGTTTAAAATTATATTTCTTTACTCTTATTCCATAATTTGAAAACCTACCAAGATACAAATATTTAGTTATTTAAAAATAGGCCTTTTGAGACGTCAAAAACGGAAAAATTGGACAAGGCTAACTAAATTGATTTTACTGTTACAGATTTTAAATAGTAGGAAAACTTAAAACTAAAGAGATCAATGGTTTGTATCGTACAAACAAGATTGATAAGTAGAAAGGCTAAATATTTAATATTCCCCTCCAAAGAAGTGGGTTAAACGTCTTAGGGTTGACCTCGTTTCACTCCACTTCCGACAAAGGAAAACAATATCTTGGCCAGAATGAACAGTTACGAAGTTACAGGTATCTATTGGTGAACAGGCCTTTTAAAAGGCAAATTTGGAAGAAGGCATACGGTGACAATCAAGCATAAAATGCCAACACATACTTTATTACTTTGTGATCTTGCCATGTATTTTCAGTATGTCATTTTTCAGCACCTTGACAACTTTCTTAAACTCGTTGAAATCGGTAATCACTTTGCCGTCATATGAATCTTCTGGAAATTGGAAGTGCGCTTTCATTTGCTTGAAATCTTCCCAATATTCAAATGCTTCGTGCTCGGATTCGTCTCGTATGATATGAATCACAGCCTGCAATACTTTGTTTATTGATATACGCAAACTAATGATGCTAAATTGTATGAAGATTGAGATGATAGAAGTGGAGTTTAGTCTTGCCTTGTATAAAGGACGTCTTGCGTTAGTAATTTCTACATGGGATAGGCATTCGCATTCCAGGGCCTTCTTGGTATCTCCCTACAGAAATTTGAATGAAAAGCCTTCATATATTCAATTCCATTCCCTGTGTATAGTGAACGTAGTAGAGTAGATAAGAGCCAATAGAAGCACCATGTAAATGTACATTTCGACGAGCAACATCTCAAACTCATAAGCTTCAAGTGGTTGCTCTTCACTTCGGGCTCTTTCCACTTCACTTGAAAGGAAATCTACGGCAACCGATTCCTTCCCACCCATTTCCAGCTTGGTGACAATGCTCTTGCGTGAAAAATGTAAAGGACTTTAGCATCATTTAGCAAGTACTATTCAAAATGCAGCCTCTGTATTCTCAAGTAAATTCAATAGGAGATCTGGCTTATGCTAAAGTTTTACTTGTTAAATAAAGGAACGTGACTGACCTGAAGTTTGCTGAAATCAGTATGTCCCTCTCTTAGTTGAACCCTTAACTGAGTTTCTGCACTGTTTATTGAGGCTGCATCTGCACGAGCATGATGATAATCTACTAGCCTCTCCAAGGCCAGTTTGCCTCCATGGAGTACTCCTATAGACATAGACCTTGTGAACGTCTTATGACCTTCATGTTTTGCTCGCCAAGCACGTTCTATATATGCCGAGGCTATGTAAACTCCTGCAAGAACGAAAATGGTGGTTCCTGTGGCTGCTATTGCTCCATATTTAGTATTAAAGGTAAAAATATCGCACAGATTTTCCAAATGTAGATCGCAATTCTTCATGAAGGCAAATATGAAGGAAGACATTTCAGATTTTGGTTGTACTACTGCCTGTAAACCAGTAAATGTTTACTTAGTACATTGACGGAACTAGTTTTTATTGTTGTCCGTTGAGAGCAGTAATAAAAGCTTGTTGGATGGGGTTGAATTATTCTGATCCGAGTCTTGTTGGATGGATAAAGGAACTTGGCATTAGAATCATTAGAGACCAGGGATAAGTATATACCTTATCTTAGATGCGAAGGAATACGCTTTGCAAAATATTCTTCAGACTTCTATACTTTCTTATTTTGCCTAATGAAAAGCCGTTAAGCAACAGGAAAAAAGAAGGGAAGAACAAGAATTTTATTAACAACGATAGAAGAAAGTTTAAAGTGCTATACAAGGATCTCTGTAAAAAGAAACTTAAGACTGCTTCGAGGTGAAAGAAAAGATTTATAACGGGCATGAGTTAAATTGATAGCCTTCTCTAGTTGGAAATCTTTTACCTGTCGTGCAGGAAGCAAAAAGTGGATGCCTGTCTCTGCGAAAATTGAGAGACTCGTTTACGTTCATTTATAGCCATTTTAATTTATGACCAAAACGTAAACTTTCTCGTTTGTAACGTAGGATCAGAATCCATGCTTTGACTTCGAAATAGACCTCTTCTGCTTGGATGAACCTCACCTACCACTTTAAGCAATCCACAGGAGAGTAAACTACACAACAGTCTGGTCCATACTACTCGATGCCCGTTAGGTACCATACCAGTCGTTTGTATACTAAAGAGACCTTCAGCAACCTCAATATGACAGGAGTGATAAAAATATTCTGAAAGATGTACGAGGAATTCCAAGTCTTTGCTTACGCTCTTGTTATTATGAATCGTACAACCATTGCTGGTCGAATAGAAGTGCACTAGAAATCACATGTCACTGTAACAAAGTAAACAATCAGCTCCGGAAAAAAACGTAGCTAATTGTTTCCAAAAAGTCACCTATAATTATTTGTGACCTTTTTGTTTTGTTGCATAAAGTGTCACAAAATTTTCATATCTGAAATTATAGGCGATGTTTCTAGAAATCCTAAACAGAAAGTATTAGCTACGATAATTTTTCATAATTAAAACATTACAAAAATGTAGCTAAAATTGAATATTGGCAGGAAAAATTTGGTGCCAAATAATTGGTAACGAAAATAAAATAAGCCAATAGTTTTTTTACTTTGTTTTTCACTTCGTAGCTATATACTATTGGCTACATTTATAATAATGTAATCAAATGTTATTTGCTAAATTTTCCATGAAGTAGTCAAATGTTATTTGTTGAATTTTCCATAATATAGTTAAATTTTATTTGCTACGTTTTTCACAACCTAGTCAAATATTATTTGACTTGTTTTTATAACCTAGCTAAATTTTATTTTTTATGTTTTTAATAAAATGTTATTTGTTACATTTTTAGTCCATGGTATTGAGCAATATGTTTTGTATATCATATATCGACATATTTTTATTGTGAATTATTTGCTAATATTTTAAAATTAAAAAGTAAAAAATATTATTAATACAAAATTTCAAGCATTGAATATATAAAGTAAAGTTGTATAAATATCATTAAATTATACCAACAAAAAAAATGTATCATTAAAGGACGATCATTTATTTTTGTATAATATATTAATGACAACTTGAACAATTCTTATAGATAAAAGAATAAATAAAGAGTTCACTTGACAAATTAGAATATGTCTAACATACCAAAACAAATTCTCATATTATAAAAATTTTAGAACATAACCTATGCGACTACCTAGCATTGTCTATGTTCATGAATATGTAAGCATCCAAAACGGTTAGTTAAAATCAACTATAAATATTGTGATAGTATTGATACAGTAAGTAATTGGTTTTGATTAAAGCAAACACTACATAACTTTACCATTTACAACATAATCAGTCAACAATTGCATCTTCATCCATTTTGTAATCCAAGAAAAGAAGTATTAAAATTAAATTATAGTACTTACAGGAAGTGATAGAAAAAGTAAAGGAGATAAAATTAATACCTTTAACTTTCCTCTTTATTTCTATCATAATTTGGGCTAAGTAATTTTGTGAATAACATAGCATGCTTAGTTATTTTACACAAGTTTCTTGTCCCTTGTTTACTTCAGGTTATAATGTGGCCTTAAGCTTGCTATTTTCCTCTTAAAGGTGTTCATTGATTGTCTTATATGTTGATATTGAAACATTTGAGTTAGGGCCATAGTCAAGGCATTTCACATAGTTGGAACAAGTATTAAATACTGTATCAAAAATGTCTTCTGCATTGAGCTCATTCTCCTCAGACATAGACTTCTCTAATAACTCTTGCATGTTATTCTAAAATAAAACAAAAATATCCAATCCACATATTACTATTTACTACTACATTAATAAATGAAAAAAATTTTGAACAAACTTTTATACTTGCATAGTTGTTTTCTGCTTCTTCTGAAACTCATCTTTTGCCTTCCTTATAGTGAGTAACTTTATATAGAGTGATCCTATCATACTCTTGTCTATGTAGTTACTCCTCCTCTATTTTATGAAAAAAAGGAACAATAAATAATGTCGTGCTTATTGATTTACGTATAACTTGCAAACATAGATCTTAAATATTCATTTTAGACAACTACAAATGACTTTAACCTTTGATTATGAAATGTTTTCATTTTTAATCTATTGGCCTTTACCTTCTCACTTTTTGCCTAAATTAAGAAAAAAAACATAACTTAGGTGTCAAATCTTTTAACAACATTAATGCAATCAAACATGAAGGCAAAGAAAACAAACCTGAACTATAAAGTTAGCCTAATAATCACACAAACTATTCCCATTTTCTTTAGACATTCATTTGAGAATATGGCTTCGTGCCTCTGCTTTAGAAGAAAAAAATTTATAATACTTATGCAACCTGAAACAACAATCCTTGGTCCTTTGTTTCAATAATGAAGTAATATAGTTTGAAATATTTGGGTTCTTAATATCCACAATATTCAATTTGAATTGTGAGCAATAAGTAAAAATGTAATTTATATCAAAATCATTGAAACAATATTGCATAAAGTGAAAGTTTTAGTATAATTATAGCAACTTTTTAAAAGCATTTTTAAGAAAGTTATCTTCCTTTAAGTCCTTAACATTTTTCAGAAAAGGTATTTCTGTTCTCAAAATAATTCCCAATTCACTTGACAATTTTATAGATTGGACCTTATTTACAGGACGACCTTGTTGAGCATCAATTTATGTTGATAAGTTACATTTCATTATAACATTCATTCATTGCAATTCACAAATGAATGATAATAAGAAAATATTAGAATATATAAATATATATTTGAGCATAAGTCTAGTTCAAAATATTAAAGATTAAAAAACCTACAATAGCAGCTTTGTTGTTTTTTAAGGCAAAATAAAGTTGTTGTGTATGACTTAAAGGTAGAATATAATTGTTGTTTAGTTTTGTAAATTTAATAGAAGAAATTTTATTTCCTATGGCTTAAAAAAGAATATGGTAAGAAAAAAAGATTTTAATAGATATATATTCGTTTGAAGTTGTCAAAACTTTAAACCTACGTGAGTAATTTCATTGTTGATTGAGATAGATTGTTGTTATTAACTAGGAATTGAATTTTTGGCACTAACTGATTGATCTTATTGAAGTTGCACATCTCTCCATTCTACAATTCGCATAGCTCTCACCTTTTTCCCTTTGTTTCTACTAGATTTCATTATGTTGTATATCTATAAGAAAAAATACATAAATGTTAGTAACAATAAGACAATAAAAATATCACTTTTATGATATATTCAATCATCATAATGGAGATACATTCAATCGTTAATATTAACTGCATTAGTAAGATACATGTTACTAACATTACAATAACCAATAGAAAGAGCACTTTCATGATACATTGATCACATTAACAACATAAATATTACTAACATTAAAATAAGACAATAAAAAGAGCACTTTCATAATACCTTCAATCATTATAGTCAAGATCTTCAAAATCATCATCATTAATTGCATGATCATTCGACTCTTCATCACTATTATATTTGACCAGAGTATCAACATTTTCATGTAGTTCATCCTCAATATATTCTTTATTCCTTTTTATGACCAGTTTGCCTTGTACTTTGGTTGCTTTTAGTATATAGGGATCGATTATCTCCTATAGAATGATGATATACCCTCATCTTCAATTTTGATAGCTACACTATTTAACTGTGATTCAATCTTTTGATATACTTTATCACCATCTTCACCCACTGTGCTAGAAACCAACTATGATTGAATCAATGGCACAATAGAAAAATTAAAATTTTACAGTTTCTAATCCGGTCCTGATAGTTGAATAACTTGAATATTACAAAATGAATCATAAAACAAAAAATTATACCTGATTGGATTTTCTTATTGGAATCCTTTGAAAGCTTTTTGATGTGTCAATTACAAGTTGTTCATTTATCCAGCCGTTAATAGTATCTATAAAGGCTCTTCTCAACATTTGAGAGGAATTAAGCAAGAGTGCTAGCTCCCTCATGCTTATTTCTATTCAGAAAAAAAGCATTAGGGTTTTTTAAATTTCTATTAAATTAAATACCTTAATTATAATTAAAACCAAACTTTAATTATAATAAATTTAATTTTAATATCTCATATTTGAACCCTAAAGTTTCTCAAATTTTATAATTAAGTCCAACTTGATTAAAATTAATTTTTCATTCACAAACTACTCAATAATGTGTAACCTATTAAGTTCTTAATATATTGGAAAAGATTATAAATTATAACTCTAATTCATAATTAGAATCAGATAAATTAAAAATCCTTTTAATTTATCTTCAATTCTCCAATTAAACAATTTATAATCATAGATTAAGTTTGACATTTAGCAATATGTCATAAGCAGTCAAATATTAGGAATGTCAATGTCATTTGACTTAACCTATCTATGCATAGTTATGATGTATAATTTAATCCTTTAGTCATCCAATATTCCAATTGGACAAAGTATGGATATAGTGTCTACTATTTTGTATCAAATAATGTTCATTCTTGCTAATTAGTTATTGATTTATTATTGATATTTGAAAATGTCTTTTCAAATGTCAATTTATTTTGGATAGAGAATTTCATAAATCACTACTAATCAAGAATAGTAGAACATTCTCTCTAATCACTTTAGAGTGACGAATCCTTTATTGACTTATTCAACTATCTCCATATGGTTCATATTGCATCTATGTACTACCAATTGAATTATCCTATGACAGTTTATAAGTAACATCAAAACACAATAATTCTCACATAAGATACCTTGGTAATCTCAAATCTAAGGATTAATTATATAACCATCATTATGAGGAAATCCACAAATACGTAAGTAACATTCCATTTAGGATTCTCATAGTCGGGTCAGTTTAGTGACTTATTATCTAACAAGCACCCACACATTAGTTTAAATATCTCCATACTTTAATTTATAAGATCTATTACTGTTGAGCAAGTTTTAATCTTGTACAACCCTCAATATTTTGCAAGTGCATGGATCATAGTATATAAGGTGTCGATCTCACAAGGAATTAATGAACTAATCAAATCCTAATTTATCTAAGGCCTAAAAGTGTAATTACAATGAAAATAAAAACTAAATAGAAAAGTAAACAATCGAATATGGAGTGATTGAAATGAGAATTCTAAATTAATGCAAGAAATCAAAATTGAGCTTGACAGCAAGTCGTAACTATTAAATATATTTCATGAATTTACTGTTTTCTAACATTTCATAGCAACTATTAATCATGGGTTAACAATTAACTAGGTTTTTCCCTTAGGTAGTGTTTAATCAAGATAAGATCGTTAATTAAACCTAACCACCAAATAACCTAGGATACGATCTCTAGATTTAATTAGGTAATAGCATTATGAATTAGGAAAACTGATTAACCAAGGCAACAACCAAATACGATGCGTCATTTAACCTCAGTCATGTTATCCCTAATGATTACAAATCATTAGTCACTACACACGAATTTCAACATAACAATTACGGATTATATCGAAATTCTAGCAATAGGGTTGTAAATAAACAATTCAATGAATGCATTAAAATCATCTTTTCATAATACCCAATGGGTTCATATACAAATAATTGAACAATAACGAAAATCTGATTATCCATACATAAAACCCAAATCAATTAACATAGGAAAACACAATCAATTTCTATTGAGAGAAGAAAACACAATCAATTTCTAATGAGAGAAAGAAACAACAAAAATATAAAATACACCTAACCCGGGTCGTCGACGTTGATGCCACCTCTGAACCGATGCCAGGATATCTAGCTCTCCATGGGTCTCTCTTGAAAAAATGCTTCAACCCCCATTAATATCCCTACCGAAGACCCCTAACTGCTCTCTTCACTGCGCCTCCCTTTGTTTCTGCCGAAAGCTCTCTATTCTGTCTATTATTCACTAATGTGACAATTAAACATGTTGGCTCCGCTACTATTCACCTGTGTTTAAAACCTATGGCCTTCTCATTTGAACACAGAAATTGCCTGTATTTAACGCAAACGTCTGTGTTAATCGTAGGCGTTGTTTGTGTTTACCACAGTTGTTTGCGTTAAATGCAAATGTGAGACATCTGCATTTTGTTCTTCTTAGTTCTCCTCTTTACACTGCCGTTTCATGCTTGTTGCTACTGCCTTTTTGGTGATTTATCCCAGCAGGTACCATCTTTTTCTTCTTTTAATTTTCTTCTTGTCTTTTAATTTCTTCTTCTTGCTCCAAGAAGACAAGTGAAAATTAATCTTCAGAAAATGACCCAAATATCATGCTTTTGACTCACTTTAACTTCTTTCCTTCTGAATTGTGCCTAAAATAACATATGAGTCAAAGTGAGTATCTTAAGCAATTTCATGTCAATAATCACTAAGTGTTATGGAATAATTTCATAATCAATTAAGCACTTATCAAATTCCCCTACACTTAGCTTTTGGCCGTCCTCGACAAAACATTAAAATTAAGCTCAAAAACCTAAAAAATTTGACTCATTTCTCATATGTTCCAAGAATATATAATCAGAAGCAAAGATGAGTGGCTTTCAAAAATCATAGCAAGATGTAAACATTCAAAGCTTTTACTCATGATCAATCAACATCCATAATCTTAAAAAACTGAGCAATCTAATGGTAGACTCGAAAATTTTGTTTAAATAAATATATCTACGGGTACACTCAACACCATTCATGATCATGACAATCCATAACTTTGCATATCATTTTATTTCTCCACCATTAAAATTCACAACACTGAGTGTGACATCAAGTGCACAAGTTAATGCTCATCAAAACTGGGTACCATTAGCTATGACGAAAATAACATTTATATTTCACAACCCAATTCAACTCTCACACACCAACCACATGAAACATATACCAATCCGAAGGAATCACTCATACAATTTATGTCAACAATACATTGAAACCACAAGAGTGAACCTTCCAAGCCAACATCTACCTCATATTCAACATACTTAAATAACACATTCATTACAACTCTAGGAAGATGCATTGATTATGAATAACTTTGCAAACTTATGTGCACTTCCTCCTTGATAAATTTATTTAAAGTTTTTCATTCTTTTTCTTTCTCTTTCTTTTCTTTTCTTTTCTTGTGCTTTTCTCTTTTCTTTCTTTCTTTTCCTTTTTTTAAAATTAAAAAACTGCATTAACATGGGAATTTCAATGATAAGACATAACAAAATATCCCAACATTATAACCAACCCGCACATATGCATACCCCCACACTTATGCTTTTGTATATCCAAAATCTCAATAATCACAAATGTTCCACTAGCTTTATGGCTTGGTTAGGATATTTGGTTAATTATAAAGCATATAATGTGGTTGATACAAAAAGAAAGGCTAATAAGGCTCAAAGGGGGGCTTAATAAGGGAAAAATCATGTTAATAGGGTAGGTTATTTCGTTAATGTAGTTCAAAAAAGAAAAGAATGCCTAATCATATCCATGTTAATGCATGTGATAAAAATATGGTCTCGAACAGAAATTCAAAGAAAAATTAGGATGTACATGCTATGAAGGTTACACATCATCATGAATGTGTAAGTCAAATAAGGCTCAAAATCTTACCGGTTTTGTCTACCACTAGTCACTACTTTTCTAAAGATAATGCATATCGATCAATCACAAGAGTAAAAATACTTGCTAAAGTTGCCATGAAATTCTCTAATCAACTCTTTCTCTAATCATGATTATAGAGTCCTAGAAGCAATAGAAAATGAGAAAATGTTTGTTTCATTTGTTTTATTCTTTCTCTCATTTTGATTGAAAACTTAAAAACAAGCAAGAGACAAACTAACATAGACACACACATGCAAATAAAGAGTAATGCGGAAATGTAAAGAAAAGAAATTTACTTCCTTTGGGTTGCCTCCTAAGAAGTGCCTTTATTTAGGGTCACTGGCTTGACTCCTTCTTCCCCTCACGTGACAAAATTTTGATCTTCAGGTATTACAGTTAGCACCACTTCCATATGTGGTTGTTCCAGATAGAGCCTTAGTTGATCATCATCCCCATTCAGTTTCTTCCCTATCCTCAGATTCTCAATCTCGACTGAGTTCATACACTTCAGAAAGATCTCAAATGTCTCTTCCATTTTTTCTTCCTCATTTAATTCCTCCAATATGCCATGTAAAGGTAAAGAGTTATTCTAAAAAATAATCATGAACTCAGTACTTACCTCCGAGCTAAAACATATGTCGTTTTATGCTTCAAGCTCCTCCTCTGCTTCTTCTACGCAAGCAACTCCTTGAGTAATGTTCTCAAAATTCTTAAGCTTCTTATCACTCTGTAAGGTTTCCGCACTAACCTCCATTGGGTATACCTTGGGTCGATATGACTGCTCCTCTTCCATTTGTGATTCTAAGTAGTCAATCCTTGTTGCCATCTCACCCGTTTGGCTTGCCATATTTTGGCTTGTAGACGTTATATGCCTCATTTCCTGTTGGAACTATTGCAACTGTTGTTGTAGGCTTTGTTCAAATTGGAGATTGTTAGCAATCACAACATTCATCAATTCTTCTAGAGATATACCTGAGTTTTGACAAGAAGCTTCTGGTCTACGCGGGAATTGCTGTGTGTCATGTAAACTATCATAGAAGTATTTCTGATGATTATCCGATCCATAACAAAAGTTAGGTTGATCAGTCCAAACATTGTTATAAGATTGAGAATATGAATTATAAAAGAAATTACCTCCATCCATGAAAATTTTTAAAAAATTTTTCACAAATACGAAACAAAAAAATGAAAGGATCATGAAATAACTGAAAAGAAATCAATTACGAACTAATATATACAAAACACTAATTAAAATCACAAACAAAAACTAAAACACCGCACTCCCCAGTAACAACGTTAAAATTGATAGCGTGTTGTAACGCTAGTGAAAATAAAATAACTAAACTATTACTATAGCAGTGGTGAGTCTAGGTCGATTAGGGATATCAATGGGTCGGGTCGGCCCAGTCCGTCTAAATTTTTTAATTAAAAAAGACAAAACGACTACGATTTGGACAAAATGACGCTGTTTTTTCCGAAATGATCAGGGCACAGGCTAGGCCGGGCTAACCCGTGGCTAGTGAGGGCCGACCATGGTCAGCTGTGGCACGCCCATAGCCTGCCAAACCCAGGCTAAAAACGGGCCGGGATTGAATTGACATCCCTAAGGTCGATCCCACAGAGAGTGTGTGAAAAGTTGTTGAAATGAAATTAATCGGTGTTTAGGAAAAAGCGGGGGTTTGGATTTTTGAATAAGAAAATAAAATAAAACTAACCAAATGAAAACAAATTAAAGAAAACAAGCAAAAAATGATAAAAGTGGGGAATTCAGTAAGGACCTGGTTCGTTGGTTCAATCTCAACCTTCACCCTAATTAAACATATTTCATGGATTTATTGTTTTCTAACCTCTCCTAGCAACTATTAATCATAGGTTAATAATTAACTCGAGTTTTCCTTTATGTAGTGTTTAATCACGATACAATCGTTAATTAAACTTAACTACCAAATAACCTAGGATATAAACTCTAGATTTAATTAGGCAATAACATTATTAATTAGGAAAACCAATGAATCAAGGCAACAACTACATATGATGCATCATTTAACTTAGGTCATGTTATCTCTAATGATTATGAATCATTAGTCGCTACACATGAATTTCAACATAACAATTACGAATTATATCTAAATTCTAGAAATGGGTTTACAAATAACGATTCAATGAACTCATTAAAATCATCTTTTCACAACATCCAATGGGTTCATGATAGTTGTGTAATTGCAAGTGTTTTAGGGTTTATTTGTTATATATGTAGTGTGAATTTGATTGTTGAGTATCCATTTATGTTAGTTTGAGTGTTTTAGTGTTTTTATGGGTTAGATTAAGTCTTTGACCTTAGATATTATATTTTTGAGGTACCGTGATGCATTTGTAAGTGTTTTAGGGTAAATAGGGAAGAAAGAAAAAGATTCAAGGAGTTTCAACCCAAAGCCATAGGCCACGATCGTGCACAACAGGTCACGATTGTGATAGAGAAGGAAGAGCTAGCAGTAGCCAGGCCACGATCGTACATTGGGAGCATGATCATGACAGAGAGCGTCAAGTCAGGCCATAATCGTGCATATTAGGCCACGATCATGACAAAAAGGCTAAACAGCAGGCCACGATCATGGCAGGTAAGACCACGATCGTGCCCTACATCGGAATGATAGAAAAACTCAATTTTTGTGAGATTTTATGGACTGTTTTGACCCTGACTTTGACGTAGGGCTTCCACATAATAAATAGAAGATGATGTGATAGCCACCAAGAGTTTTTTGGAGAGTATAGAGAGTCGTACAAGAGAGCATCATTTCGTCAATTTTGACAAACACCTAGAGAGAGATCAAGAGATTGAGGAAGGAGACGAAGGAAGAGAGACACAGAGATAAGTTTGATGCGAAGTACTTCCCAAAATAGGTGGTTTCGTACAGTCGCTACCTCCGAAATCTACTTTGATAGTATTTCTTATTTTTTTGATTTTATGGATGTATGAAATTGGGATATTCATTGGAAATAGTGTTATTGAGTGTTGATTTATTGTCTATACTCACCTTCTGGTTTTTTAGTTCTTGAGATTAATAAAGTTTATTTGATTGTGTTTTCTTTTGATTTAAATGTGATTCAAATTATGTTCTTAATAACTTGGCGATAAACTGGGAGGGTGAGCTAGGTAAAAACAATTGAGTTAGGCTAACGAGAGTTAGGTGAATCGATAGGTAAGGAATTGAATCAAACCAGTAGAGTCGTGTAACGAGAGATCGAGCATAGCTTCCTGGTAGGTTTTTAGACAACTTAGAACTAGTTTAGTTTTTAAGTCAATCGTGAATAGAGAGATCG
>JANIIA010000002.1:47520158-47540246 GCA_027478495.1 Erythroxylum alaternifolium | reverse complement strand
ATTGGTATAACACTTCAAATTAAGCAGTGAATTAAGATATCAAATAGAATTAAAAATATATGGCACGAGCTTAGTATATTTCTTTTTATTTTCCTTTCTACTAGCTTAGTATATGTCTTTGTATGTTGAATAGCATTCTTTATATTAGTGCATATGAATCTAGTTCACGACATCCGTGTCAAATGGGAAAGGTATAGCTAAAACATACGTCTAGTTCTAATAATTAAGTGGGCAAGAGGAAGAGCTCTTGGATGTTGGGACAAAACGACGACTCGCCAATCACATTCACTTAGGCAAATGCTTTATCATGTTACACTATTATTTTTGTTTAAAACAGGAAGCAATGTTAAACAATATCTGAGTGAAACACTTGTACCCTTCTTAATGGCTCTATTATGGAATAAAAAATGGAACAAGGTCAAACTAAGATGAATAATCGTAACTAGAATGCCTACAAGTGTTAAGTGTTCTTATATGGACAATTTCGTCTTTAGAGAACGGACCATTTTGGGTAAATACAATAAGTTGCTTCCTCTTTGTATGAAATGATCTTTTAGCAAATAGTTATCACTAAGCATCGAAGATTTTAATGTGAAAGTAGAAGTAGCTTCTCGTTCAATATCATTTTTATATACTAAATTTTTAGTCCTAATAGATTCATCATGGAATTAAGATTTTATTTGAAAATTTTAAAATATAGTTAAGACACTTTATTATTTAATTGCAATCATCTGTCATTCTAATCAGATTAACAAAAAACACAATTGGTTTAATAGCTTAACCTATTTAATTGGCTTTAACAGCCTTAAGTTGCCAAAATAGTAGTTGGCTTATTGGTTTGCTACTTGCTACTGATATAAAGGGGAAATTACTTCTCAAAAAAAAAAGATATTAAGTGTAAATTACATGTATATACTTTCCATCTGAAATGCAAGGAGCTCAGGTCAAGATAGGGATAAGTAAGACCCGTATATATATATATGCACACACAAGTACATATAATGTGAATATATCCTTTCGCATTTTCTGTGTTAATTTCATTATTCGTATTCCTTACCTTTTGGGTAGTTCCGGAATTGCTCATTTTAAGAAAAGTGAAAAATTGGAAAGAAAATTAATTTCCTACATGTCAAGCATACGCATAATCTTGGGAGTTAGGCGTGATAATAATTAAACAAAATATGTTTGGATAAGGGATGGAGAACTTATCTGATCAATTCACAAAGTTTACCATCGAACCTTTATTTAATTATTAAAAAAATAAAGTAATAGGAAATGTTCACATATTACTGGAGGCAAGAAAAAAAAGAAAAGCAAATTGAGGCATACCGTGTTACAGGCCCAAACGCACCCTGCTATTGCTGTTAACGCCTCTGGCCCCTCTTTATCAGTCTCTGGTGCAGCATTTAGCTCTCTCTCCCTCCCACTTACACTTGCCAATTTATATCCTCCCATCGCACCACCCTCTGCTCCTACTATCTAATCAACTCACACACACACACACTCACACTCACTGTCATTCTCATTTCTCTCTTCCTCTGTTCCTCTCTTCCTCTACAACTCAATACCAAAAATCATGGTTGTTCTTTCCCAGCCAGCTTTAGACCAGTTTTCTTTGATCAAAACATACAAGCCCACCAACTTGTCCTCCGAGATTCCCGTCATAGACCTCGCAGACCCCGACGCAAAGACCCTCATGGTCAAGGCATGTGAGGAGATTGGGCTCTTTAAGTTGGTCAATCATGGAGTCTCATTGGAGTCCATGATCAACTTGGAAACTCAAGCTTTAAATTTTTTTAATCTCCCTCAGTCCGACAAGGACAAGGCTGGCCCTGCTGACCCTTTTGGCTACGGAGACAAGAGAATTGGCCCTAATGGTGACATTGGTTGGGTTGAATATCTCCTACTCAACACCAACCCCCAAGTCACCTCCCAGAAAAGCCTCGCCGTTTTTCAGGGAAGTCCACAAAAATTCCGGTTAGTATCTACAAGGATACTAAAATTAATGACTCTCTTTTCTAGGGTCCATGAGTTATTAGTCGATACGTTAATTAAAAGATTTCAATGCAATAAGTTCTGCCGTAATTGAGTTTCTTTTATGGGAATTTATGTAGCTCTGCTGTGGAAGATTACGTATTGGCAGTCAAGAGAATGGCTTTCCAAGTAGTGGAATTGATGGCTGATGGTTTGGGGATAGAGCCTAGGAATGTGTTGAGTAAGTTGCTAAGAGATGAGAAGAGTGACTCGTGTTTCAGGCTGAACTACTATCCACCATGCCCAGAACTGCAAGCGTTGAGTGGTAGAAATTTGGTTGGGTTTGGGGAGCACACTGACCCTCAGATAATTTCTGTCCTAAGGTCCAACAACACAACTGGCCTGCAAATCTGTACCAGAGATGGGACTTGGGTTTCAGTCCCACCTGATCAGACCTCTTTTTTCATCAATGTTGGAGATGCTTTACAGGTAAACTTCCCTTATTGTTAGTCCAATAAGAACATGTCTTTTTGTTTTTGTAACCAAGTTATTTTATATGTAATACTATTGGGTTTTCTTTTCTTTTTTGTCACAACCTCTCTGTCTCTCTGAACTAGTCCAGTCTAGTACCTTAGAATTAGTGGAAACGAATCTTTCTTCTAAATTCCCATTGATGGTCTTCTACTGGACCCACCTCAGTTTCTTATGAAATATACCTGGGGACCTGGGCTAGAAAAAAAAAAAAAGAAGTAATCCTTGTGCACTTATTTTATTTTCCCAAAATTGATTGGCATGTGTGATTATGCAGGTAATAACTAATGGAAGGTTTAGGAGTGTGAAGCATAGAGTTATGGCTGACACAATGAAACCAAGAATTTCCATGATTTACTTTGGTGGTCCACCTTTGAGTGAAAAGATAGCACCTTCACCCTCTCTACTGGCAGAAGGAGAAGGCAGCCTATACAAGGAATTCACATGGCGTGAATACAAAGTCTCTGCCTACAAATCGAGATTGGCTGATTACAGGCTTGGGCTATTTGAGAATAATAAAAGCAGTTAAAATGATGCAGTCAAATTCCCTGTTTTAGCAAAATCTAGGGTTTTGTCAAAGTTTCACATAGGTGTGAAGAAGTTGACTCGACTCGACTCCGCCATAGATGGGAAACAAAAACGGTTTCCCCTTTTCTCACTGTGTTTTCTTTTCCTACATCTCTTGTTTAGTTTACATGTAACTGCAATGTTAGTACCCTTATGCCATTAATGCAAGTTTATTACTAAACTTTAAAATTTCTTCAATCTGTTACTTTCTTTTTATTATTTTTTTTTGAAGAGAACTTTCTTTTTATTATTATTATAGGCAGGCAACTACTTTCTAATCAATTGTTAACACTTCTCTCCGTTATTTAAAAAAAAAAAAATCACAATCACATCAAAAACATGAATCAAAAACATTTATTTTCGACTCAGTAATGTTAATAACCAAAAGTTGGCCCCACCTATTCCGACAAGCATGGCTTACAATTAATGTTTCGGTTATATAACCTCCTGGCAACATTCGCCAAACGTTGGTATTGCAGCCATCCTCTGAAAAGCAGATAAATATGGCAAACAAATCCGTCTTCGGTACTTCTGGTCAAGCTATCCCGAAAGTGGGGAAGTAACTGCAGTCGAGAGAAAACGATTGGTTCTATCTCCATTTTTACTTCATTTTGCCTAATTTATTAAAAGCCTGGAATTTAAATTATAACTTTCTTCCACTTCAAATTTTTCTCAGGCATGTCAACCTCAAGCTTTATATACCAGTGCTGCCAGAATAAAGAAACGTGTCGACTTAAACCTCTTATTACAATTTTAGGAATAAGTGACAGAGCAGAGTTTTAAGTAGCGGCTGAGTTGAGGTTGTCAGAAATAAAACGACTGGTTGTTTGATCTTGCCATCGTTATTGTGAAAATCCCCTATTAGCCGCAATCCTATATTTAAAATCTTGGACTGGATTTAATCTTATTACTAAAGTAATATTTAAACAGTATTTGGGGCAGTAACTCTAACTCAACCTAAGTTTTGAGGAGATATAATTAAGACATCCATATCTTTTCATGGGTTTATTCAGAGGTGGGCCCTCTAACTAGCGCTGAAGGGGCATTCCATGACCGAATAATAAAATGGAAAGCGCTAAGAAGATTCTGACAAGGAAATGTCTACCGAAAAGAGTCGGGTCGCTCTCCGAAGAGTTTGTATTGACCATCCAGGTGCACTTCACTATCTCTATCACACCTTCTCTCTTTTTTCTGACTCGGAATTTCATCAGTCATTAATTCAATGGATACACGTGGCAACTCTCTAGTTCTCATTCATGTAAAACTAGAAACAGAAAGGGACACCCTTTGAAGCAACATATTCGATATGAAAAATTTATTTTAAACATTATTTGTATATTTGTGAAATTTTTATTATAAGAGGTAGTTAAAGTTATCTTGTATAAGAATTGTTATATTTTAATACTATATATAACTTATTTAATTATGAGTCGATCAATCGGTAGTTATTAAATGTAGCATAAATTATATGGAAGTAATTGTGTGATTAATATAAGATTTATCCTCCTAAAATAATCAGGGAGAATGTTCCATTGTTTTTTATTAGTATTAATTCAAGAAATCTAGGCCAAGGTGGAATGACACAAATGTCATTATTTGAATAAATAGCTAATTACGGAGAACTAATATTATTAGAATTAAAATATAGTGGATATTAATTTCATACTCTATGACTAATCGAAACATTGTATGATGAAAGATTGAATTATGCGAAAAAATCATGCATAAAAAGATTAGTCAAAATTACTTTGACATTCTTAAATATTTAAGTAGTTATGATGCGTTACTAGACGCTAATCTTGATATATAATTATAAATTGTTTAATTGGAAAATTTAAGATAAATTAAAATGAGCTTTAATTTATCTAATTCTATTTATGAATTAGAAATATGATTATAATTTATAATCATTATCAATATATTTGGGAACCTAATGAGTTTCATGTAAAAAATGAGTTATAAAATGCAAAGTTATTTTAATCAAGTTGGACTTAAATGTAAAATTTCAAAAACTTTATGATTAAAAATTAGACATATAATAAATAAGGATCAATATGAAATATTAAATCCTTTTTGGGCATAATTAGTATTTAATTAGAATTATTTGTAATTTTAATTAAAGTATAATTGGAATTAGAATTTAATTTCAATTAAATTACTAAAACGTCTAAAACTTATTATAAATAGGCTTAAGCTCTATGAAGTAAGTACTTCTTCCTTAACTCTCTCTGTAAGAGTTACAAAATTCTCTCAACCCGTTTTGTGGATATCGTTAGAAGCCAAATATTTGTATGACTACAGTGATTAAGATGGATTCGTTTCGAAAACAATTCGAAGGCTACAACAAGAAAAGGTGAGGATGAAGCTTCGGAATAAAATACGAATTTCTATTTATGTTTTATTATAATTATTTGTTAATTATTTTATAAAATTAAAAATATCTTGATTTCAAGAAATAAAAGATTACAAAAAAGTTCTCAAAATTATTCTGTTGCGCCAAGACTGTCTATTCTTGGATTAATCATGCCCGTAGCTTTTATGGTATGTATTATGATGCGTTATATACAGAAGGATGAGAGTGAAAAAATGGTGTGGTTTAAGGAAAAATGTGGATCTGATTCGTTGGAGTTTATATTGACGGATTTATAATGTCTACAAAATTCAACATCATAATGGTTTCGGATTCCAACTTTACCAAAAGTATATGAGTTGTATCTTACAATGCAAAACGCTAATTAAGTTCACTAATAATGGAAACCGATATACTTATAGTCTACATAAGAAATCAAATTATTATAGTGAAATCTTTATTATTAGTAATGATTATTTTTTAGCTTGTACGGGGAATTCCTTCACACTATAGTCCTAAGTGGTGGCAATTCCTTCTCGAATCGGGCAAATTTGTCATAATAATAACCTCGGTCTATTTACAAAGTAAAAGAAATCCACATTATTAAGCTTTATAGACCACGTCGAGCTAACACAAGGACAACAAAAAATGGATCAACCTGAAATTAATGGATTTTGCTTAAATTGATTGGATTTTAAACTAAAATTGTCCTTTTTTAATTTAAATTTTAGATTAGTTCAAGTTTAATATCACTTTACAAAGCTACTTGTTTTACTCTTAATTGTAATTGACTCAAATCTTGCACCCAATCAAATCTTAAATTGCACGTAAAAGTTTTTTTTTTCCATTTCAATTTTGTTTTCTTATTCCAAAATCTCTCCTAGTTTCTTCTTGGATTTTTGTTACAGTTTAGATATGATTTCATTCTTTAAATGTGTTGTTTTGTGATGGTTTCAACTTGATTTCGTCTCAGTTGATTCTCAATTTCTTGGATTTGATCCATTGTCCTTTGTCATGTTTTGGATTTTATTTGTGTTAATTTGAAATTCATTCTTGTTATTAATTTGAAATTCATTCTTGTTAACGACATCTTTCTTGTGTTGGAATAGAGTTTTTTTTCCTTTTGGGATTGAAATTGACCTATTGAAGAGTTGTTATTCACCTACTAGTGCTTCTTGCAACTTTTGTGAGAGTAGCACTAGCGGGGAATTTATGGAGCAAAGGAGTTCGACAATGTCCACGTGGCTTCTTCCAAAGCACCCAACTTCATATAAGAACGTAATTAGTAACTACTTTTACAACTTGACATTAAAACAATATGTTAAAAATTTTTGGAGAAAAAAAATTAACAAACTACATTTATATAAGAATGTCTTGGACTTAGATCAGGTCTCAACTGAATTTGAAAAAAAAATTGATCCAAGCTCGAGTTGTTGTCAACTGTAAAATAACATGCTAATTAATTATTTTTATGCTTAACTCCAAGTTATTCCCATTTAATATGCTTTTTTATAACATAAACCCCAAAAGACAAGCTATTAAGGATCTTATTTTGGAAAAAAGAACTTGTTATTTTGGGACTCTTGAAGACCAAGATTAAAACCCATAATCTCTAAGATCATATGAGGTTTTTAAAGACTAATTGGAAATTTGGATTCGATTATGAGCATCATCATAATGGCAGAATAGTCTATGCATAAAGGAATGTATCCAAACCACATTTTTAATCAGTTTTGATTAGTTCATCCATATGACATGTAAGATGGAAGGCATTGGAATTCTCTTTGATATCTCCATCATATATGCTTCCAACTTTAAATTCCAAAGAGCCAAGCTTTGAGAGGATCTATCTACCATACATAACTTTATGTCCAAGCCTTGGGTGTTAGCTAGTGACTTTAAATGTGTCCTCCAACCTAATTAAGCTTAAGGTGAGAGGGTTAAATAGACAAGTATAGGCAAGGAGCAGGAAAATGTTGTTAAAAGGCTAGGAATACTTGATTTGAAAATTGTTGGTAACCTCTTTACTTGGAGTGAAAAGCAACATGGGAAATTCTTCAGTAGGAAAAAACTTGACAAAATATTGGTTAATCACTTAAGTTTGAGGAATTTACCCAATTATATTCTTTTTTTGGTGTCATATTATGTTCTGACCATTCCTTAATGGAGTTACAGAACTACAACTTTAGCTTCTCACAATCCCCTTTTCAGTTTTCTTTTTTTGAATAAAAAAGAAGGATTTATTGAAATAGTGAGAGAAGCTTGGGAAACTAGGATTTTAAGATGCAAATCATTTCAACTTATAAGGAAACTCAGGCTAACAAGGACCAAGTTAAAAGTATTTCATAAGTTAGGAGGTCCCCTAATTGCTCAGAGAATGCAGGAAGCTAAAGTTGCTTTAAGGAAAGCTCAAGATGATTTTTACCAAGACTCCAATAACTACGAGCTAAAATTATTAAAAATTAGGAAGCTAGAGGAGTATAATAATGAACTATAGGATCACAACTCCCTATTAATACAAAAGGCTAGAACAACATGGTTAAGAGAAGGAGTCTTAAACACAAGGTATTTCCACCAATCTATCCTAGCTAGAAGAAACTCCAGCAAGATTAAATGATTGCTTGATGAAGATGATCATGCTTAGTAATAAAAGCATAATAGAAGAGATGGTAATTAACTGCTGTAGAAACATCCTAGGCTCAAGCTCTTCTATCATAATAAGTATGCAGGAACTAGTAAGGTCAATTGAACATTCTAATGCTATCAATCAGGAAGTAATATAAAACCTAATGAAACTAGCTTCCTCCCTGGCAGGTTGGGAAGTGGACTGGGTGAGTTCAGGATCTCCGCTTCTCGTAACTCCTTCAAGGTCAACAGTGGTTCAAAAGGTAGTAACAAGCCAACCGTGACACTACTTCATCAAGCTTTTGAGCGATTCCGATAAATACTCCTTTTCTTGTTTTATAACTCTAACCTTAATTCTTCGAGTTTTTTTTGGTGGGTTTCGAATTTGTTTGTTTTTTTATTTGTTGGTACTTGATATCAGTCGTTGTTCGATCTTTTTATTTTGCAAAAAAGTGTTGACATTTAGGTCATTGATATTAGTCGTTGTTAAACGATTGATCGTTCTTATTTTGGGTACCTATGACCCAGTCGTGTTTTCAAATCCCTTGATCGAGTAGATAAGCACACTATTGATGGTAGAACGGTGAGGGAAATATTCCATTTTTTTCCTTTTTTAGGTTTTATTAGTGAGTTTACGTTTTTAGGTTTGGGTGTAAGTGGGGCTATTAATAAATGTGTTGGTTTTTTTGGCAATGGTTTCTTGGTTTGAGGGAATCTTCGAACTTTTCTTCTTTTTGAACTGTGGGTTATGTCTTATTTTTCATTCTATTAGCGGTTTATTAGGTCTTGCCCTCCATGTTGTTTTTTGTTCATTTCAAATGGAGGTTAAGCTGGAAATGAGGATTTAACTTGTTTCTGTTGCTTTGTAGTTTGTTTTATTAAGTTTTGAGATTTATTCTATTGCCTTCCTTTGATTAAATTTTCATTATCTGTAGTGAACTTTAGCTTTTTGGGATTTTCATATACTGAATCCTGTTTTTTAAGCATTGGTAGTGGTTCTTTTGAGTTTCTATTATTTATTATCTCTTTGCTTTAACGTCAATATTAGATTTAAGTTTTCCATTATGTCGAATGATGGTCTATTGGAGTAGTTAAATTATCCTTTCATGCTTATTAAAGGGATGATAATGATTCATTTGTCTGTGTTGTAAGATATTGCTGTTTCACATTTTGGCTATTGTGATTGATTTGTGATGATCTCTTATGGCGATCTTTAAAAGTTTTTGATCATTTCTTGTGGATTTGATTTTGATTGCTTTCTTTTTCACTAGAGCGTTCTTAGATAAATTTCATGGATAAATGAAAATAACTCCGGGTTCATGAATTTCACCAATTGTCTGTTTCTTTATCATAATTAGTTTTCATCATTTTGTGGATGTGATGCCAATGATAAAATTATCGACACTTCCATATTTTCATTCCAACATCAGTTTCTCAAAACTACTTTAGATATTTGAACTAGTGAGTTTAGAAACTCAGCATTGTATTACTGTAGGATACTTATGATTATAGTTATTACCTTTGGAATTGACTACAAAATTGTAAAGCATATGTTTGCTTAAACAAATGAAAAATATAAGTAATTGTTAATGTGGTCATTTAGATCAAATAGACTTATACTTGGGTCTTCAATTCATACTTATTATTAAGACCATTAAGATTTGTACTTGATTTTTGATGTCCGTTATTACTTATCGTGTTGAATGTTCATCTTTGCTATCACAAGCACTTATTGTTATGCTATTGCACACACGTTAATGTATTTGTATGATAGTGAAGTTGGTTTTTGCTAGGAATCCTAAATTGTTGTTATAATATCATATGATAGTGAAGCTTATCAGGTGTTAGCAGATATGGGTACCATCTCAGGTATCTTCTTTGGTTTTATTTTATCTTATTTATTTATTTATTTACTTAATTTTATTTAACCACTCTTTTAGTATATTAGTTTTCATATCTACTTTTTTTTAACCTGCATCACTTTTTTATTGTCACATTCGTATGTGAGTTAATCGGAAACAACCTCTTTACTTTGTAGGGAAAGGTTGTGTACTATCAGACCTCCCCAGACTCCGCTTTGATGTGGGGCCCAGACTGAGTGTGATGATGATGATGATGATGAAACTAGCTTCCTCCCATGAAATCAAAGAGATAGTTTTCATCTTATTCAAGAAAAGCTCCAGGTTCGGATTACTTTAATATACTCTTCTTCCAAGCATCTTGGTCCATTATAGGGGGTTTACTTGTTGATACAAGAATTCTTAGCCCCTAGCAAAATGCTGAAAGAGCTAATCTCTACCCACTTATTCTTGATTCCCAAAATCTAATGTCAATAGATTTAGGGACTTTCGTCAAATCTCCTGTTCCAATACTATGTATAAAGTCATCTTCGAACTTATAGCTCACATACTAAAGGAGACATAAAAGCATACCATTCATTATTCCTAGGGAGCTTTCATAACTAGAAAATCCATTACAGAAAACATTTTGATGGCTCAGGAGTTAAAGAGAGATTATAAGACTTATAGGCCTATTAAAAGCTGTGTAATTAAAGTGGAATTCTAAGGTTTTTGATATATTGTAGTGGAATTTCATTCCCACCTATCTTAAATGGTTTAGTTTCCCTAGCAAGTTCATTGTATGGATCAATGTATGCCTATCAAACACCACCTATAGTGTTTTAATCAATGGAATTCCTAGCAAGCAATTCGAAGTGCTCAAAAGGATAAGGTAAGGGACCTAATCTCCCCCTACCTATTCACCCTATAATGGAGATTCTAACTAGATTGATCGAGGAGAACACTCATTGTAGGCCCAACTTCAAATTTCATTACAAATGCAAGGAAATGTAGCTCACTAACCTTACAGTTGTGGATGATCTAATGATGTTCTATGGATTTGACCTTACCATACTATCCATAATGCATAACTATCTTATTTCATTTTGTAGGCTTTCAAGTATAAGTGTTAATCATCGGAACGACAAAATTTACTTCTCCTATGATGTGAATGATTCAAATAGATAAAACAACATCACTGGCTTGAACTCCCACAACTTGCCATTCAAGTAACTAGGAGTCCCTATTTCATTTAATAAGATAAGATATTAAGATTGCTTTGACCTTCTAAAGATATTAAAGAAAAGATTCAATGCCTAGTAGAATAGAGCCTTATCACATGTTAGCAGATTACAACTCATAACATTAGTATTAAGGAATCTATACACTCATTGGAGCACACATCTTCTCCTACCTAGGAAGATCAACAAGGACATGGAAAGATGCATCAGAAACTTTCTATGGTCTGGGAAAGCTGATGACTCCAAAGGAGAAAATATTAAATAGGAAAAACTATGTTCGAGGAATCAAATAGGTGCTCTAGGCTTGATTTAATTACATAGGATTCAATTGGTTTTATTTGTAAAGAGGATTTGGAGATTGATCAATAATAAATAAGCATTATGATCAAAGTGGACTAATGAGTTTTGCCTTAAAGAGTCCAATTTCTAGCAGATTATAGAGAAAAAAAGAACACTTATGGAAATTTATATAGATGCTAAAGAAAAGGCAATCAATTCATCCCTATATTAAAATATTGGTGGGAAATGAATAGGACTCATAGTTTTGGTTTGATAATTAGGCAGGCAAAGCCTCCTCATCCTAATGGAGGAACTGTCTTCATTTACCATAAGAATTCCACTCAATGCTCCAGTCATATAAGTCATTCAGCAGAATATATGGATTAACAATTTTAGAGGCTTATGAAGAGTAATAGCATACATTTCTAACTATGTCGAACCCCATTGGGGAAAATAAACCGATCTGGTTACCTAACACTAGTGGAGGTTTTACAAACTCCTTTTACCACAAGGTTCTTAGAACCTAAAATTTAATCATCCAGTGATATATTGTAATATGGAATGGTTCCCTGATGTCCAAAGCCTTATTTTTCATACCGCTTATAACTAGAAAGAGGATAAAAACCAAAGATAGAATAAAAGGATCCACAGACCATTTATGGATCCTATGTTGCCATACACTAGAAACATTTTCACACATATTTTTTCAATACAGATACACTAGCATCATCTGGACCAGAATGCAACACAATATGAACCTACTATGTCCAGCTATTGACTGGGAGAGCATACTAATACGGTGAGATGATCAATATAGGAATATGGGGAAAGGATTAGCCTACCTAAGCTTATGTCTCAACTGTTTTATATACTCCATTAGGCATGAAAGGAATTGCATAAATTTCAAAAGTGGAAAAACAGATAAGTATGCACCAACTCACAAAATTTGCTACTATATTAGAGACATATTAGTAGCAAAAAGTGTAAGTGTTGGAATACGCGCCTCATTGAAAAGAAGATGGAACCTGGAGTGATCATTATTTCCACTACTAATATTCTAACATGATCGTGAGGTGTAATGTTTCAAATAAAACCCCGCATTTATCTAAAACCTTATTCTTTTATACCGATCCATTGTTTTAATGCCATTGAAGGAGTTGTTCAATGAAATTTATTTAATATTTCAAAAAAACATAGTAATTGTTAGAACGTAATAAATCAATGTACAACCTTTTCTTATATTGTAAAAGATAAAAACTAAATTATAATTTAGTTATGAGTCAAGGATAAGGTTTTTAACATCATATATTAATAAAGCATATGTATACCATATACTCATTAGAAATTGACATATAACTATAAGACTAGACGTATTATCGAAATCAAGGCCATGATTCTTTTGCCTATTTGGTATGCTTATAATATTATATGTTGTAGTATATAATCATATTATAAATGTTTATAATTTCTAATGTTAAAAATATATTTTTGTAAATCAAATAATAATAAACCACATATATGAAGCACCATAGTTCCCTGTGACCATAACTATGTGAAAAATTTAAAGAATAAGATATAACCCTGATTATATTATTTGTACTTTTTCTTATTTTTTAACAAATATAAGGTACATAACCTGTCAACAATAGAATATTTATAGATTGTTTTGTATCGTCCAAAATTTTGAAATTTAGTTTATTAATGGATTCAAAATTTTTATTTAAAATTTTTCTAAAACTTTCTTATTTCTATTTTATTATTTAATCACATGATATTTTCTTTATTTCTGTGTCCTTTGCAATTTTTATATATGCTTTTTTTTCTTTACCAGTTACATGTATTTCTACGTCGATTCATTTTCTTTATGTTTGTTGATATATTTTTATATTTCACCATATTGATTTTATTATTTTTTGATTATTTAATAATAATAATAATAAATTTATTTATATCTTTTGCACCTTTATCATTTTTAATTTTTTCTATAAAGTTTAAAGAGCTTGAAGATAGTATAGAATTAAAACATGCACATAATGTCTATATTATTATATGTTGAATAGTTAACATAATAAGAGTAGTGGATTTACTTAAACAATTAAATGGAAATCTACTATTAAAGTATGTAATTTCAAACAAAATATTTCAGTTTAAATAATCTAGTTAAAAAGTTATCAAATGTAAAATAATGTTTTAAGTTAATCAAAATTTATAACCAAATAACTGGTTAGTATGGACTAATCAATATTTGACTTGATATATATTAGTATTAATATATAGAAAGCCAATTTGAAATTAATGAACTTTCTAAACTTCTATTTATTAAAGAGGAAAACCTCTCACATGAACCAAAATATCTCTCAATACTAAAATTACCTTTGACCTCTCACTACTAAAATTGCTTAACTACCCCCAACTACTTTCTAGTTTTGGAAAGTTTATGGCAAAAGTCTAATGCTTCAAGCTTCTCTAGATGCAAGAATCATGCTTGGGCATAATGTGAATGAGGAAGGTGACCTTGATAAAGTAGGAAACTCAGTTGGAATGAGTGCTGTTGGAATGGAGCTAGCTAGTGTAGATTTTCTAGATTTGCAAAATTCTAGGAAGTATATGTCCAAAAGCACTGGGAGCATGAAAAATAGTACAAAAGGAGATCCAACCTCTCCTAGTAACTCATGAAAGTCCAAGGTTATTGCTGGAACTATGAATAATAAGCCAACACATTGTAAGGATGTAATGATAGCTGGGATCTTAATCCCTCCAAGGGAAATGTTGAATGCTAGAGCTGCCATCTGGTCTTCTACTCTAGTGGGACACTTTTGGAGTAAGAGACCCTCTTACCCGTAGGTATAAGCATGGGCTTTGGATAAATAGCCAAAGAAAGGACTAGAAATAACTATGCTTATTGAGGAGAATACATTCACATTCAAATTTTCCAGTGAATGCAACCTAAATGAAATACTAGAACTAGGGCCCTGACATGTTGGAGGGCAGCCTATGTGTAACACCCCACTCCCATAATGCATATTCCCGTATATACCGTTGGTATTTGAGAACATACTCTATGAGGGTGGCATGCTAGGACAGTCAGTTAATCATACTCATTAAAAAATTTTCGCGCATCACACTCATATTTTGGAAAACCTATAATCAATAATGGCCCATTTTATTCAAAAACATTTTCAGTTACAATTGTTTTGTTACAAACAATAAAATATCATCAAAATTCCAGTAATCATTTGGGCCTATTACAATTACAAAACATTTCCAGTCATGAATTCATTAAATGACAGAATTTGTCATAAAACCTAGCTCTGATACCAACTCCTATAGCACCCTACTCTCATAGTGTACATTCCCGTACATACGATTGGTATTTGAGAACATACTGTATGAAGGTGGCATGCTAAGACAGTTTGTCAATCATACTCATTAAAAATTTTTCACACATCACATGTATATTTCGAAAAACCAATAATCAATAATGGTCCATTTTATTCATAAACATTTCCAATCACCAATGTTACAAACAATATACATATCATCAGAATTTCAGTAATTGTTTGGGCCCATTATAAGTACAAAATACTTTCAATCAAAATGTCATTTTATTTATGAATCATTCACATTTAAATTGTGTAGTACTTATGAATACACACTTTAATATAAAAATAATGAAATATATATGTATACTCAAACTGATCCCGACCTCTATCTCTTATTCAAATGCAGTAGCTATACTCCAATTTGTCAAACTGGAGATTTCCTCTGATCCTGAAAGACAGCGTTGCAATTTTGGTGAGTTTTGTGAACTTAGTGAGTGGACCATCCTCGATGGCTCACTCATATAACATAACATAACAGTACATATAGTCACATAATTCACATCACTTCATTAATTCATCATGTAGCATCAATTAACAATTTATTTTTTTTTCACATTTCACATTCAAAGCAATCAAATAGTTCATTTCAATCATTTAAAACATACATATCAATTATATATGCAATGCTCTTGAGACTCACTTTTAATTGTTATCGTTGTGACCGAGTGTCTGTAACTGTCCCATATCTATTGTAGATACCGAGTTCATTAATAACTGTCCCTTATTCGTTGGGGATACATGGCTCATTATACATAGCGAGCCAGAGGCTCTTACCATATTTTAAGCTTTAAGCTCTTTTTTGGTGGCTACTTCGGTCATAACAACCTTTATCTGTTTATGCATTCATGTAATGAAATGCATCACATTCACATATATTCAATCAATCACTTATGCTCAATTTTCCACATTCATATTCACATTCACATTTATCATCTAACCTTGGTCCAGCATTCAACAATTAAGTTAAGTATCACTTATTCAGTCAAATTCAAATACAATGAGCACTTATAATGATTTTCATGCATCAAACGCCTCAGACATTCAATGTCTGGAATCAATACATTCACATCACATAATAATTCAATACAGATGCTTAAACAAAACAATTAATTAAGAGGAGACCATCTAGGTCGATTCACAGTTTGCTTTAGATAGCTTATTGCCTTGAGGTCTCGACAAGGTTTGGATGCGGTCGCTCTATTTGCTCTTCTATATCAAGCAACACACATTATAACTTTTCACAATCATACAAGTACTCATTTATACACATATGTATATGTGTTATATACAATGCATGGTCAATGACAATCCTAGGTACATTTCCTTAATTCACCTCTCATAATCGTTTAACAACATCTATCAATCATTCTTTAATACCTAAAACACTTTACTAACTTTAATCACCTAATTCATTACTAAGTATGGTCATTTGAAAACTCATTTAAGCCTAACTATACTATAAAGAAGTACCCTAACATTATTAGGTTCATACAAAACTTAAAAGACAACCCTTTTTTTCTGTAAGTCTACCCACAATTGTAGTGTCCCTGCTACGATCGTGATAAAAGGTGAGGGCCACAATCTTGCCCTACACTTTCTTCCTTCATTCACACTTTATAACTCATATATGCCAAATTTGAACTTAGGTTATCACCTCATTCATATAAGATGATTCTTAGTTCATCATTTAATCATCTACTAAGGTCATTCTAGCATAATAAGATCACAAAACATCCAATTTATCATTCATCTTTACTTAATACTCATTATTTATCTTAAATGAATCACTTTATCCATCATAGTTTACTTTCATCCCTATAATATACACAAATTTCCATATTTGAATGCTTGATATCTAACAATCCATTCTTAAGTTATGATCTTAATTATCTCCTTAACAACTCACACATTTAACCAATTAATCCATCATCAACCAGGTTCATTCTAGGTCCCATGTAAGCCTAAATACATCATAAGGAAGTACCTCAACATTTTTTGGTTCAACCATTGAACAAATCGAAGATTACCATGTAAAAGCACTACCCACCCCAAGATCGTGACAGAAACTAATCTCCCATTTCCCATGCAAATTTTCTAGTTTTTCTCAGGATAGATTTTTGGGTCAATTTTCTATGGCCATGTTTACATAGAAACTGAGGTTTTTAGGCAATATGTTCTTGTAAAGAAATGTTCCTCTATGTCTTAAGTCTCTAATGAAATAAATTAAATACAATTTTGTTCATTATTCCTCGAGTTATACCCAAAATACTATATACTGTTCTCATACCATGATAGCACACAGTACTCATCTTTGAGCCAAATTTCGAATCCATTAAGGACAGAATTCAAATTGAATTCCTTTATGACAATTGTATCTATATGTCTCTAGTTTAATTTAAATTAAAAATAATCCCATTTTGGATATTTACAAATCAAGATATGGCCAATATACAGATGTATGTTCAGTGAAAACACTCCATTTGACATATTCCAACACACTTCATCATTATTTTCATCCTAGTCCATCTCTTTTGCTTAGTCTATCATTTATAGCTTATGTCCTCATTATTTCCTATTCATTCCTACTTCCATTTCAGCTCAATATCATTCACTAACAAATCATGTTCTATGTTTGATCATCAAAAACAAAACATATACATGTATACATTCAACATCAACTTTCTGCACATTTTCAACTTCATTAACACCTGCATTTCATCTTAAAAACAACTTATGAAATATTGATCATTATATAAGTAAAAACAAGACAAGAACATATCCAAGTTTCCCATTTATGTTTCAACATACACACCTTACCATTTCATGATCATTTAATTTCTAACTGTCATCGAAACATGTTTCATTCAACAAATCATGAAGAATAACGCGTTATACGTACTTGTTTAGCTTTAACGTTTCCAAACCACACTTAACCCTAGCTTTCCATGAATCCCACGAACATTATCATGGAGGTTGGAAGGATTAGGTCTTTAGTGCGAAATGAAGGAGACAACAAAAATGATGGTAACAAATGAAGGGTGAGAGTAAGCTTTAACGTTAATGATGGTTGGGTGAGTATCATGGAAGTCAAGAAGAGAAGAGATGGAGAAGGTCACAAAGAGAAGAAGAAAAGCAAGAATGATAAACAATTAAGTGATCTTTCAATTAGAGGAAAAAAATTGTGGATTAAGACATGGTATGGCAAGTGACAATATGGTGCTCACTTGGTCCTCTTTAATAATCAGTCTATTTGTCTCTAATTTCTACTCCAATTGTCTCCCAATTTTCAATGACATATGTCATTAGATCTAAATGTCATTTATCAAAATTTTTACTACCATTTAATATTTGTTTATACTACCATTTATCAAATGTCTTGCCACTTGGAATTTTTCCTAGTCCAAAGTTACCCAAAATTTCAGAAATTTCCTAAATTATACCAAAAATTCTAAATTAGCAATTATTATCACCAAATCGATTTTCAAGACATATAATCCACAATTTTCAATATAATCATATTTATAAATCTATTTTACTCAAAAAATGTCAATGAATGCGTGTACAATCATTTTAATGTGTGCAACAATTAATATTTAAATGTGCACTTATGCTATATTATGTATGAGCATGAAATGCACTTTGTAATCTCTCATTGTTATTTCTTATTTATAGAAATCTAGGGTTCGAACCCTTTGTATGGAAAAGGGATGTTACAATTCTTCCCTCTTAAATAAATTTCGTTATCGAAATTCTTATCTGAATTATCAAAAAGGCAGGGCAGTGTTTCCTTATATGTTCCTCTATTTCCCATATATCTACATCACTCAAATAAGTTCTTCCAAAGGACTATAACTGATAAATCACTCGTTTTTTCAGTTGCTTATTTATAAACCTCACTATCTTAACTATTTTCTCAATATATCTCAGATTACTTACAAGTGTCACTTCTTGTGTTGATAACACTTATGTCAGACTATATCGATATTTCTTAAGCATACTCACATGTAACATAGTGTGAATATGAGATATCTGTTGTTGATCAGGCTAACTCCTAAGCTAATGGTCTTATTTTCCTTATTACTTTATATGGACCAATACGTTTCGACTTATTTTATCCTTTTTACTAAACTTCTTTTTATCTAGAATCACTTAATTTTGACTACAGATTCATTTCATTCATCAACAACATCTTGAATCGATTATGGCCTTCAACTATTCTTGAGCCCTCTTCATCCCAATATAAGGGCGGACGACTCTTTCTGTCATATAGCTCCTTATATGATGCCATTCTAATAAATTCATATAAAACTAGTCTTAAATTCAATATAGCTTGTTGGAACCCCACCCTGGCGAGTCACGTGCCCGACGTCCTACGTGACATCTGGACGCGCATCCCACAAGGGAGGAATTCCCCATCAGGTCAAACCTCAAAACAAAACAAACTCATTTCACTTACCTCCGATCCTTTCACTTTGATTAAATCTATAAATTTCAAAGAATAATATCAAGAGTTTTAAATTGCATGGAAAGGTAGAAAACTGTTTTATAAAACAACCGCTTCAAAAATCAGGTCAATCGGAGGTCGGAAGAAAAAGTTATGGCCAACAGAGCGGAGAGAGGTAAAAAAAAAACCCGAAAGGAAAAATCAGAAAATTTATATGGGCCGCCTCGCATTGCGACCGTCTCTGGGCCGCGAGAGGCACGGCTAAATGCTCACGCTCGCGACCTCCTCGCGAGCGCGAAGCGCGCGCTAGATGCGCGCACTCGCGACCGCCTAGCAATCACAAGGCGCGCGCTGAATGTGCATGCTCGCTACTGCGAGCACTCACGCTCGCGAGGAGCTGCGAGGCCAACCCTGCCCGCTCTCGCGACCGCGAGCACTCGCGCTCGTGAGGAACTGGGAGGCCAGCCCCTCAAAATAACTATCCATCTTCAAAAATCCATAACTTCTTACTCAGAACTCCAAAATTTGTAAATTTGGTATCAATAAAAAGTTAAAAGGAAACTCTACAACTTTTCTGAGGATGCAAAAACCAATTTGGTCTCTAAGAGCGTTAAAAACCACTGCAAAGAGACTACCTAAAAATAATGAAAAACGTCTTAAACAGCAACAGAATTTCTAAACACTATAACTATCCACTCTATGGGCCAAAAATCTCATACTCCATATCATCATCTATGAGGGTCAAAATTTCACTCAAAGTTTCTGCTCAGAAATTTGTAATTTTGACAGCACCAGCACCAAACTTCAACAACCCATATCTTTCAACTCCCACATCCAAAAATAGTACACGATACAT
>JANIIA010000002.1:47495183-47512019 GCA_027478495.1 Erythroxylum alaternifolium | reverse complement strand
CTCCATTATCTTAGGTTACGTGTCGGAATGACCTACGGGCGTTCCGGTACGTACTCTAGGGTAATGGGGTGTTACATGTAACACTTAAGGAAGTGTGAATTCACGCAATTGGAGATAAAGTTATTGGGACACTTGGTAAGCAAGAGCCAAGTGCGAATGAATCCTAAAAAGGTACAAGTAATTGTTAATTGGTAGGCTCCAAAGATAGTAAAGGAACTTTGGAGATTTCTTAGATTGATAAACTACTATTGTCGATTTATTGTGGGATATTCGAAGAAGGCAATACCTTTGATAGTTTATTGAAGAAGAAATAAGAGTGGTACTGGTCAGAGGCATGCTAAAAAGCCTTTGAGAAGTTGAAAGCTGTCATTTGAACTGAACCAGTGTAAGTTACTTGACTTTGATCTTCCTTTTGAGGTGCACATAGATGCTTTGGACAAAGTTATTGGTGAAGTCATGGTGTAAGAAAGACATTCAGTGGCATTTGAAAGTTATATGTTTAATAGTGTCGAGCAACGATACTCGACACATGAGAAGGCGATGCTGGTAGTAGTAAATTGCCTCAAAGGTTGGTGGGTTTACTTATTAGGTACTAAGTTTATTGTTTGAACAGATAATATAGCTAACATCTTTTTTAGGACCCAAAAGAAGTTATCTACAAGGAAAGCAAGGTGACAAGAGTTTCTTGCTTAATATGACTTTATGTGGGAGAATAAACCAGGGATACATAATGATGTGGTAGATGGATTGAGTTAGAAAGAAATCTTTGTAGCCTTGTAAGCTATCACTCGAGTGGAATCAGACCTATTAAAGTAAATTAAACTAGCAACTCTACTTGAAAACATTTATGTTTGAATTGTAAAGCAAGTAAACGATGGCGTTGTGTGGCGATTTTGGCTCGATGATGAAGGATTCCTTATGATAAAGAACAATCAATTGTATATACAAAGTTTTGGTGCCTTATGGAAGCGATTACTGAAGGAGATGCACGATTCACAGTAGGCTGGTTACTGTAGAGTTGAACAGATGTTAGCACTCTCAATCTTACTATTTGCCAAAGATGGAGAACGACATTCAGGTATATGTCAAAACTTGCTTTGTTTGTCAATTAGATAAGCCTGCGAGAAAGAAGGAGGTAGGTTTGTTGTAGCCTTTGCCTATTTTGGAAAAGCTATAGACTTTGTGACTGTGTTCCTAAAGGTGGACAACATGACTTCAATTATTGTAGTAGTTGATAGGTTCTCTAAGTATGTGATCTTTGAGCTGACTCTAGTTTTGTGTCCCTTAGATGTTGGAATAGAAATTTTCTAAAAAACTGTGGTTAAGCACTTTGAGGTTTTGACGAATGTTATAAGTGACTAAGATGCACGATTTGTTAGCCAATTTTGGACATCTCTCTTTCTTATGATGCGGTGTGAGTTGAAATTCTCAACTACAATTCACCCACAAATAGATGGTCAAATGAAAAAGATTAATGGCTTATTGGAGGATTACTTATAGCATTCTGTAAGTATAAGTCAATGAAATTGCCTAAGTTTACTTGATACTACATAGTTTTCTTATAACTTACATAAATCCTCGATGACAGAGAGAAGTCCATTTGAGATTGTTCCAAGACAACAACCACTTACCCCTCTTGAGATAACTCAACAGATGTCGATAGTAAAGTGTCCAGCTGCTTATTGTTTTACAAAGGGAAAACAAGAGTTGTTGGATAAGCCAAGGGATAGTTGACGTAGCGTGTTATAACACTACTCAAAATAACTAGACTTACAACTATAGTAGTGACGAATCTAGGTCAATCACACAGAGAGTTTGCATAAAGTTTTTGAAATGAAATCAATTAGTGTTTAGGTTATCGGGGGGTTTTGTTAGTTATCAAATAAGAAAATAAAACAAAACAAAACTAATGAAAACAAATTAAAGAAAACTTTCAAAAATGATGAAAAGCGATAAAAAACATTAAGCACCTGGTCATTGGCTTAATCTTGGCCTACAAATATAATTAAACATACTTCATTAAGATGTTTTTCTTATACCTCTCCTATCAACTGTTAATTATAGGTTAACAATGCTCTATTAATCTCAGTTTTTGCTTAGATCATGTTTAATTAAGAAGAGTTTATTAATTAAACCTAACTATCAAACAAACTAGAACAAGCTCTCTCGATTTAATTAGATAATCGCATTATGAGTTAGGAAAACAGATTAATCAAGGTAACAACTACACAAGTTCAGGTTGTTTAACCTAGGCTATGTTATCCTTAATGATTAAAAGCCATTAGTTACCACAAATAAATCATAAACACAATAATTACATATTTTATTCGATTCTAACAATGGTCTTACAAAAAAACAATCAAATAGAGCATTCAATCATTCTTACACATACCCAATTCAATAAACACAAGATAACATTATCAATTCATAAGAGATAAAGAAAAAAAACATAATGGAGAGAATGCTTAACCAAGTTCTTTGGCATCGATATTCACCTTTGAATCGATGTTAGAAAGCTTAGCCTACCAAAGAAATGGAGCTTTGCCTCTTCTCTTCTTCAAACCTGAGACCTGCTGACTTCAAAAATGATTCCTCAAACCTTTCATAAGTTCCTTTTATAATAAAAAGTGGGGTTTTTGGGTGCCAGGTGTGAAAGTCACGGGAGTGACTGGTGTGCCACTAAATGTCATGCCCATAACACACTTATCATCAGTGTGAGAAGAATCTCATGCCCATGACAGTTATGAGATATGTCTTATGGCATGAGTTTGTAATTCTTTATTTCTTTTGGCATTTTGTTGTCTCCTTTTGTTCTAATCCTTTTCCTTTTTGTTCTATGAAGACCAATGAGTGTGAATCTTAAGAAGATGGCTCAAATATAGTGCTTTCAACTTATTTTAGCTCTTTCACCTCTAAATTGTACCTAAAACCAAATATGAACTAAAGTGAATGTCTTAAGAATTTCATAGCATTAATCACTAAGTGTCATGGAATGAATGAACAATCAATTAAACATATATCAATAGTCTTCACAAAGCTTCTGAATGGAAGAAGAAATATACGGATCAAAAAATAATACTACTTAATTTTGACATCATGGATAAGGTACTTCTCAAACTTACTACCCAAATTTGAAGAAGATTAATAGTAAATAGGTGCATCGAGGGTTAGTACCAAAGTATGATAGGCTATTTGAGATCCTTGAAAAAGAGGGAAATGCAGCTTATCGCCTTAAGTTACCGGAACGTTTAAGGTACATCCTAATTTTTATGTGAGTTTCCTTAAACGATATCATGAGGATTCAATAGATCTTAAAAGGAATCAAGTAGAAAGAGCTCCACTAGTGGTAAGGAAGCAGTTCGATAAGTTTTTGGATCATTGGGCAACATAAGAAGAATCGAAGGATAGAGTTCTTGATTCAATGGAAGAATAAACTAGCCTTAGAAGATAATTAGGAGAAAGACACATCCTTGTGGCGATTCAAAGACCTGGTAGACTACCTTTAATTTGTTCCAATAAGGGTGTCGAGTTCATTTGGTGGGGGTGGCTTATTAGCCCCTAAACATCACAAGACCCTTTTTGCTAGCAATTTGTTAGCCTTGGCCAACATCTAACATGGATTAAGCATGATGAAGGCATGCCAAAGTAACAAAGGTAACTTAACCAGGTAGGATTAAGCATGGTTCGAGTTGCCACTAGCTTTGATGGACTGTGGGATGTTGATTTGCATGGTTACGGCAAGTTGGACTTGTCTAAGATGTCTTTAATGGGACCAAAGATGAAATAATGCTCAAATGATGGACCATAGATGAACTAACTAGACCATGGGTAAGCATTGATCGGACCACACATGAATTGGCTCAGGACTTGGCTAACCTTCACCTTTTGATGAAGATCATGGGTGATGTAGAAAATTTTATGGGATGAATCATCAAAGAAGTGGGATGACATGGCAAAGAACATGGATGAGGTGTTTTATAAGCATTTTACACATATTACTTTTACTTAAAAGTGGGTTAGTGGTAAGTTATATAAACTACCCACTAAAGTAGTGTCTAAAGTAGTTGGGGATGTCAACTACCAACTAAGTTAGTGGCTTATTGGCATTGTGCCCATTTTCTTGTATTCTTGCCCAGCAAATCACCAAATGCATATAAATAGCTCATTTGAGCAAGGATTCATTCATTAGATAGAGTTGAAGCTTTGTATCCTTTGTATTAATTCTAAGTAATATAAAGGTTGACAATTTTATTATAAAGCTTTATGTATCTTTCTCTTTTTATTGTTGTCCATTCTAATATGTTGGCTAAGTGAATTTTATGGGTTTACTTTGTCTATGTAGGAAACACCTTAAACACGAGTGCTTTGGTAAACTTTAGCTGAATTACTAGAGTTCAACTATCGTAGTTAGGCTTTCAACTATCGTAGTTAGGCTTGGGCACATTTTGCATGAGAACTTTAAGTTCTTTGTAAAGTCTATATAACAGTTGGTATAATAGTCATGTTGGTGATTCAGCCCATCACGAGGATGGAAGCGCTCATTGGTCCTATACCTACGGGTGAATAAGAAGTCCCATCTTACACATTTGAAGCCGTGGAGGGGCAAATCCAAGCATTTTGAAGTCAAATGGCATAATTGATCAAAGCAGGAGGGGATGCCAATTTTAAGATGATTACCCTCTGCGTGCCATCACAACTGTTGATGTGGGACATGTTAAAAGTACCATGTTAAAGGTGCGTGAGTCAAACAATTTCGAGGGCAATCGAAGTGCTAAGGAACTTAAAAACTTCTTGTAGGATATGGAACAGTATTTTGTAGCTATTAAGCTATCGATGAAAAAAAGGTGATCATTATAGACGCGCAAAATTTTGATGGAAAACTCGAACCTCTATTGAAATTAGTGCTAGTTGTCCTTTTATTGATGGGAGAGGATGAAAATGGAATTGAAGAATCAATTTCTTCCAAACAATACTGCTTGGCTTGCAAGAGACGCCTTGAAGCGGTTAAAGCATGATGGTTCGGTAAGGGATTATGTTAAGAAATTTAGTTCTTTAATGCTTGATAGTAAGAATATATTAGATGAGGACAAGTTATTAAACTTTATATTGGGATTATAACCTTAGGGACAACTGAAGTTGCAAAGGCAAAATATCAAGGATGTTATGGGTCTGATTGCAACTGCAGATGCTTTCGTAGATTTCTGAGTGCCAAAGGAAACCAAGGCCTCTTACTCTTCTCAAAAATTGAAAGGCACTCGCCAAGAGAAGAGTGAAGGAAAGAAGAAGAAAGATCAAGGTTAGAAAAGGGAGAATGATTATAAAGGGAAGTCCAATCAATATGGGCAACCAAAACAAGGTGAGAAATCTTCCAAGAAAAATTGTGGCTTTTTCTTATGTAATGGTCCTCACTATGCCCGTGACTAATCAAGGAAAAGTTGAATGTTTTAATAAGGCACACAGATGGTTCAAGCAATCATTTAGAATTTTAGCTAAATCCTATCTGCTTACCCAATAGGGTTAGAATAGAAGTAAGTCCAATTGAGCTCCTTATGTATATGAAGATACAGGTCAATAGGAAGGAACTCACAACTATGATGGACATATTTGCCATTCATTCCTTTGTTGTAAAACAACTGGAGTGAAATTTGGGGTTGAAGATTAGTAATACCCCTAAAAAAATGAAAACTCCCAAATCGAAAGCACAGGTAGTGGTAGGAGCTGCATACAACGTTCATTTGAGTATGGGAAGTTGACATGAGAGTTATAACATAATAGTGATACCTCATGAGGATTTTGATTTTATTTTTGGCATTGACTTTCTCAAGATCGAAAAGGGAGTGTTATATCCACATCTTGGGGGTATAATGTTTATAAATGATCAAAATTCATGTTACGTCAGTTGTTGTAGGTCTAGCGATGGAACAGACAAAACAATAATTATAGCTCATATTTCTGCCATGAGTATTGAGAAGGGCCTTAAGAAAGGCATGGAGACTTACCTTATAGCCATGTGAGAAACTACAAAAGGCCATATGGTAAAAGTCTCAGATACAGTGGAAAAAGTATTGAGAGAATTCAAGGATGTGATGCCTAATGAGTTACTAAAAACTCACCCTCCTTATCATGAATTTGATCCTATGATCAAATTGGTGCCAGGTGCAATACCTCATGCTCGTATCCCTTATGGATTTTCACTATTAGAGTTGGTGGAGCAATGAAAGAAGCTTGGTGAATTGTTAGATGCAGAATACATCCAACCATCCAAAGCCCCTTAGGAAGCTTTGGTTTTGTTCCAAAAAAAGCAAGATGGAGCTTTACGAATGTGTGTTGACAGTCGAGCTTTGAACCAAGTGAATATTAAAAATAAATATCTTGTTCATTTAGTGCAAGAATTAATGGACAAATTATCAATGGCTACGATGTTCATAAAGCTAGACTTGTGGAGTCGGTATTAGCAAGCATAAATTACCGAAGGTGATGAGCAAAAGACAAACTGTGTAACTCGAAAAACTTGTATGAATTTTTAGTTATGCCATTTGGCTTAACTAATGTCCTTTTTATTTTTTAAAATTTGATGAATGATGTGTTATACAACATTTTGGACAATTTTGTGGTGGTATATTTCGATGATATTGTGGTTTATAGCACTAACATGGTAGAGTATATATAAAACTTAACGAAGGTGTTTTAATGATTACAGTAACATAAACATTTCGTAAAGATGAAGAAGTGTGAATTTGCAAAATCGTAGCTAAAGTTCTTAGGAAACTTGGTAAGCGAGGGCTAACTGCGAATGGATCCTAAAAGAAACAAGCAATTGTTGATTGTCGATTCACTGTGGGATATTTGAAGAAGACAGTACTTTTGAAAAATTTATTGAAGAAGAAATAAGAGTCATGTTGGAATGAGGAATGCCAATAAGCCTTTGAGAAGCTGAAGGCTACCATTTCAACTGAACCAGTGTTGAAGTTACATGACTTTCATCTCCCTTTTGAGGTGCACACGGATGTTTCGAACAAAGTTGTTCGTGGAGTCTTGGTGTAAGAAGGACATCTGATGGCATTTGAAAATTGTAAGCTTAATAGTGTCGAGCAGCGATTCTTAACAGATGAGAAGGAGATTTTAGTAGTAGTATATTGCCTCGAAGCTTGACAAGTTTACTATTGGTTACTAGGTTTGTTGTTCGAACGGATAACGTGGCTGACATCTTTTTTAGGACCCAAAAGAAGTTATCTGTAAGGCAAACCTATTGGCAAGATTTTCTTGCCGAATATGACTTTGTGTGGGAGAATAAATTGGGGAGACATAATGATGTTGTAGATGCATTGAGTCAAAAAGAAGTTGTTGCAGCTTTGTATGCTTGATCGATAGTTTATAATGATAAGTTATAATATTTTTAACCTCGATAATACCACAAGTCCATGGGTCTTTCATGTAGTACCTAAGGTATCGATCCCACGAGGAGGAGTAATTTAATCCTAAAATCTAAGGTTAGAAAATATGAAACAGATATTTAATAGATAATAAAATTAAACACGAGAACTAAATAAATTAAACAAACCAAATTAAATAATAAAACAATAATTGACACTTAACACTTAACGAAAACAATCACAACAATGATTAACAATTTTAGAATTGAAATTGAATAACACTTAACAGAAATTGATTGAATTGTTGAACAATGATAGCACACCCTAGAATTCAACCTAGTGATTTAACCGAAAGAGGGAAAGGGAAAATTATATCTATTTAATGCCAACCTAACCGATTACGGTTTATCAAATTAATGGTTCTAGATGATCCTAACGTCAATTACTCTCTCTCAAGATATAATTGACCCTTAAAGCGTAAACCTTAATTAGATTATGGGAAGATGTAATCTCTCAATTAACAATCTATCTAAAACCTAACCAGTTCTTAAGTTCTCTAATAAACAATTGGAAACCTATATGTAATCTCTCTACGAAAGATTTAACAATCTGATTTAATTATGAATCTATTAAATTACGTAACTCTTGTTAACCCAATTTAATCATTTTTTCTTGATTCACCCTCTCAGTGTATTATTGAGATATGAAGTGAAAAATTAAACCACAATTAATTCAATAAACATACAAAACAATAAGATATTATTAAATCAAAAATAATATTCCAAAGGTGAAAATAGGATATCAATCACAACTCAATTCTATCATCAAACTATATATCCTAATCCTATATAAAATAAAATAGAAATATATAGGAAATAGAACTCAAATGGATGATGGGAGGTCGTGACTTCAGAAAGCTTCTTATTTTGGGAAGCACGTTGTGTCTACGTTGTCTTCCTCTTCTTTCTTCCTTCGTCTCTTTCTCGATCTCTCAAGGTTCTCTCTTTTAGAGTTTCATCGTGGTGGCTGATCAAAAGCTCCCTCTTCATGTCTTCTATGTTCCTTAAATACCTTGGTAGCCATAAGGTTCGTTTAGGGTCGAAAAGGTTTGAAAAGTTCCTTAAAACTTGACGTTTTCACCTGTTTTCATGTCTGCCCGATACAGGCCATGATCTTGGCCCTACTTATCATGATCATGGCCAACGTCTAATCATTTCTATCACGATCGTGGCTCAAGTGCCACGATCATGGCTTGGTTCTGGCCTCTTTGTCACGATTGTGGCCTGGATCCTGATGGCTCATATCTTTCTGTCACGACTATAGGCCATGGTTTTGGCTTAAAACTCTTCAAAACTTCTTCGTTCTTCACCGTTGACCCTGAAATACTAACAAACAAAACAAAGTACCTCAAAAGCATAACATTTAAGCTTAAAGAATCATACTAGCCCATAAAAACATTTAAACACATAAACTAACACATTTAAAACCTAAACACACACTCAACACTCAAATTAACACTAAATAACAAGTTAAATCCTAAAACATAATGTTAATCACAACTATTATTGCTATCACTTAAGTGGAATTGAACATGTTAGAGAAATTAAACCAAATAGCTTCGAATTGTAAAGAAAGTGAAGGATAGTGCTGTGTGGTGATTTTGGCTTAATGATGAAGGGTTGTTCATGAAAAAGAAAAAGCAATTATATGTATTAAGTTTTGGTACCTTACGGAAGCAATTAATGGACGAGACACATTATTTGTACTGGGTGGTCACCCTAGAGTCAAACGAATGTTAGTGCTTCCTTCTCGATCTTACTGTTAGCCAACGATGGAGAACGATATTCATGTATATGTGAAAACTTGCCTTATTTGTTAATTGGATAAATTTGAGAGAAAGAAGGAGGCAAGTGTGTTGTAGCACTTGCCTGTTTCAGAAAAACTATAGATGTTGGTTTCGATGGACTTTGTGGATGGGTTCGCAAAGGTGGATGACATGGCTTTGATCAGGTTGTTTAATGTGTGTAAGTTATAATTGATTAACCTCGATAATTCGCATTCGCACGAGTCGTTCACGTAGTAAGTAAGGTATCGATCCCACGAGGAGGGATAATCTAATCCTAAAATCTAAGGAAAAAATAAATTGCAAAAATTCAAATGTAACGAGACCAAAACAAGAATGCAATTCAATCAAGCAAATCACTTCAAAAATCAATTACGAAAATATTAATAATTCAGCAATTATAACACACACTCAAGAATCAACCTAAGGAACTACTAATTGAGAGAAAGAGAACTTTATTTATCTTTAACGCTAACCTAATCGATTATAAAATACTGTATTATTAGTTCTAGACGATCTTAGGGTTGATTACTCTCTTTCGAGTTATAACCATTAACCCTATTTATAAACCCTAATCAAATTATAGAAGTTGCAATTTATCAATTAGCAACCTATCTAAAATCCTAATTTAGATATGAAATTGTTTAATAAACTACTGGAAAGTATTGTAAGATCTCTCTTTGCAAAATTTACCCATTTGATTTAATTCTTGTTTTATTAAATCACTTAACTCTTATTAGTCTAATTTAATTATTTTCACTCGATTGACCCTCTCATTTTATCACCAAATTATGCAATTGCAAAAATTAAATCATAATAAATCCAATAAAATGTAAACAATCAAATTTCATTAAATCAAAGATAAAACCCCGAAGGTGAGTTTAGAATCAACATCAATATCTAAAAAATCCTATATTTAACTATTATTCCAATTCTACACAATAGTAAAATTGAAAATAACGGGAAATACGAAATTGAACGAATGATGGAGAATCGTGTCATTTCTTTACTTTATCCTTGTAGAGCTTAATGTTTTCATACGCATTATAATGAAACTCTTCAAGTTCATCTAGTTGTAGAAGTCTATTTTCGCCTGTTTGATTCCAATCAAAATTTAATGCTTTAATTGCCCAGTATGCTCGATGTTTTAGTTTGATCGAAAAATGAAAAGCTTTTCTGTACATAAGCCTATAAACAATTGTTCCTCTAGGTGCTTTGAAAGCAGTCCTATAAGCTTATAGGGCATCATCTAACTTTATTTCCTAATCCTTCCTGGAGTTGCTCACTGTCTTTTCCAAAATTCATTTTAGTTCTTGATTGATAACTTCCACTTGGCCACTAGTCTGTGAATGGTAAGGTGTAGTAACATGGTGGTACACTCCATATCTTTTTAAAAGAGCATCAAAAGATCTGTTGTAGAAATGTGTGCCTCCATCACTTATTATCGTACGTGACACTCCAAAATGATTGAATAACCGTTTGATGAACTCTTACATCGCCTTTCCATCATTGGTTGGAGATGCCACAGCTTCAGCCCAATGCCAAACATAATCCACCTCCATTAGAATGTACATATTTCCCATTAAGGATGAGAAAGGACCTATAAAATCGATGTCCCATATGTCAAAGACTTTTGACAGTTGTCATTTGATTTGTGTTTTATAATTTGTTATCTATTTAGTACGAATTTGAGTGTTGAGTGTGTATTTAGGCTTTAATTGTGTTAGTTTGTATGTTTACGTGTTTTTATGGGTTAATATGAGTTTTTGAGCTTAATTGTTATATTTTTGAGGTACCTTGATGTGTTTTCTACTGTTTCAGGGTAAACAGCGAAAAATAGAGTAGTTACGAGGAGTTTTTAGGCCAAAGACATAGCCTATAATCATGGTACAGCAGGCCATGATTGTAGAGAGGGACGAGCCAGAGCAGCCAGGCCACGATTGTGTACATGGAGGGACGGTCGTGACAGAAAGCTTCCATTCAGGACACAATCATGCACATTGAGCCACAATCGTGACAGAAAGGCTTAGGCGCTAGCTACGATTGTGGCAGGCAGGCCCATAATCGTGGTCTGCATCGAGTTAAAGCAAAAACTCAAGTTTCGTAAGATTTTTTAGTCCGTTTTGACCTTGACTTTAACCTAAAGTGTCCAAAGTATAAACACATCATGATGAGACATATACGATAGCCTTGGAGAGTCTGAAAAAGAGAGCTTTCACGTTAGCCAATTCCGATAAAACCTAGAGAGAAATCAAGAGATAGAGGAACGAGACAAAGGAAGAGAAACACGGAGAAGAAGTTTGACGCGATGTACTTCCCGGAATAGGTGGTTTCTCACTGTTGCTACCTCCATAATTCTGTTCCTGATATATTTTTTGGTTATTGCAATTATAGGATTGGATTGTCACCTGCCTCAACTCCACAATAAAAATCATTTGCAAAAAAAAAGGTGGTTTGTTGCTGATGCTTTCCTCGACATTGGAAAGACTTGACAAAGAATAATCATCCTTAGATTGGAAAATGTGCTATATGGAGGTTTTTTTAATTGTTGACGTACTACCTCATTGCCGATTGTCAAAGACAGACTCTTTTGGTGCAATGAACTAGGCTAACTTTGATAGTCAATGGTAGGTTGTTCTCGTCAAGCAGTAAGGCGACAATCTAATCCTATAATTAAAATAACTGAAAAATATGTTAGGAACGGAATTACGGAGGCAACGATAGTGGGAAACCACCTGTTTTGGGAAGTACGTCGCATCAAGCTTCTTCTCCGTGCTTCTCTTCCTTTGTCTCCTTCCTCAATCTCTCGATTTCTCTCTAGGTTTTTCTAGAATTGGCTAACGTGAAAGCTCTCTTTTTCAGACTCTCTAAGGCTACTACATATGTCTCATCATGATGTATTTATACTTTGGACGCTTTAGGTTAAAGTCGGGGTCGAAACGGATTAAAAATCTTACGAAACTTAAGTTTTTGCTTCAACCCATTGCAGGCCACGATTGTGGCAGGCACCTAAATCTTTCTATCACAATCATAGCTCAATGTGCACAATCATAGCCTGAATGGAAGCTCTCTGGCACGACCATGCCCCCATGTGCACAATCGTGGCCTGGTTGCTCTGTCTCGTCCCTTTCTGTCATAATCGTGGCTTGTTGTGCCACGATCGGGGGCTATTTCTTTGGCTCGAAAACTCCTCGCAACTTCTCCGTTCTTCACCATTTTCCCTGAAACACTAGCAAACACATCAAGGTACCTTAAAAATATAACAATTGAGTTCAAAAACTCATATTAACCCATTAAAACCCTCAAACACCTAAACTAACGCAAACCTAAATACACACTCAACACTTAAATTCTAATGAATGCGTAATTATACATTAATTCCATATACTTTATAAGCAAATATTATCCTTTGGAATATGTTACTGCGTCTATTTGGAATGATTATGTAGATTTGTTGTTGAAATGAAGGTATGGATTAAAAACTAGTGTTGCAACTTAAATTGGCACAGTTTAAGAGTAGGGACTAAAATAGCAAAAGGATAAAAGTTTGAGGCTAAGTTGTTGTCGGCTCCAAGTGAATGCACAAATTGTTTCATATGGCCATGTGGGCCCACGCAGGAATAAAAAGGAAAGAAAAAGACAAACCTTAGCCTACCTACACATATATATATTTATACAAGCATGCAAAGAGGAGGTCGGCAGAAATTTTGTATGGAGACAAGGCAGCTTTTTGGTTATTAGAGTTTTTAATTCTCTTCTCCCAGGAATATAATTTGATTATCCGTCTGATAGATTTTATTTATTTACCATTATTTTTAATTAACTCCTTTTCTAGTTTTTAGAACCATGAGTGAGTAGTTTTCTTTGATTCAGTTCTAGGGAAGACATTGTGATTCAAAATTTATATTGTGAGTTGTGATTTATTGTTTATTTTATACTCCAATAATTCTAATACCAATTCTTCTTTGATTTCTTAGTCAATTGTGTATTTGATCTCGCGTGTTGATTAAATTGTCAACTATTATATACTTTCTAATGCTTGTGCCACATGTGTATTAAGCTTTAGTACAGAAACAAAGTTAATTTAATTGGAAAAGTGTTTCTTATTCTGGTCAATTCATTAAAGAAGGATAGGAAAAGTTTTAATCTCTCAAGCATTTCTTAATTGGCTGCTTAGCGTGACTTATTTCTAGTACTTAATGCTAGAGTCTTTTAATTAGATCTTGCTTTCCAATATCTGATTAATTGTTCATTAAGGAATTAATTAAAAGCATTTCTTGTGATTAATTCGAATTTGAAAATTTCCATTTTTGTTCAAGTGTTAGGGAGAAGCGAGGTCATTATTGAAATAAAAGGGTAACGAATTTTCATACTTCAACAATTGGCAGAAAATAATTAATCACATGTCAACCTTAGAGTTGAGTTTTTATTACTGATAAATGAATTACAGCTTGTTTATTTAATTTTGCACTCAATTCTAATCACCAAAACTCGTGTTTTTAATTTTTGTTATTGCTCAACTAAGAAATTTGCTACTTAAGACTCACAGGGATTCGACCTGGTGGTTCCCTACTACTACAAATTTAATCTTTGATTGGGGAAACTATTCATAATTATTTTTGGGAATTTCCATAGATTCACCAAAATTTGGCGCCATTGCTGAGGAGTCTTTTTTCGTAAATTTCAATTTGTGAGCTAATTTATTTTTTGTTGAGACGATCTTAACTAGGTATACCTCTTTTTGATCCAGAAATTGAAAGAACCTTAAGAGCAGAAAGAAAAGCAAAGCGCTAAGTGGATTCCAATGCACTTGACAGCGATTCTAAAACGAAAAATCAGTTGACTGTCATAGAAGAACAATGGCTACACCATAGAAAACTTTAAGGCAGTTGGCAACACCTGATGTTGTCCAACAATCATTATGCATTGAATTTCCAAACATAAATGTGGAATTTGATTTTAAATCTAGTTTAATTCACTTACTGCTTACTTTTCATGGTTTTGTAGGAGAAAATCCAAACAAACACTTGAAGGAGTTTCATGTTGTTTGCATAACTATGAAACCACATTGTGTAACAGAGGAGAAAATAAAGATGCGAGCTTTTCCATTCTCACTTGAAGATAAGGCAAAAGATTGGCTCTACTACCAACCTTCAGGCTCATTACAAATATGGAATGACTTGAAAAGGACCTTCCTAGAGAAGTTCTTTCCAGTTTCAAGGGCTGGAATAATTCAAAAGGAGATTAGCAGGATTAGACAATACCCTGGAGAGTGTTTGTATGAGTATTGGGAGCGGTTTAACTAACTTTGTGCTAGTTGCCTGCATCACCAAATTTCAGATCAGCTGTTGTTATAGTACGTTTATGAAGGACTACAACCTAAGGATCGTAACATGATTGATGCCACTAGTAGTGATGCCCTTGTTGAGAAGGCACCAGAAGACACAAGGGCCCTGATCTCTAGAATGGAAACAAACTCTCAACAATTTGGGACGTGCATAAAATAGATGCCAAAGAATGTTAACGAGGTTAGTTCTCTAAACATTGAATCTCAGCTTTCTGAATTAACCTCTCTTGTCAGATAGGTTGCTTTAGGATAAGTGCAAAGCATCAAAACATGTGGAATTTGTGCTACGAGAGACCATCCAACTGATTCTTGCCCACAACTCCAAGAGGATTCATGCCCTCAAACCAACGCGGTTAAAGGATTTACTAACCAACCAAGAAGATATGGCCCATACTCTAATTAGTATAATCTAGGATAGAGGGATCATCCTAATTTCAGATATGGACAGGAAGGCAAACAACAATATTACGGTCAGTAGAATGCACAAAATGATGGGCAACAACCATATAGACCACTAGGATTCAACAAACCAGCACTGTCTCCATAAAATCAAGCATCAATCTCAACTATATTGTTAGAAGATATTGTTAAAGCTTTAGCAACTAACACTCAAGCCTTTTAGTGAAAGACACGAGCTAGCACAAAAAACCTAAGCAATCAAGTCCAACAACTAGCAACAACAATGGGGTGGTTAAATGTTAGAAAAGGGAAGCTTCTTGCATAACTAGAACACAATCCAAGGGAGAATGCAAATGCCATCACCCTTTGCAATGGTAAACAAGTCCCAGCATCAGAACATGATGAAACTGTGGGAAAGAAAGCAGCAAAAATCACACCACAAAAATCTGAACCAGACTTAGACCAGGTAACTCAAAAAAAGAAAATTTTAGAGATTGTGATTAAACCTCCCTTCCTTGGTAGGTTGATGAAGCAGGTCAAGGACGATAAAGAGCAAGAAATTTTGGTGACATTTCGAAAAGTAGAAGTTAACATTCCACTATTGGATGCAATCAAATAGGTTCCAAGGTACGCTAAATTTGTTAAGGAATTATGCACAAACAAGCAATGGCTTCCCCTATATGAAAAAATTTAGGTAAACTAAGACGTGTCTGCAGTGATTCAAAGGACATTACCTGAGAAGTCCACTGACCTAGGTATATTTTCTATACCTTGTGTTATTGGAAGCAAGAGATTTGAGAAAGCAATGCTAGATTTAGGGGCATCAATCAATCTTATGACTTTATCAATTTTTAAACTTCTCAAATTAGGACCTTTGAAAGAAACAATAGTCTTTATTCAGCTTGCAGATAGGTTTAACACTTATCTAGAAGGTGTCATTGAGGATGTATTAGTGAACGTTAATGAGTTAATATTTCCTATTAATTTTTATGTTATGGAAATACATGATGCTTTAGAAAAAAGGGTCAGCTCAAATTCTGTTAAGATGACCATTTATGAAAACTGCAAGGACTAAAATTGATGTGCATAAGGGTACACTGTCCTTGAAATTTAATGGTGAAATTATCACTTTCAATATCTCAGAAGGAATGAAGTATCCTCAAGACACTGAATTATGTCTTATTGATGTTATTGACCCTCTTGTCCAATAAGTTTTTAAGCATGAAATTCTAGTAGACAACCAAGATAGTTTTTTACAAAATGTTGCAAATAAGGAAAACAGTAAGGAGGAAGTTCAAGAAACCCTGATGTTGGAAAGCAATTCTAAAACAGCGTTACCGTCCGTCAAGAAAATTCCACAGTTAGAACTAAAATCACTACCAGAAAATCTTAAATATATGTATTTGGGTGAAAGAGAGACATTACCAATAATCATTGCTAATAATCGTACTGACTTGTAGGAGGAGAAATTATTGAAGGTTTTAAAGGAAAACAAGACAACCATTGGCTAGACGTTGGCAGACCTAAAAGGAACCAGTCCTACAATTTGCATGCATCGTATTGCATTATAAGTAGACACTAAACCAATAAGGGAACCTCAACGCAAACTCAACCCAGCAATGAAGGAAGTAGTTTTAAAGGAAGTTCCTAAGCTACTAGAACAAGGAATCATATACCTAAATACTGATACCTAATGGGTACACCCTATGCATTTTGTTCCAAAGAAGACAAGTTCCACTTTGGTTCCAAATGCACAAAACCAACCTATTCTGATGAGAGTTCAAAATGGATGGCAAATGTGCATCGATTACAGAAAGCTAAATACAACTACAAGGAAAGATCACTTTCCTTTGCCATTCATTGATCAGATTTTG
>JANIIA010000002.1:47424663-47443574 GCA_027478495.1 Erythroxylum alaternifolium | reverse complement strand
GTTTGAATTCATATGTAGCGACTAATGATTTGTAATCATTAGGGATAACATAACCTAAGTTAAATGACATATTATATGTGGTTATTGCCTTGATTAATCGATTTTCCTAATTGGTAATGCTACTACCCAATTGAATATAGAGATTGTATCTTAGGTTATTCGATAGTTAGGTTTAATTAACGATCTTATCATGATTAAACACTACCTAAGAAAAAACTCGAGTTAATTATTAACCCACGATTAATAGTTGCTAGAAGAAGTTTAAGAACAATAAATCAATGAAATATGTTTAATTAGGGTATAGGTCGAAATTGAATCAAAGAATCGTGTCCCCATCGAATTCTGTACTTTTATCATTTTTACATGTTTTCCTTACATTACTTTTGTTATTTAGTTTAACTTTATTTTTTCTTATTTCTAAAACCAAAACCCCCCAAAACTTAAACACCAGTTACTTTCATTTCGAAAAATTTACACACACTCCGTGGGATCATCCTAGACTCACCACTGCTATAGTAGTAGGTCTAGTTATTTTATTTTGACTAGCATTACGCTATCAAATTTTGGAGTCGTTGCTGGAGAGTGCGGTGTTTTAGTTTTTGTTTGTGATTTTAATTGGTGTTTTGTATATATTTGTTTGCAGTTGGTTTCTTTTTAGTTATTTTATGATCCTTTCATTATTTTATTTCGTGTTTGTGATTTATTTAAAAAATCATCATGGACGAAAGTAATTTTTTCTTTAACGCTTACTCTCAGTCCTATAACCAATGTTGGATTGATCAACCTAACTTTAGTTATAGATGGGAGAATCAACAAAATTACTTCTATGATAGTTTGCAAGATGCACAACAATTTCCATACATACCAGAAGTTTCTTATCACAATCCAAATACATCTTTGGACTACTATATCAAGACCTATAATGCTACCAATCTTCAATTTCAACAGGGTATGCAGCAGCTTTAAGAGAATATACAACAGACCCAACAGGATATCCAACAATTCCAACAGGATTATGGCAATTTTGGTTTAGTTTCCAAAATTGGGAGAGCCAACAAAACTCAGGTACATCCTTGGAAGAATTAGTTGATAATGTCACTGCGAACACTTTGCAATTTCAGCAGAATATGAAATGGTTCTAGCAAGATGCATTGCCTCGATGGAGAAATATCAATCATTTGGAATCGCAAAGTGAAGAGGAGCAACCGTATCAACCCGAGGTGTACCCAATGGATGTTTGTTTAGAAACTATACAAAGTGATAAGGAGCTTGAGAATTTTGAGAGTAATATTCAAGGAATTGCTTGTGTCCTTAACTAGTTAAGGAGGAGCTTAAAGCAGAATATGATACATCATTTGGCTCGAAGGTAAGTACTAATTCCATAATTATTTTTAAGACTAACCTTTTACCTTTACCTAGTGGGTTGGAAAAATTAAACGAAAAAGAAAAAGACGAAGAGTCATTTAAATTATTTCAAGAGAGCAAGGACTCAGTAGAGATGAAGAATCTGAAGATATGGAAGACGTTGAAGGTGAACGATTATCAATCAAGGCCTTATCCGGAAGAACCTCACATGAAGGAACCGTATGTGCCATAAGAAAATCATAATTTTGTCACGTGAGGGAAAAAAAGGAATCCAGACAGCGACTCTAAACAAAGGCATTTCTTAGGTAGCAACCTAAGGGAAGTAAATTTCTTTTCTTTACATTTTCACATTTCTATGCATGTGTGTGGGGGTATGCATAGAATGCTGAGATGTTATTTTATGTCTTATCATTGAAATGCCCATATTGATGTAGTTTATTTTAGTTTTTATAAGAGAAAAGAAAAGAAAGGAAAAGAAAGAAAGCAAAGAGAAAAGAAAAAAAAAGAAAAAGAAAGAAAAATCCTTTTAATAAATGTATCAAGGAGGAAGTACATATGTGGCTTGCAAGGTTATTTATACTATGCATCCTCCCAAAGTTGTATTGAATGGGTAACTTGAATATGTTGACTATGAGGTAGATGTTGGCTTGGAAGGGTCACCCTTTGTGGTTTCAAGGTATTATCACCAATTGTTTAAGTTATCCCTTCAAATTGGTATGTACTTCATGTGGTTTGTGTATGAGAGCTCGAGTTTGAGTTGTGAAACTTGTTTTTTCATTCATCATAGTTGATGTACACAATTGTAAGTGAATGTTGGTTTTTGCACTTGATAGTATATTGAGTGTTGCTTGTTTCACTAACTTTAATGGCTTTCAAGTCACTTGACCTAAATACTTCTCACCTTACCTTTGCCACATTACAACCCTAAAAAGTCCTTTAATCCATGATTTCACATGTGACCTTTAATGGTGGAGAAATGAAATGATATGCAAAGTTGTGGATTGTCATGATAATGAATGGTATTGAGTGTATCCATGGATATATTTTAGTTAAACACATTTTCCAAGTCTACCTTTAGTTTTCTCGATTTTTAAAAGTATTGAATGTTGATTAATCTAGAGTAAAAGCTTGGAATGTTAAGTTGTTGTTATGATTTTTGAAAGTCGTTCATCTTTGTTTATGATTATGTATTCTTGGGAAATATAGGAGATGAGTAATTGTGTTTGGTTTTATGAGCTTAATTTTGATGCTTTGCCCGAGGACAGCCAAAAGTTAAGTATGGAGGAAATTGATAGATGCTTAATTGATTATGAAATTATTCCATAATACTTGGTGATTATTGACATGAAATTGATCAAGATACTCACTTTGACTCATATGTGATTTTAGGTATAATTCGAAAGCAAAAAAAGTTAAAGTGAGTCGAAAGTATAATATTTGGGCCATTTTTCTAAGATTTACATTTACTTGTTTTCCTGGAAGAAGAAAAAGATTAAAGCAAATAAATACGAGAGGAAGACAAGAAATGAAAACACAAAGAAAATGAATTAAAGTTGGTCACGGCTATACATGTCCCATGCAAGAACGTGAGTTAAATTCAATGGGAAGCATTTGGATTAATTGTTCCAGCAGTAAATGAAGGAAACAAAAGCAATACATAGCAGATGCACAACAACGTCCAAAGAGCAGCATACGTCAAGACCAAAATGACATCAACAAGGAAAAAATGGAAGGTAGCAGGTTGGACGCAAGAGAGGAAACGCAAACAAGTGTATGTTTCATACGAACATGCGTAGATGCAGACAATGTCTACGAAACGCAAACATTTTCAAGAGGGGAGCACAGGTTTCAAAAGAGGAGTGAACAGTGATGGTGGACCAACAATAAAATTAGAAAATGAGAACAGTAGCATAGGAGGCACTGTAGTGAGAGTGAGAGAGGATTCTTTGGTGGGACATTAATTCTTGGAGGGGCTTAAGCATTTTTGTGGGAGAGATCCATAACCGACTAGACGTCCCAACATCAGTTCGGAGGTGGCATTGACGCTGACAATCTAGGTTAAGTGTATTTCACTATTTTTGTTGTTTCTTTCTCTAATTAGAAATTGATTGTTTTATCCTATGTTGATTGATTTGGGTTTGTGTATGGATAATCATATTCTCGTTATTATTTGGTTATTCGTATATAAACCCATTGGGTATTGTGAAAAGATCATTTTAATGTGTTCATTAAATCATTTATTTATAAACCCATTGTTAGAATTTCAATATAATTCGTAATTGTTATGTTGAAATTCATGTGTAGCGACTAATGATTCATAATCATTAGGGATAACATAACCTAGGTTAAATGATGCATCGTATGTGGTTATTGCCTTGATTAATCAATTTTCCTAATTTATAATGCTACTACCTAATTGAATCTAGAGATCTTATCCTAAGTTATTCGATAGTTAGGTTTAATTAACGATCCTATTTTGATTAAACACTACCTAAGGGAAAACTCGAGTTAACTATTTACCCACGATTAGTAGTTATTAGGAGAGGTTTGAGAACAATAAATCAATGAAATATGTTTAATTAGGGTGTAGGCCAATATTGAACCAAAGAACCGAGTCTCTACCGAATTCCTAACTTTTATCAATTTTTGCAAGTTTTCTTTAATTTGTTTTTATTAGTCTAGTTTCATTTTATTTTCTTGTTTGAAAAATCCAAAACCCCTTTAAACCTAAACACCGATTAATTTCATTTCAACAACTTTACACACACTCTTCGTGGGATCGACCTAGACTCACCATTACTATAGTAGTAGTCTAGTTTTTTATTTTGACTGGCGTTACAACCAGCTGTCAGTGACTTAGACACAAGTATAAACCTTATGCTTTTGTCAACCTTTAGAAAATTGAAGCTCATCAGTGTGAAGCCAACATCTATGCATATTTAGTTGGCAGATCAATGGATAAAGAAACCATCTGGCGTGGTGGAGGATTTACTTATAAAAGTGGACAAGTTTATCATTCATGTGGATTTTGTCATGTTAGACTTTCAAGAGGATCAAAATTACCTGCTAATTCTTGGTATGTCATTTTTGACCATCAGAAAAGCTTTGGTAGACTTCCATGAAGACAATCTCATCCTTCAGATTGGAGATGAACAAGTGAAATTCAGCATAAATAAGGTATTAAAGAATCCAAAGGAGGGTAGCTCATTCATGAGAATTGATTAATTCGAATCTTCGAAGGAACGAAAGGAAGAAGAATAGAAGACAATAAAGATAGAGTTTAAAGCATACAAGGAATGGTTTGGATTGCTAGCTCTTTTATTCCTTTAAAAGCAATTTTAAGATAGGGCAGCAATCTTAGGCGTCAAGCGCAATTGGTTTTAGACTCCAACGCCATTACCACCTCAATAACCATGATAGGTTCTTATACTCTAATCCGTATCTTTTCTTTTTTGTCTTTCTTATGTTCTTATGTTTGCGTATTATTTTATTTTGATTCCCACCTTGTATGTTATTTTTCCTTATTATATTGAGGACAATGTATTGTCCAAGTGTAGGGAGGGTTACGTTATGTACATTATTTGTTTTTATTTTGGGTGTCAATTTTGCATATGTTATGTTAGTTTTGTTTAGGTTTGCATGATGTGACTCGTGTGAATGTGGCAATGGCTAGGACTTAATGGAATCAGTTTAGCTCTTTTGGGTTGTAAATATTTATTAGCTTGTGAAATTAGTGTCCTAAGTCGCTTTGGTTAAGTATGCATGCTAATTAGGATTTGATGTTAGTTCATTCGCCTTAGGAATTTGCCACATACATTTATAATTTTAGGTCAATTGAATAAGGAAGATTGTTAGTATCCTTTCATAAGAGTGATTAGCTAAAGAAATGAGGTAGGAAATAAAATGTGAAAATAAAATTATATTTCTTAAATAAATAACTATTCTAATGGCCTTCAAGTCATGAATAGAGCTCGTAGCAAGTTGAGAATGTGATCTAGCTGAGTAACTGAGAGACATTCTTCACAAATATTTTCCTTTGTATCAAAAGGCTAAAATGACGTTCCAACCAAGCTTATGAATAAAAAAAAACATGACCTAGTTGAGTAACTGGGGACATTCATCATAAATGTTTTTCTTCAAGTCAAAAGGCTAGGTCAATGTCAATGAAAATTAAAAAAAATAGTGTTTTGTTAAATAAAATCTACTGATCTTTGTGAATAGCTTAAATTTTCATGAAAAGCTACTTGGGGATAGGTACAATTTTAATTGACCAAATAATTATCAATGTGTGTTTGCAAGTGATGTGGGTGAATGAATTTAACATTAAGGTTATGATTAGTATGTATATTTAGTTCAAAGTATCTAGCCACAGATTTAATAAGTTAATAAGTTAGAACAATTTGAAGGTTTGTGTTTGAAGTTAAATTAGTTTCGTGAAGTTCAATGCCATTGTACCATTATTGCATATGTGTGTCTATCTGTGTGTGTTGTTGTTTGGTGTATTTTTGTTTGTTTTTGTTTGTTTTTGCTTGAGGTCAAGCACAACTTCAAGTGTGTGGATGTGATAGTTGTAGGTTGCATAATGTTTTAATAAGCATTTTAGTATGTTTTTAGTTGTTAATTAATTAATTCATGCATGTTTAGGTTTAGAATTTTGTTCGTTGGCTAGATATTTGTGTTTTGAGTGTTATGTGAGTTAGAGCATGTTGTTGAGCTTTAATTTTGTGTATTTGAGATGCTTTAATTTTTGAGATCAGATATCAAAAAATGGAGAAGATTTGGAGGAAGGTTACGGAGGGCCCAGTGCCACGATCATAGCCCTTGTAGAGACCCTTTCATTAGGCCCCAACTGTGACAGAGACCATTTCAGCTGGCCATGATCGTGGCCTACATGAGGACAGGCATAGATCGACCTCTTAAACTTAATTTTTTGCAGATTATTTTAGACTTTTAGGCCTGGGTAAAACTTAGTTTTTACCCTAAGTAGAAAATATTACATAGGACAAGAGAAATGACCTAGAAAGAGAGCCTCCATTTTGCCACTTTAGAAAAAACCCAAGTAAGAGGAAGAAGGAAGAGAGAGAAGAAGAGAAAGAAGAAGGTGTAGCTTCAGCTGGTTCAACCTCTAATCCTCGAAGTTATCTTTTATTCTTTCATCTTTAATTTCGTTTGTTTGATGTATAAGATGGAATTGATGATGATGAATCTTGGGATAAGGATGTTCTAACTTCTTTTAGGGATTTATACTTGACTCAATGTTAATCTAGTTTCTTTTGTTGTTAATGATGATTGGTGTTCTGATTATTTGTTGTAATTTCATGCTTCGGTAATAAATTGAGAGAGTGAATTGAATGTAAAATGATTAGGTTGGTTAATGAGAGTTAAACAATCTAATAAACTATGCAAATAATCAAATGGGTAATTATACAAAGAGAGGTCTCGTGTGAGGTCTTAGTTGTTTATTGGAATGTTTAAGAGCTAATTAGGTTATCGGTTGTTTTGTTAGATGAGAGATTACATGTTTGGTAACTCAATTTAATTAGGGTTTATGATTTAGGGCTTGGTGATTGCAAATCGAGAGAAACTAATCCATCTTTTGAATGTCTAGAACAGACACAGTATTAACATAAAAGGAACTAAATTAGTATTGATAATAGGATAAATCCCTTTTTTCATAACTTTTTAATTTTCCTTGTTTGAATTTCAATTGTCAATTGGTGGTGCTCAAATTTGATTTCTTGCATTAATTTAGAATTCTCATTTCAATCATTCCATATTCAATTATTTACTTTTCTGTTTAGTTTTTATTTTCATTTTAATTACATTTTTAGGTCTTAGATAAATTAAAATTCGATTAGATCACTAATTACTTGTGGGATCGACACCTCATATACTTACGACCCGTGCGCTTATGAAAATATTAAGGGTTTTATAAATTGTAAAGCTTGCTTAACAGATTAAAAGACCTGGTAAGTGACTATCTTCAATTTGTTCCGACGAGGGCATTAGGTTCATCTGGTAGGGGTGGTTTATTAGCCCCTTAACATTTCAGGACCTTTTTTATTAGCCATTGGTGAGCCTTGGCCATCATCTATAATGGATTACGCATGAGAAAGGCTTGCCAAAGGAAGCAAGGTAACTTAACCAAGTAGGATCAAGCATGGTTTAAGCTGCAACAGGCTTTGACGAACCATGGGGCGTTGATCTGCATGGCTAGGACAAGTTGAACTTACTTAAGGCATCTTTGGTGGGACTAAGGATGAGGTGTCTTGTAAGGATTTTACACGTGTTGCTTTTGGATAGAAGTGAGTTAGTTGTAAGTTATGTAAATCGCCTACTAAAGTAGTGCTTAAAGTGGTTGGGGATGTTAACTACCAACTAAATTAATGGCTTAGCAACATTGTGCCTACAGTCTTGTATTCTTGCCCAACAAGTCTCCAAATGCTTATACATAGCTCATTTGAGCAAGGTTTCATTCATTAAAGAGAATTGGAGATTTGTATCCTTTGTATCAATTGTGAGTAATACAAAAGTTGGTAATTTTGCTCTAAAGCTTTGTGCGTCTTTCTATTCTTATTATTGTCCATTCTATTATGTTGGTTAAGTGAATTTCATTCGTTTACTTTGCTTATCTTAAATATAAGTGAATAGGTAAGATTGAGTTGAATTGCGAGAGTTCAACTACTATATTTAGACTCTGGCGCATTTTATGTGTGAACTTTGAATTCCAAAAATGAAAGTTGAAAGAAGATGGTGGCACAACCAAAATAAATAACTCTACAAGTGGCACTGAATGGTATCAATTATTTAGTGGCTACTTGTCCCCAGCATGTCATTTTTGTTCAACAAGAGAGGGAACACATAACAGAACCCATGGCAGGTACCTTTTATCTCATCACCAACCTCTTCGACGAAAAAGGAAACACTTGTACTAATCACAATTTGGATGAGAATAGATCTGTGATTGAATCAGGGACTGTCTAAATAATTAATCCCAGTTGTCCCTGCAAGATTCTCGGTGTCCGCTACACACTGCCTCTCATTAAACAATGCAACTTTAATTCCTTCTTGGGTTGGTCCGCGTATTCCAAGTCTAAGGCCAGAGTGTACAGTGTTGTAGGGTTAACGTTGTATTAAATAATTCGTTGGAGTATTTTATTTACTGCTCAAGTTGATGCGGAGCCGACATATAGACAAGGAAGCCTCTTTGTTGTTACACATCGTACCAATAGACTGTCTGTGTATCGTGTTACTAATGAATAACACTTGGGGAACACAATAAGTCTTTTTACTGAAAATAAAGTGTACTTACTATGGCATGGATTATTTTCCGAATTTAAAAGTTACTGAAGATTTAAGCCCTAGTTTGTACGAAAAGTATATTCTTTTTGCACACGATGTGCAAAGATAGATAATTCAATGTACTAGTGAGCCATACGTTGGGTGCCAGAACACCGTTGAGTTGAATAGAGCGTGGACGGTGGTGGTTGTTCCGGCCCTTCAATGGCAAAATTCTTAACAATTCTTGGCTTAAGAATGCTGCCTCTTGTTTGAAGAAGATGTAGAAAGCTGCTTTATGATTTTGAAGTTTTAGCTTATTTGGTCTGTACAAAAATTAGGTTTCTTAATATGCTTCCATGATTTGGACTATTCATATTCAACAAAACTGATCATTCTTGTACTCCGACTGGGTGTTGCTCTCATTCTCAACTTTGAAATCTGCAGTTTAACTCGTAATAATATTGTAGTTTCAATTCTTCAAACCGAACATCATCGTTATACAACACTACATTAAGTTTCAAAGTGAATGCTGCCTTATTCTAATTTTGCTGTTTCGTTGAATAATATTCGTAAGTCGGGTATGATAAAAATAAAGTCTTGTATGAAGATGAAAAGATTTTGCATTCTATGGGCATACATATTTTGCTTGTGGGGGATAATCAATGGCTTGGTTTACTTTCTCAAACCTGAATACTAATGTACTAAACCATAAGACGGCAGAACACATTGCACCAAACTAACATTCCAATTGCATCTAAAAGCTAGCAACACGCTATAAAGTTGGTATATCTTACAGAAATCTGAATTTCTGAAATTAACGAAGAACAGAATATATTAGCTTTGTTGAGAAGAAAGGAATTATATGATTTTGCTTTGATTTCCCGTTCTTACTGGGTGCAGTGAAGGTCGTTTTAGTGGGGTTGCAATGTTGTCCACCAAAGAACCAAAATCAAGGAAAGACGGAAATAAAATGAGGAAAAAGTTGATATTGTTTTGATGGAAGTTGTATAACAAGCCAGCAATAATCCAGCATAGAATCAATTATTTGAATGATTTGGGCCAAAATTGGCCGATGGGTACTCAAGCTAACGGGAAATAGTACCAATATTATAGTCCTTAAAGGACCACATTTGTTCTCCAGAGAATCAAATGCTTGGTTCATACTGAATGTAATTTGAGCACGTACAAGTGTCCTCCATGCTTAAAATGCTTACAACATTGAGGGCACTAAGCTTTACAGCTGCGTTGTACTTGGCGTAGCTATTACTGTATTTGTTCTTTTGCTCCTTGGGAGACTCATTGAATTGCCGGCTGCAACCCAATCCTCTTTTTCTAATTTGCAGATGAGTAAAGCATCTACAGATGAATACTCACAACAACAAAGTAGACATTTAGCTACATTTTTTTTACGACGTTCAAAAAATAATCGGTAAAAGTTATCATATTGCAACGATTCCACAAATCGTCATTAAAACTAAGCCTTTAGTGACTAAGTAAAAAAGCGTTACAAAAGGAATAACATTTCATGACAAATGACAAAAATCGTTGTCAAATGGTGAACATTTGGTGACGATTACCGAAAATCGTCACAAAATGATCTACAATGGGTGACGATTTCGGAAATTCGTTACTAAATTAACTTTTGGTGACGCTTTTCATAAATTGTCACTATAATTTGTTAAATATTTGATAACCAATGTCCGAAATCGTTACCAAAAGGTTCATAAACGGTGACGATTATACAATACCGTTAGTAAAAAGATGTTTGGTTTTTAACTACGTTTTTAACATTGTCACTAAAATTGACCATTTGGTGACGATATTTGGAAGCGTGACCAAAAGATCAACATTTGGTGATGAATTTTGAGAATCATCACTAAATGTTACACATTCAGTGACGATTTCTAAAAGTCGTCACTAAACGGTCCAGATTCGATGACAATTTCTAAAAATCGTCACCAAAGGGTTGACATTTTCCAAAGTTGTTAAACTAAAATTTTTATAATCTATCATAGTTAAGGTATGTCTTATTGGAGATTTGTTTTGAATGTTTGCAACGTATTGTTGAACCCCCTCACAACATAATTTTAAGTGTTAAACAATGGTATTAATTAATCATTAATATTTGCTAACATTCCAAAAAGTAGTTATAAAAATTTAAATAATTGTCTCAATATAATAATATGATATATGGAGTAGTACGAACTTTAAATTAGAAGTTTAACAATTCATATAGTCATAGAACAAGAACAATAACAATCCACACTCAATAGTACACAACCTAACCCCTAACTAGTAGAGTGGTTGTTTGATAAATTTTTACAGATACAACCATAAATCAACTTTAAAGCTGAGTCTAGTTGATTGTATCGATAAATGACAATGATATAATTATTTTTTTAGATTCCAAGTGACATGAGAGTCAGTAAAGGTAAACAAATCCCCGATGTTTGGGTTCTCGAGAAGGGTCCTTGCACGTTCAAAGACACCGATTGAAACAGTAATAGTTCTTCTCTCAGGTGTAGGGTTTTTCATACCCTCTTGTAACAGAATTTCCACTATCGCTAAACTTATAGAGGAAACAGTGAATGAGTCGCTAGGTTTAGTATGAAAGACAAGTTCTCTAGATGAACTGCCAGTATGAAACAGTTTACCTAAAACATAATCAGTATAGAACTTAGATATTGTCAGATTAGTAAACTATTAAACGAACTGAAATTGAAGTGACATGCATACGTGAATGACCAAACAAATTCTGTGGAATTGACAAAATTTTCAAAACAATCGATTACCTTAATCCTTTATGGACCATTTTGACATCGCTCCCACCTCCATGGGCATACATGTCATCTTCGAAATTCAAGGAAACTTAAAAAATCATATAGTATATACCATCAAATGTGAATATATATAATAGCTTCATAAAAGAAAATGAGATGTACATAATAAGGTAAGTGACGTTGTTTGAATGATACTAAACATCTTCAGCAGAAGATCGACCATGGAAAGCAAACGATAATTAGTGTATGAAGAGGAGATTTTTTCTGTATTGTTTATTTTTTTCAATAGGGACAAATTTGCCACATTCCTCCTAATGAAATGAATTAGGTCCATTCGAAATTAGTCGCCATGCTGACATTCTTTGATTAATAATGTTAAGAGGTATATTATGCAAATGTCGATTTAGAATAAATGATATGTTCAACTCCAATTTTGATGATAACTGAAAGTAGTCCAGTTTAACACTTATACATCTTCAATGCGCCTAATGATATGAAAGTTAATCTTAATAAAATATCAGAAATCTATTGTGTAGTTTGTATCATATGTAAAATTTAGAATTTAAATTAGAATACACATGACTATGTTCTTGATGCACAGAAATATAGTATTATCGATATTAGGTTATATTACTATTAATGGAAATGAATTAAAGTAAAATACTCTTGAAGACCTTTCATCAAATAGTTACGAAGCTTTAATGAGAGAAGCGTTAAAGGTCATTAGGAAGGAGCCAACCCATATACAAATAACAATGACAAATAGTAAATCATGTTCAAAACATAACCATAAATATAACTTATACATCAAATGCATAATTAAGAACTCACAATAAACACCTAAAGTTATAAGTTAAACTAAGCACAACTTCATTGATGAAAATAGAGCAAAAGAATAACATCAATTCAGTTAATAATGATTCCTCGACAATGATGACCACAATACAGAACCCAAATAGAAGGGAGGATTTTGAGAAATGTTGATGATAGGTGTGATTTGCAACAAGTTTTAGGGTTTAATTTATTGTGTATTAAGTATTAATTTGAGTGTTTAGTGTGTGTTTAGGTTAGAATTGTGTTATTTTATGTGTTTAAGTATTTTTATGGGTTAGTATAAGTATTTGAACTAAAATGTTATATTTTTAAGATACCTTGATGTATTTGTTAGTGTTTCAGGGTCGACGACGAAGAACAGAGAATTTTTGGAGACTTTTGGGTCAAGACCACAGCCCATGATCGTGTAGGCCACGATCGTGATAGAGAGATATAAGCCACCACGCCCTAGGCCACGATTTTGACACTTTGGCCATGATTATGACAGAGAGGTCTAATCCAGGCCATAATTGTGGCACTTAGGCCATGCTTGTGACAGAAACCTGCATCTTGTAGATGCGAAAACAAGTGAAAACGTTAAGTTTCGAGGAAATTTTTAGATCGTTTTGACCTCAGACAAACCCTAGGCCTGCCAAGGTATTTAAAGAACATGATGAATATAGAAAAAAGCTTTTTGCATCAACCAAATTTTGAAAACCTTAGAGAGCTTATCCAGAGATTTGAGAAAGGAATTGAAAGAAGAGAGACAAGTAGAAGAAGCCTACACGAAGTACTTCCCAAAACAGGAGGTTTCCTACTATTGCTACCTCCACCATTCTGTTCTACTTGTATTTCCTGATTTTATTTCAATTTTATTGATGTATAAAATTGGGATAGTCGTTGAGAATAGGTTTTGTTGAATATTGATTTATGTCTATACTCACCTTCAGGATTTTTATCTTTGAGATTAATGAAATTTGATTTATTGCATTTTTATTAAGTTATTGCAATTCAATTTCTATTCTTAATAATTCGGTAACAAACGGAGAGGGTGAACTGAGTGAATATCATTAAATTATGCTATAAGAGTTAGGTAGTTTAATATGTTAAGAATTAAATCAAATTGGTAAAATTATGTAATAAGAGATCGTGTAGAAGTGTTTGGTAAGTTATTGAACAAATTCATATCTAATTTAGTTTTTAGGTAAATTGTGAATCGAGAGGTTGCAATTCCAAAATCTAATTAGGGTTTATTAATTAAGGTTAAAGATTATAACTTGAGAGAGAGTATTCCACCCTAGGATCGTCTAGACCCGGTAATTCTGTAACTTTATAATCAATTAGGTTTTCATAAAGGTCAGATTAAAACTCCCTTTTTCTCAATTGGTAGTTACTAGGTTGATTATTGATTGGGTTATGCAAATTGCTATCTTGTTTATAATTTTTGAATTTAATTCTTGGGATTGATTGCTTGATTGAATAATTTTCTGCCTTAGTTTTTTATTTTGAATTATTGTGAATTTGAGTTAAGCCTCAGATTTTAGGATTAAATTACTTGTCCTCGTGGGATTGATACCTTAAGTAATATACGAATGATCCATGCGCTTATAATATTATCGAGGTTAAAAATATTAAAACGTATCATATAGAAAACTATGATCAAATTTTTGGCATCGTTACCAAGGAGACGATAGTTTAGTTTTATAGTTTAAGGCGCTATATTAGTTTTTAGTTTCTATTTTCATCCTTTCATTTTATTTTAGAATTTTTGCTCTTGTATGAACACAAGAGTCATGACAGGTTTGAGTTTTGCAGCGGAAATGTTAGATTTAGATATCAATCTACTAGAACGAACCCTTAGGAAAGCTCGACGAGAGGAAGAAGAAGAGATTAGAAAATCAACAATAGCTGAGGAGTTTCAACAAAATATGGACCATGGAGTGAAACAAAGATAGCAACAGAGGACTCTGACGGACTTCATGAGGCTGGGTTTAAACACAGCTAATCAAAGAGTGGTTTGGCCACTTGTTCAAGCAGCCTTGTTCAAGATTAAACCAACACTTCTCAATATGCTTCAGGAAAATGTTCAGTTTTATGGATTGGCAAATGAGGACCCAAATGCCTATATCATGAACCTCCTCAAAATCTGTGATACTTTTTGGTATCATCAGATGTCAAAAGATGCGGTTAGAATCAAACTGTTTCCCTTTACCTTTAGAGATAGAGCGAAGGCTTGGGACCATTCACTTAGTCCAGCTAGCATTACGACGTGGGACCAGCTAGCTCGTGTCTTCTTAGATAAGTATTTCATGTTGACTAATACCACGAAGATTATTAAAGAAATCACCAATTTTCAGCAAGATGATGGGGAATCAATCTACGAAGCGTGGGAGAGATATAAGGGCTTATAACGGAAGTGCCTACATTATAACCTAACCAAGGAGTTCCTATTATAAACTTTTTACAATGGAGTGAACCCACCAACAAGAGGCACAATTGACATAGTTTCAGGAGGATCCTTGATGATGAAGATTGTCAATGAAGTAGAGGAGTTGATTAAGGAAATGGCAAATAATAGCTGTTTATGGACGAATTAGTGAGGGAGGAAACTTCCTATCCTAAAAAAGTAGAAAGGAATTGTCGCAGTCGATCAAATGATCGAGATGAAAAAGAAGATCGACAACCTGATGCAACAATTCAATAGCACGAAGGCATCATCTTTAGTCCAAGTGAAGACTGTACAATTGAAGTGTGAGCTCTGTGGTCAGATAGATCATGATACTGTGTACTGTTATTTGATGATGGAAGGAGATCCGAAGTAAGTAAAATATATAGGAGCACATTATGGACGAGGAAGGGGAAACAATCCCTACTCCAACACCTACAGCTTTGGGTGGAAGAACCAACCTAACTTCTCCTAGGCGAACAATACTGGAGGATTGTTCAGGCCTCAAAGATAGTAAAGCTTCCAACAAGGTAAAGCAAGCTTGATGGAATCAAAGTTGGACAAAATTTTGGATAAGATTAGAGGCATATAGGATGCACATAAAAGGCTCGAAAGTAAATTTGAGCAAGTAACGAAGAACCATGTCTCATCTATACACAATTTAGAAGTCCAAGTTGGCCAATTAGCGAAGGCAATGTCTACTTAGAATGCTGGAACTCTTCTAAGCAATACCGAGTCTAATCTGAAAGAACAAATCATAGATATTAGTCAAACCAATAGTAGAGAACCTAAAGAAGTGAAGGAAGAAGAGGATAAAGGAGAAGGTTAAGTAGTTAGAGAATTCCTTCCTAGTGATCTCGTAATCGAGCCAATTAAGGTAACTTAACTTGTACTTCCATTCCTTATTTATGCTCAGCGGGAGTTATTTATAAAAAGGGCAGCAAAGAAGTTAGAGGAGATTGAGCAAAACAAGGTCGAGGAAGTGAAAACCCATCTACAAACGAAGCTCATAATGAAGGAATCTGTCAAGATGAAGGTTAAGGGGACTTTTTCATCCCTTGCAATATCAATAGAATCATTATAAATAGGGAATTTGTGGGCTTGGGAGTAAGTATAAACATGATTCCTACACCTTTAGTCAGAGGTTGGGGTTGAGAGAGTTAGTTCCCACCAAGATGCTAGTAAAGACGGCCTATAGAGCAGTGCATCAACCAAAGGGATTATAAAGGATGTGTAAGTAAAAGTTAATAAACATACCTTTCCCACAGACTTCTTTATGTTGGATATTGGAGAAGATACGGAAACCCTGATAGTTCTTGGACGACCGTTCTTGGCCACTGCTCGTTCAATCATTGAAGTTAATGGGAGCAAATTAACTCTGAGAATAGGAAAGGAGCAAATAACCTTCCAAATGTCAATAAATGAGTACAGTGCTCCGTTAGCTCCAACGAACAACAAGGAACATGAACCTAGAGGAGAATGGGAAGATATCGAGGATCCTGGGAATGCATTTAGGAAAAAGTCCTCAGGAAGAAGAAGGCGAGGAAAAAAGAATTGTCAGGAAAGTGGAAACGGTAGTATAGTAGCTAAAGCACAAACTTTGAGATTAATGACGGCACTACCATTACACCATTCATTCCAACCATCGTGAGCTTAAAAGAGCCTCAAGCTACGGATGTTAAAAGAAGCATTGCATGGGAAGCAACCTATGGAAAATTAGTTTCTTATTTATTTTTGTTATAAAGTTTGAGATTCCATACTTAGGATTACTGTGTTTTGAATAAAATCAAGAAGGAAAAAGATTTCAGAATAAAGTGGATGATGTATAAAGCAAGTAAAAGAGAGGTGAAAGGGGCCACAAAAGAACTAAGAAGTGAAATTGAAAAGATTGGGAAAGAACAAAAGAAGAAAAAATCAAGAAGTGGTGGAAAACTGCAAGTCACGATCGTGGCCTGTGATTAGGCAGAATAAAGGGAGTATTCATTTTTTAAATAAAAATTTACCATTTAACCCTTTTGACTACCTATATATTCAGTTCTAACTTCACTTTTACATTCGCTTTCATTTTCACTTTATCTTCAAGCCTACACACACTCTCACATCTCTTTAAAAATTTTTAACTTGCAATTTTCTTCCAAATTCTATTCAACTCTCAAGAATTATGTCACGTATTAAGCAATCAGCCCGACGAGAGCAAGCAGGATGAAATTAAGTTGCGGGATATGGGAGAAGAAAACGAGCAGCAGACCTTGGCACATGCTTCCTAATATACATTGAGGAGTAAGTTATTCGTTTTCAGTCTTTAAATGTTTTCGTTGGCAAACCAAACTATTAGTTTTACTTCAAAAATTGCAAGTATACGAGTCATTACTTGTAGTTAAAAATAGATATCGTCCCACAAAGATTGATGTTAGACACCACTCAATTTAGGTCAAGCTTAGTTTAACAAAACAATTTCAAAAGATTAAAAAACTGGAAATTAATGAAAATTAATTAAACTAGCAATGAACACAGGCAACGTATAGTAATTTAATGGCCAAAGTTTAAAATTAGGAATTACTCTATCCCTATTTTGCTTTCTTCTTGTATTCTTGATCTAATTATGCTTGCCCAAGATTTTCTAATATTTAACTACCCTCTCTCAAGGTGTAATTAGCTGACCCTAATTGAATGAATTAGAATTAGTTATGCTATCTCTAGACTTACCAACTTTTCATGATCCTTCAACTAGGTTTTAAACACTCTTATAGGTGATTTTTAGCAAACAACTAAGATCTCTCCTCAACTATTTGGAAAAACCTGAATATTTATTAGATCCATTAGGAGCTAACTCTCGTTACACTACCCAACTCAAATAATAACCCTCAACCTCTCGGTCTATTGTATGGTATAAGCACAATAAATATCACAAAACATCTTTCATTGCACCAAAAACAAGAGTTCCATAAATAGTTCAAGAACAACTCCTACAACTTGTTTAGCTACTCATATTTGTGAACAATCCAACAATGTTTATGTTTTTCAAACTAAAAGTTATAAAGAGAAAAGAATAAAAATTGGGTAAAGTCAAGAAATCCTTCTCTCTACTCTAGAAAGCTGGAAAAATCCTGAAGTTTAATGTTATTACCACTTTTCCAAGATGGATTATGTGTTTCCCTCTTTGGCTAGCCTTCAAAAGACTTATTTTTTCTATTTTTGGTATGGTCTGCTAATGGATGGAGGCTCCTAGGGTTTAGAGCCTTTTTATATGTCAAAGGGAGGGTCAAACTACTCAAAAGCCCATGTTTAACCTAATTTTTGGAAGTTCCTCCTGTCACCCTCATGCAAAAGCATGATCGTGATAGAGAAGTTGTCTTCTGTAGTTGCACGATCATGAAAGAGAGGTAGTCATTTATAGTTGCACGATTATGCACAAGCATGATCATACACTGCTGTCTGACAGCTTTCTGCACTCTTCACTCTGTTAGTCATAAGCTCTTCTCTAGACCTTCGATTAACTTAAAATTTAAACTACATGGTCCTCACACGTTGTCCTTCCTCTCCACTAGATTTCATTTTCATTTGAATTCTCTAAGCCTGCCTAGTGGTTTCATCAAAAACTACAATACAAAATAAGTACCAATGCAATGGTCACAAAAGAACTAGAATCAATCAAACAAACAAACAAATACAAAAAAAAACATAAACAACAAAAAAGGGAGTGTAGAAAGCTTATGGAGAAAGCGGAGGTGATGGGGTTGGTGATGGCACGTGGAGTCCTTACATCTCCTAAGACTTGTGGATTTTATTTTTTTAGGTACCTTTATTGGTGGGCTATTAGTTGCATTTGCTCATTCATTTCGTTGAGTTGCTACTGTGTCTGTCTGTTATTATCATCCAGAAGTGTGTATACTCTCTCCTAACCTGTTGGCTTCTCTAATTCCTCACTTGATTCATATGAGTCCAGTGAAGAAGGTCTAGAACTTGAAGCTTAACTAGAAAACCTATGCTTGACTATAGTACGTGTCCGAGGATCTCAGAGCTCCATTGTAACACCCCACTTTCGCTGGACCCGAACCCGATATCGATAGTGATATCCGAATCCATGCCCCGCGAGGGTGGCGTGTCAGATCACTTAAGACTTAAACTTCGGTATACATTTTTTTATATATACTCTTATCAATGATCATTAATTTGGGCCCACTTTTTCTTTTTCAAAACATTTTGTTTACTTAAACTGAAAACGA
>JANIIA010000002.1:47365693-47378761 GCA_027478495.1 Erythroxylum alaternifolium | reverse complement strand
ATCAATAACTATCTTTGGTTAGGGGATATTGATAATTCTAAAAATGCTAAAGTTGAATGTACTCTGGAGTAAGAAGGGTACATAAACAAACTCACAATCGACACAATCACTCAAAGATAAGTAAAGATGCACAAATGAATCTTCCTTATGGTTTTCAATCATTTCGCTCAAGTGTTTGAGGGTTAATGTTTTGCTAAAACTTCCTATAAGAAACTACACTACCATAGGCTTGCTAATACACCAATTGTCCTCTACAATGATTGCATGCATAAATAGATCAAAAGGACTTATTCAGGGTTGTAATGTGGTAAGGGATAAAGTGGGTCAAAAGAGGGGAAAAAGGGTTAAGCACAAGCATAAGTAAAGCACAAAGTAGATAAAAAATGGGATAACTAAACATAACTATGAGACATACAAATATAACTAATATTCTGCACTTATTAATGCTATTCACTTGTTCTTCCTTTTTCTTTTCTTTTTTTCATATTTCTTTCCTTTTCTTTATACGTGGAAGAACTATGAGTCAAAACTAGGACTATATACAATGTAGTCCATAGGTATAAATGTACTCAATTTGTCTCAGTAAAAATTGCATACAATCCCAACTAGTATTTTACGTAATACTTTACTAAGCTTGTGAAAAGGTTAGGATAATGTTAAATTTTTTAAAATTTCAGGTGTTTTTAAGAAACAAAAGATTAAGGCTGAAAAAGGGGTAGCAAGGGATAATTAAAGAGTAGATCATTTAAGCTAAGGGTTAACACAAAAAGGGCCTAGATTATCTCTATTAAGCATGCATCCCGTAGACTCAAACTGATTCAAAGCAAGCTCTGAAGGTAGTAAGCTATGGAAGTACACTTAACAAAGAAATGGAATGACTATAGATGAAGTCATATGGCTCAATCCTCACTTTAGCTCAATTGAAAACTCATTGTGGATCTCAACACTACCTTATTGTTCAAATGTCAATTTGTGACTAAACTTATGTAACTAACTACTTTTCATCAATCTATATGGTTCACTTTCTACTCAAGTAGCCTAATCCGAGTTCAAGCATGCATTCAATCTAATTCCAACTACATGACAGAATCTCATAGCAATATTTAATTGAATGGCTCAAGTGTAGTTCCATTGCTAACACAAAGCACATATAAATGCCTAAACATGCATCCTATTCAACACAATATAAAAGAAAAAAAATTGAAGTAAGACCTTTGATGTCACCTCCCCACACTTAAAGATCACATTGTCCTCAATGTGACAAGTCAACGACCAAATAAAGGGAAATGACATCAAACCATACAAAAATGAAAACAAACCAAAGAAAGAAATTAAAATAAATAAATAATATTAAAAAATAGAAGATACTGAAGTCAAACCAAAATTAAAGAAATTAGAACTAAACAAAAGACATAGCATGCAAACAATTAATATGAAACCAAATACATAAGAAATAAAATGCATTCACATACAATTAATAACAAAATTTAAAAGTTTAATGGATATGAAAAGCTTATTCCGAAGATGGCAGTAACGGTGTAGGAGCTTCAAAATTGTTCCTCCGACAAAAGTTGAGGAACCTCTTCTTCAAACTATATTGCTCCTTATGTACTATCCTCATTTGTGTGCTAAGATCATTTAGTTGAGAGATCATACGTTGTTGGTTGGAGGCTATTTGTTCAAGGATTTGTAATAGTTCGTCAGCCCCTGCTGGTGCGCTAGGTTCTGCTGCTTCCACTTTGTCCTCTGAATCCTGAACTGCTAGATATGTGGAAGGTTGGCAGGCAGCTGTACTAATGCTTCTCCTATTTTTCACTACAGTACGCGTCTGAGGATTACAGAGTTCCATAGAATGAACCTCCACAATCTCGAGACGCCTAAAAAATGATATGTCAAACATATCGTGTGGAATTGTATGCACCTTTTCCAAATTATGGTTATAAAAATGAGTTAAAGCAGTAACAATATGCCCCATTCCAAAATATGAACTTTGCTTATTATAACACTAATAATTGATTTAAAAATTCTAAAGGATGTGTTGATTTTCACCTTCCGATCCATGCACAATAAGAAGAAAAGTTCTTTAGCCGAACATTTGCTACTTTCGATTTTGTTGAATACAGTTAAACACATGAATTTATGCAACAACAAATGTTCGGTACTACGTATTAAAGCATTCGATACGTTGCGTGAATCAAAACTATCTTCTCCCCTTTTGGTGGGAGCGTTATTGGTAATTCTGGAGGCATAACATCCTTAAACTCCTCAAAGACATTGGCGATCCCTTTGGGTAACTTCATTGGTGAAGATTCTGCTCCTTGTTTTAGCACCACCAAATATGAGGGTTGCACCTTTTTTACGGTCTTCAAATAATCGCATGGCAGATAGTTGTTTGGTGGATAAACTTCATTAACACAATAAAGGTATCGTACAAGTATTTTCTTCCTCTAAAATACATATGATATTGGCGAAAGGAATATATACAGCCTTAATGCGGTCTATGAATTCCATACCAAGTACTATAGGATAATCATCCATGGGAAATATAGAGAAATCCATTAAACCACACCATTCTCCAATACATACCTTGGCATCGCTAGCAACTGCAAAAGTGGCTATTGGCTCCGAGTTTATCACTTTGAGCTACCCTTGCTCTTTGTTATAGTTAATGTTCAGCCGATTTTCCTCTTCTACTTGTATGAAGCATCTACTAATATTTTTGTTATTTGGCCTCCAACCTTCATTCTGGATATAAACATCCCTTCTTCTCATTTTGGAAACTTCAACTTGTGCTTTAATAGTGCTAAGGATATTTAAAGAGTCCATCTTTGCCTCCTCTCTTTGCTTCTCTTACACCTTCCTTTCTTCTACTAAGGCAAAGAGCTTTGTTTTCTTTGGGCAATCTCTTGTCTTATATAATCCTTCACAAAAGAAACATTTAAGAATAGACTTACCTTTAGAGTTTTTAAATTCGAACTGACCAGAATTATGAAGACTCTCTTTGCTTTGGTGGCTATATCCCCTACTCTTCCCCTTGTTACTTTTGTTCTTATGGGATTTGGGCTTCTCAGTCCTCTTGAAGTCGATCAAAGACTAGGCAATGGAAATGGCAGTAACAAGATCTTAGGCACCACATCTTTGAATCCTCATCTTTACCTAATTTTGCAAGCCATCCTTAAATGCAAAGAAAGCTCCTTTATCTAAATAGTCCAGAATTTCAAGAAGTACCTAAGAAAACTCCTTCATGTACTCTCGAATGTTTCCTCTTTGTTGGAGATGCCTTAGCTTAGCTCTTGCTTTTTCTTTGACATTTTAAGGATATAATTTGCAATTGAGTTCCTTCTTGAAATCACTCCATGTTTCGATGGTGGAAATGCCCCTTTCAATATCACAATATCGCCTCCTCCACCATACCAAGGCGGCATCTTTAAGGTAAAGAGTAGCATTACTAATCTTCTTGGCATCCTCCTCTATGCCAAAAACCTTGAAATATTGCTCCAAGCTCCATATGAAATTATCCATCTCCTTTGCATTCCTTGACCTACGGTATGTCTTTAGTTTAGGAATGTCTACCCTTGAAGGAGTGGAGACCATCGTAGGCGGAACATTGCTTCCCCCATGAGCAATGACCTTTATACAAAGAACTAACTCCTTTTTTTCTTTAAGCTCCACCATAACTTTTGCAAGCTCCTCCTTAAGAAGTGCAATCTTGGGTTAGAGAGATTCTTCCAAAACCTTCACATGGTTGTGAAATTTTGACGTGGCAACGTTCAAGGAACCTTGCATCTCCTCACGGAATTCTTCATTCCCATTCTCGATTCCGTCGATGCGTTGGTCTATTTCCTCAAACTTTTCTTACCTTTCAACTATTGCAAGCTCTACCTTCGCGAGTCTTGCATTCATGTCAGTCATGGTGTCTCTAGACATTGACCTCCTTCTCCTTGATTACTTTGAACCTTCGACGTTAGTGATTTCACTTTGTGCTCCTGACATCTTCAACTTGGCTTTGATAACAAACTGTCACGAACTTGGACTTCTTACAAATAAATTGTGCGACACTTGAGTATTTTTCTACTACACCAAGTCATCTTTACTCGAAAATGCTAGGTATAAGACTAGCACAGTTAGAAAATAACTCAAGAGACTAAAGGAAAGCTTGGAGAGTGCTTATAAGAAAGCTTCTTCTTGAATATTGAATGTAGGATATTTACAAATGAAGTCTTTAAGGCTATATATAGCCTTCCATCTTCTAAATGGATGGTTATAATCTATTTGATCTAATGACTTACATTGAATTTCTAGAATATTCTATACCATTCTACATACATCTTACACTATTCACGACATTCTACCTTCTTCCATAATGTTCCATAAGATTCTACTATGTTTCATAAACTTCCACAAACTTTCATAAGAATCTACCATGTTCCAGAAACTTTCAGTCTTCCATAAGGTTCCACTACATCCTAAAAGCTTATAGAGTCTTCTATAAGGCTACATCACATTCTGAAAGTTTCTAAAATCTTCTTTTCCTCTTCCAAAATTTTGAGGAAAATTTTAGAAAACTTTTTTTTGAGTCAAACCTCTTCTTGTAGGCTTTAAAATATACAAAACACGACAATTGTTATAAGAGCTTTTCATCCTAATAAACCAAAGGCCGAGGTGTTGAAATTTCCCTTTTCTTGTGCTTTGAATTTTAAAAAACCACCACCTAAATGTTAGAGACCGAACAAAACGAAGTTAACTCCATGAATTATAACAAACGAAATATACTAACCATGCCTATGAAGACTTGGGGGTGCTGGGAGAACGAAAGAAAGAGGACAGCAAGAATCTCAGTTGTTATGTTATATGCCCTGTCTAAGCTATTCATGCTTACATTCATACCATCAAATTTAAACGTAAAAGAAATGGAAACCCATTCTGGCTTCCTTCTAGTTCTATCATCCTCACACATGTAATATCCTATTTATTTTCCTATCTCAAAAGTCACATAACAAAAAACAGAAGTAGCAAAAAGAGAGCCTAAACATCTTTTTTCTTTATATATATACTTGCAGAAGTCACCATACGAACATTAAACAATTACAAACTTTCTGTATATCAATCTTGACAGAGGAATGTTCAGCCTTTACAAGAGGATGGATATAAATTCCCCTCATCATCTACAAAAGGGTTAAGCCAAGTAATTGTATATTTGTGGATTGTTCTTGTCCCGCTCCAGGTACTCCCTATCGATCAGGCTTTCTATCCTTTTCTTCAAATCAGCAGGCTTTATTGGAAACTTGAGCTGCCACCAAGAGAAAAAAGAAATTCTCATCCAAATACAAAGGCTTCTTTAACTCCCTATTTCATTCCCACTCCTATCATTTATGCTGCTTATTTCATTTTTCAACCCAAAAAGGTCGATTTTTCATCAAATTTCAAATGGCCCATATTGGGCAGAACCTCTCAAATAGTAAGGTCAAGTATATTACCTGTTGAAACAGTTCAGTTATTAATAGTGTGTGACTTAGGACTTTCCTTGTCTTCATTATCCGAACAATGGCAGCATCAACCTGCAACATATGCAGCGTCAATTTGTTATTTTCCAAGTTTACCAAGTTGCTCAACAGCTCAGATAATTCGATTCTAGATGATACTTAAAAGATGAACCTGATACTGTCGGTCCTGAAATACCCTCTCAGTAGTGCTTGTGTTTTCCTCTACTGTTTCCTTCATCTGGATAGAATTCACCTGCATTTCCGATTGAGTGTTAGCTTATGGTTCCACTACAAGATTAACAAAAAGCAAGCAGGTCAATTACTTCCACCCAAAGACTTTGCCAAGAATAAAATATGTATTTTACTTCGGATATATATAAGCTGGGTGCTATTTAATGGGAACTACAGAATCAGTATAAATGCAAGTACCTTAATACGATATAGTGGTGCCGTAAATCCATCATTGAAAACAAATTCATCACCATCCTCCACATCCCTCCCTTTTGGCACCTGGAAAACAAATAATGAAGAGGAATATTACAAACAACTACCAATTGTGGAGCATGTACTTAAAAGAGGTTTTTCATTTTCATATACATGTCCTATTCGGCCTTCCTATTCGTCTCCTTGTGATCAAAATAGAACCACACAGGCAACAGCCTGGAGGTAAAGAAAATCTTTCAAACCTGACAAACTATATAATCAATTCAATAATATGTGCACTTCATTAATCCCCCAAAAATGGAAATGGAAGAATCGTGCTTCCATTGGAACTAGGAAACACAAATTGATGAAAATCCAAGTTTTTATGCAAGTAGTCACTTTCTTATTTCAGAAGAAAAGAATTCAGCAATTCAAAATGTTAATACATCAGCAACACAAATGGACACTACCCACCTTTTGCAGGACACGAACTTTACCACATGCAAGAGACTGCAAAGTCCTCCTCAACTCTTTGTCCTCTATGCCAGTGGCATCTTTGATATCTTGAAAGGTAAGCTTTTGGGCATCATTAAACAGCATCAGAACAACCGTCTGGAGTAACAGATAGAAATGCCAAACTATTAGATCACGCCCTTGAATGGGTCAACAAAACAAAGACATAAACACTGAATGGCCATAGAAATATGGTCCATAAAAACAATGGACCAACCTGGAACAGGGAAACTGCCAATTCCTTTTTGCCTTTTGGAAACTCAGCTTTCAAAACACAATGACCCAGTGAATTTTGCAACATCAAGCGTCTACCACTATATTTGCTTAAGTAGAACTCTTTGAAAATATCCTGTCACAAAAAGTGATAAGAACTTTGCTGTTGATTTTTGAACAACTTTGACAATGAAAACAACCAAAACGTATTTGTGCCCAACCTGATACACATTTAACTCATGAGGAAGCCTAACACCCATGGGTGGATAAGTAGGCCAATACCTATAGAAACCATTCAAAGATTAAACAAATTTCAGCAGGGTTATATGCCAGGTATCTGCCTGTCAAATACAATTGCATCTCAACTCACCCTGTCGTTAAGACATGAACACTCATCTCAATCCCAGAAGGCAGCTTTGTCCTGGCCTGAGATGATTGTTTGAAAGACTCATTTATTTCCTTCGACAGTTCAACATCCTGAAAATGAATCACCATAAAGAACAATAATACACCAATTTCAACAATTTAAAATCAGACAAGGTATCAAGATTCATGTAGTTTTGTGTGAATGACTGTGTGAAAGATAAGAGGGTTAGAAACAAAGATAGAAACAGTTGGAAACAGAACTTAAATAGATATCAAACAAACTGCAAGTAATGATGATCGCTCATAATTGACATTTAGAAACAGTAAAAAGAAAAAGATCTGCAAATGCAAACGTCATAGCAAGTAATGCTTCCCTCGAAAGAATAGCACAGTAAAGGCACCAAGCATTATTATCTATCACTCATCTTGAAAACTTATAAATATGGTGAAATATCTTGAAAGTATTCAAATAGAAACAGATACAAAATTTCTTTTTCTAGAGTCAAAACCATTTCCACTATGGCATCTAAAACTGTGTTTTAAAGAGGTAAAACATATTTTTGTTGCTATTCCAAGGTCTGACAGCTATTAAGCCAGCGCATCATAGACTTGTCTCATAAAACATACGACAGAAAAAACAGTAAGCTTATAACACTTCAAAAAAGTATAAAATTAGCATGCACAGTGCTATAATCCAATCTCAATTTAATAAAACTCATTGCCAATAGCCGACCATAAGAGTTTTCCAACAGAAGCATCGACAATAGTATCTCACCTTAAACATTCCCTCTAGCTTATTAGTGAACTGACTGCCACACTCAGTCTTCAACTGCAATAGAAACACAATTTTGTTACTCTCATTGGTAGAAGAAGGATTTACCAAATTATATATTCAGAAACTTTTCACCACTTAACCTTTGATATCATTGATTTCTCTGCATCAATAGAAGCACTTTTTCCCAATAATAATCTTTTTGCAAGATCTTTCTTATAGAATGCTTCAAACACATCCTTGCCCTTCATGAAGAAGACAAAAAAGAAAACATGCCTCAGTATCATGCAAGAAAACCATACCGAAAACCAAGATACAAGAACAACTGAAAGCACATGCTAAAGATTTAATCCACTGACACTGGATTACAAAGAAACAAAATTACCTGAATGAACCTGAATAAAACCAAAACTTTGTCAAGTGTACCCTCCAACTCCTCTTCTGAAGTACCCTTGTTTCCAGCACGAAGCTTCTCATCCAAAAATTTCGCAATAAGCTCAGCAGGCCGATTCTATTAAAGGGAGGAAACAATTTGATTCTTAGATAACAACATTATGAAATCAACAACAGAATTGGCTGAGCTGAAACTTAGCCACAACAATTAAAACAAGAACACAAGAAAATCATAAACATCGCAAATTGTGCCCCTATCAAGAGTTCAATAATCTTTTGGTTATTAAGATAGGAATTTCATTAACACATATATACGAAGGGAATCATGGGGAGATTAAGCATGAATCATCCACAAATGAAATGTTAGATTCTTTGTTTATGGGCTTGGTAAATGAGGAAGGCATTGACAAACTTGTAACTATGGAATAATACTCAATAACCATTTCTCCAGCACCAAGACAATGTTCACAATGGCTGTTTAAGTCTCTTGCAGTTGAGCAGGTCCTAGGATATATAAAAAAAAAAGAAACACATTCTCAAGATTAGCAAATCATATCACAATATATGGAAGGATGCATACCCTAAGTCCTGTAGAATCAAATATGACCCAACAAGATGGATAGAAAATGTAACAGTTAGCAATGAAAACCACTAAGGACAGTGCATAATCTTTGCAGTTTGACACACTACAAGTTTTGAATTACCCTTCACATTACAATTTTTTATGATACACGGGTCACATTCTCTCCATACAAGCAAATATAACATAAAGACCACAAAACATAAACAAAGAGAAATTAGACTAACCTGACGAAGATTAATTAGATGCTCAAATGCATCCTTTATAGTATTGCAAAATGCTTCATTCTTGGAGAAACTTTCCTCCCATATTCTGTCCAAAGAAGCCTTAAATTCTAACAGCAAGGACACCATATCTTTATCTTTCTCTTCATCCAGGACAATACCTTGTCCAGTTCTTCGTATGTACAAACTGAGGGCCTGTCTTAATGCTTCAAGGGCATTCAACCTCAAGAACAGTGTGTACATCCTGTGAAGGTCCTCAAGCCGATGCCCATCCATTAGCATTGTGAATCCCTGCATTGAAAAAGGATAGGATTTTCTAGGCTGACCAAACTTTCACTAGATACACAAAAGATGAAGTAACATACTAAAGCACCTCCATACCTTATCTAGAATGGCAGGTATATGGCGTTCAAGGAGCTGGCTTTCTGCAGTTGCTATCAGTGGTTTTCTAGTGCCTGCATCAAGGTAGATTAAACTTCTTTCATGCTCTTCATGCAACCTCATCTGCAAAATGAACTTTCTAAGGTTAAACATACTATTGTTAACATGTTAATATATCAGAATGTTAAACAAATAATGACATATATAGCAAAACTAACCAGAAAAATCATCAAAAAGAATCAAGAAAGAGAAAAGCACACCTCTACATGCTTCAAATAATCTGGAACATCTGCTTGCTGCATGTATTTCATCCCTTCAGCAGCATAAAATTCAGATGTGTACTCAAGGAATGTCTTCTCAAAGCTTTCTGAATAAATTCCTAAAGAAGTAAACATCTTCAAAAGATGATTCAAAAGCGTCCTATCTACTGCTTCGCCTAATCTGCAAAATAAAACGCAGAAAATCTAGAGTCAAAGATGTAAATCGTTCACAGTAATCTATAGTTCAGTATCCCAAGAAATTAAGTTCTTTGTCATCAAATACCATTAGAAACCACAAAATTCGGATGTACAAGACCTTCTGCATGTCAAACTGCATGTCAAAGTATGGAATGACATGTCTTATTCCCCTTAATTTGATCCCTCAGAAACCTGTCAATAAGATCTACCAACTTTATGAAACTTTAACAAGCAAGCCCCATGGGTGTTCAAATGGCAACTTCTTTTTCTTCATTTCATAAACCACCAAGATGAGTTCCTTCTAAAATTTCAGATATGGAAACAATTTGTCCATGCGAAAAAGGGGAACATACAGACTGTTTCATATAAAGAGTCAAAGGACAATAAGCTCTCAGCAACAAACATTTAAAGGAACTCATAAAAGGTATGCAATAAGAACTGGAAATTTTAAATTTTACTTATTCACCAAATTAATATGTGCAGTTAGGAGTCAAAATACAGCACGAACTACTCTGTGTCCAGACATCTGTTGAGGGAATAAAATTTAGCAAATCTAAGCTGATGGCTTTTTCTTTTTTATATGAACAAAACCTTATCGTGCAACCTGCAGATATATTCACCCATATATGTGTGTAAGTAATTGTGTATGTGGTGGTGTGTATCGGGCTATTTATATCTAGAGGTGCAATATTATCAAAGAAAAGAAACTACATTCCCAACTAAACTCAATTTACTTTGACTTTTAACATTTCTAGATAATGTGTGATATCTAAGCATATTCTCATTTTTTCCCTGCATAATGAGGAAACAAAATTACCTTTCCGTCTCAATCATCCGCAAGAGGCCTGTGACAGTTTTGTGCTCAACTTCTGGAGATAGAGAAAGATATTTCCGGAAAAGTTGCAAACCCATGTCCCACAAGGAACGGATATTTGGGGTCTGTTTCACATATGTCCTATCAAGATACAAAGCTATACCACGAATCATTAGCATCTGGTCACAAAAATCTTGCCAGCATCTCTCAACCAGGGACAAGAAGACCACCAAATCAGGGCTTTGACCAACTAAAGATTGTAAGGCTGCAGAAATATGTGTTTCACACTCTTTTTCAATCCTCAGATAAAGATTTCCTTCCATTTTGTGCAGGCAAAGATCATTAACGGCCTGAGGACAAACAGGTACATCAATACCAAGACCAGTACAGGAATCACATAAGAAAACTTCTAGTTTACTAACAGTGCAGGAGAACAGAGTAAAACCTACTTGGTAAAGCTTCTCCAAGTCACAAGAATTTGGTTGTTTCAAGAATATAGCTTTGATAGCTGACTGCAACTTTGCCCAGGTGTCCACCTCAAAGTTCTTAGGGAGTGTTGGTTTATCTTCATACAGGAAAAAAAAAATATAAAAAGCAAGAAGAAGGACATCTAGCAGATTTGTGATATGCGCTGTACACTCAGTCTTGAGGATTGCTATAAGTATAAGCATAAAGCCAAACAAATTATTTTCATCCTGCACTCTTAAAAAAATAAAAGCCACAGGAACAAACTTTGCAACAACAGTTGCTTATCCATTGCCTGTAAAGATTTGACGATTAAAATCTCATCTATCCAGAAAATGAATAAAGAAAGGGCAGTACAAACAACATCTAAACAATAAGTTTATTAATCACATTAAGTTCTCGGAATCAGTAAGGCAGAAATCATATAACAAGAGATAGATATAGCACTTAACAAAACCCTAACTTAGCCAGAGTTTCAAACTCCTGAACATATAATAACGTTAACACAAGACAAATATACAAGCAATACAAAACTGGGAACCAATAACTGCAGAAGAAAACTGCCAATGGCAACCCTGATCCAAAAAATAAAAGTGCTTAAAATATCCTCCGATCAATTTTCCATGTAAGCACCATCTAATCTGTCAATAACCCAACCGATTACCAAAATGGAACCGATCAATGCAATAAAGATCCAGATCCCATATAGGACTAATTTATTTCTGAAATCCAGAAAAGACATAAACCCAATATCTCATCCACAGAAAATTAACAAATTGAGCAAAACCCTCAACTAATTAAATATCTACAACAACAAATCCTAGGTGGGACATTGTCAAATCACAATAAGAATTCGAGGGAAACGAAATACAAAAAAGGCACCTTTAAAAAGCTTAATAACGAGCTTCTTCGCAGGCTGAGGAAGAGTGGCCTTTTTGCGAGCCAAATTTGCAGCGGTGTGAGAAGCATGATTGGTGTGGAGCTTGGTTTCGTCGTCGAGAGCCATAGTAGAGGGGTCGAAGACCACGTCGTTTTCAGCGAATTGGTGGAGACCGTTTTTGTTGGAGGAGGTATCGAGAGGAGAGCAGGCGGAGACGGCCAGTGGCTTGGCCTTCTTCATGGCTTGCAAGCTGAAGCCTTCGGCGGCGGTTGTGGAGGTGGTGATGGTGGCGGTGGCAGCGGCTGTGGCAGCGCGTTTTGTGGGGAGATACATTAACGAAATGTTATTAAGTGAACCCGACCAAAGATAATAAGATAGGAAATTCAATACAAACGAATTTTTGGTTTACAACTTTACATTGTACATTGGATACGAGAGAGGCACAAAATGAGGAGGCGAAGTTTTTCTTATTGTCATTATCGTCCAACCTTCCTCCGTTTATGATTTGTATGAATTTAGGACACCGTAATGTCATCAAGAATTATATTTGTGTTTTTCCCTTTAATTATTTTATATTGTTGTGCGGTTGTTTCTTGTAAATTCGTTGTTCATGACGCTTATTAAACATTCCCTCCTTTCGCTAATTTAAGGTGTTTAGATATGATCTGAATTTATAATGGTAACTTCGGAATAGATCTTCTGTTCTATACCCCCTCTTCGTAAGCACCAATTCATTCATCGCAATAAATTGGATGTATGAAAATATCCGAGTATAGGGATAACAGAGTTACGAGAGCAGAAGATTTACTCCTGGTAACTCCCTGTCCTTAAAAAAATTGGCAAGAGGGCATTCGTTGTTGTCGCAAGTTATACTGCAAACTGAAAAAGGGAAATCTTTTTTTTCACAACCCATTGGGACTAGAACTATAAGAAATCTGAAGAAAAATGGATCTAGTGATTTAGCATGTTTTGGTACTATTGATGTAACACCTCATTACTCTAGGGTACGTACCGGGACTCCCGTAAGTCATTCCGACACATATCCTAAGATAACGGAGCGTTACGTGCAATTACTATAGAACTCCACATGGCATCACATACAT
>JANIIA010000002.1:47264192-47290704 GCA_027478495.1 Erythroxylum alaternifolium | reverse complement strand
CTATGGACCTCTCCAATTCAATTTATCACTCACAATCTATTTTTCACGAAAATCACTTATTCACACTTATACCGGGACAATTTGTCATGAACGCATGTACAATAAAATTTTTATATGCACATGTCACTGTTCACAAATGCATGAGCATGAGGTGTGTTGAGTTACCACACTTGGACCCGTTTCTTTGGTCCAACCCGTTCTCTGGAAACGGGATGTTACAATTGTACTTGGGCCTGCCAATCTCAACAAAAAGATTAACTTTCTTAGAATGTAGCTCTCTTATAGAGAAAATTCATAGAAGAATCGGCTCTTAGATGGACAACTTTCTATCTTTTATAGGGAATTATAACTCAAAAACTCGGTTCTTAATTCTCTACACATATATTGGAGCTCACACATTTTCCTTTCAAAGAATGTAACTTAGAAAATTGAGAGGATCTTCAAAGACTTCTTATGGAGCAACTATAGTGGCACAAGGGGAACTGCTAAAGTGAAATGGGTAGACATTTTTTTATCTAAAAGACGAAGGGAGACTCAATGTTTATTCAATAAAACTTACCAATCAAACACTCATCCTAAAACAATTTGATTGATCCTTGAAGATAGAAAATCATTATGGATTAAATGGATCCATTCATACTTTCTCAAAGGCAAAAGCATATACGAAGTCAATAAAAAGCATCAAACTCCTTCTTTCTCAACCAACTTCTCCAAATGAAACATCTTGTCCAAAATGATATCTCTTGCTCCATTAGCAATGGGAAGCTCATATCCTTATGGTTTGATAACTGGTCAGGTCAAAGAGCTCTCACAATCTCCTCTGATGAATTAAGGAATTCTATCAATCTCCTACTTAATATAAAAATGTACTCACTCATCAAATGCGAGCAGTTGGCAGTTCGCTGTAAGCATTAGTCATTAGTCATTTGCAACCTCAATACTCTTCTAACCTGCTCTATTAAGACACTTTATTCTTGTAAAAACAAACTACTCATCATTTGTCAAAAAAACTCATGAGAGATTTTTTAAGGATGAAAAAACCAGCGATGGAGTGGGGTCAAATTATCTTAAGCAAGTTCATACCTCCTAAAACTTCCTTTCTCCTCTAGCTAGCCATTCAAAATCATCTTAACACAACAAATAGGATTATGTATTTCAAAGTTAATTCTTCGTGTCCTTTTTGTTCAACAAAGGAAGAAACAAATGATCACTTATTCTTCATGTATGAGATTACCAACTGTATTCAAGAAGCAGTTGAAATGAGCTGTAACTAGTCATTACAAACTTATACATTTTCCAGTGCTATATAATGGTTGTCTTCTCAACGTACTCCCCTAAAATTGGAATACATTGTAGTAGTTAGCATATGCATACAAACCATTTGGAAAGAAAGGAATGTTAGACGGTTTGAAGCTAAGCAAAAATCTATCCCACTCCTTATATCTGAGACCATGAACAACATCAATGAAATATTAATACTGAGAGATGTAGCATGAAGCTCCAACCTTCTTTGTATCTTAACTTGCCATGTACGTAACTCTAATATTTTGAATAGGTAGCAATACAACAATCTTTTATAGAAAGGGTACCCCTATGTATTTTTATAAATGTAATTCAATTCTTTATTAATGAAACTTCTATTTTTACTTTTTTTAAAATTGGAAAAGTTTCTCCTTTATGATCATAAGGTCATAGGTTCAAGTCACAGAAATAGCCTCTTTGTAAAAATACAAAGAAAAGACTGCGTACATTATGACTCTACCTAGACCCTCACAAAACGGGAAATCTTACTTACTGGGTACTTTTACTTTTTTATTTTTCTTAATATGATTAAGATTAATGATTTATTGATTCTTAATTATTTTTTAAAAAGTAGTTTCTAAAATTACAATTAATTAGTTTCAAGATTGAAATTAAATAATTAGACAATTTAAAATTAAGAAATTGTTTTCTTAAGTAATCAAGAAAATTGTTTCTTAATTAAATTTAAAAGTCAATATATCCAGGACACAAGATTCCCTAATTTGCAAGGGTCTAGGAGGGTCATAATGTACGCAACCTTCCTTTTATATTTTTACCAGATCCTTAATTAAATTTATTTATTTCAATTTGATTAAAGTAAATTAAATTTATAATTTTATTTAGAGAATTAGTATTCTATTTATTTGGAAATTATTTCTTTATTTATAAATAATAAGTTTCTTGATTTATTATAAAATATATTTTCTTAATTAAACATTGAAAAGTTTTTCATTTATTAATTAAGAAATTTTTGGTTTCCTTAATATTTTGAAAATAGTTTTCTAACTTATTAAAATTATTTTTCTAATTAATTAAGAAATCAATCTCTAGATAAATAATATAAAAGATTTTCATAATTAGTTTCCTTTTAATATTGGAAAATAGTTTTCTATTTAAGGAAAAGTAAATTCTAATGAGATTAAAAGTAGTTTTATAATTGGATTAGACTATGTTACTTATATAATTTTGAAAAAGGATTTTTTTTCCTAAATTATAATAGGTAAGTAGCTTAATTTATTGAAAATTGTTTTCAATTAAATTTTGTTAAAGGAGTCAAAAATAATTGGAAATAGTTTCCAATTGGATTTGAAAATTATTTTCAAATCAAATTAAATTATTTGGAAAAGAATTTTAATTCGTTTAGGAATTAATGGTTTTAACTTAATTTAATTTTTCAAAGAGTTAGAAATATTATTTTAGATTATGAAGATCAATAACTAGAATCAAATGAAGCTTGATATTTTATGCATATAATTTGATTATAAATGCATAAGTTGCATACTATATTTATACGGTTGATATTTATATTGGATGTATTTTAAATTGTGTGTTTTATATGCGTGACATTTTTCATGCAATTTTATGTTTGATGAGACAAAAAAAATAAATCCCTCATTAAAATATTAAGTACGCATTGAGAACGTGATTGTTGTCTTTCATTGTTATGAGAATAAACCAGAGTTTTGTTTATTATCAGACTTGTTAAGCAAACTCAAGGCTGCTTTAACTCGAATATGTTTATTCTTATAAAAGTGGATCTTAATTAGCTAAATGTGTGTGATTTTGATGAATAAACACATAACCACAAGAATTTAGAGGGAGGGTTAGGAATAATATATAAGTTATGTTTTTGCAAGTGTTGTCACCTAACGGATCTAGTAGTCACATTAGATGTGATTGATAAATTTGTTATCTACTTAATTTAAGTTTTGTTGGTTTGTTGAGCAAACTTAAGATCAATTAAATTTGAATGGGATCTTAGCATACTAAAAAGATTAAAGTAATCTTTTCGGATAGTGGTGAGGGCTATTATTTTGAATAAAATAATGGGAGTAACTAAATACATGATTAAGGTCTTAATCCCATTTGGTAGTCATGCATATAACTAATTAATTGTTTTTCTTATATTTATATTTTTTAGTAGAATTTAACTTGTTTAGTATAGTTGATACTAAGTTAGTGAACCAAATTTCTTGGACAAAGGTTATGTTTGAAAAGAGTTCTCAAAGTTAGAAAAGGAACTTGTATGTCCATTATGTAATTTTGCTATAATACCTATTGAGCACTCGGTGACAAAGCTTCAAAGATATTTCAAAATCATATAGATGAAAAAATGTAATGACACTTTTAGTTGACTAATGTCTCTCATAAATTATGAAGAAAACATGTAAGATGTATGTTAACATCATGATAGTAAGATACAAAAGGTTGCATAGAACTAGAGCTGAAATGTAAAGTACCTTATTGGAATTGCTCTACTTAATTTACACTAGTAAAAGCATAAACATGGACATAATTAAAGGCATTTGCTATAGTATGATAATAGTTTTCGTAAGAAGAGAAATGATTGGATGACTTTTCTTCCCTATATGAGATATAAGTATTTGATACTAAATTTAAATTTAACATTATTATAATGTACAAAGCATGATAAGAAACAGATTCTTAAGTAAAAGTAGTTAATCCAAATTTATGCAAATACTTTTTATGTGTTGGATCAAATAAGACTTATGATTAATATAAGTGGCAAGAATATAAATCTGGATAACCACGACTATCCTTTTATGTCATGTTGGTTAAATCAACATAATGAGAGTCATAGAATTACATATAACAATATATGTATCTTTTTGATTATGAATTGTATGAAACTTGTGAAAATTTTCAAGTTGAAGAAAAACTAAATTAACCTTTGGTGAAAGGATAATGATGGTAATGAATTGTTAAATCTTATACATACGAGGTATTGGATGGAATAACAATTCATAAAAAGATAATAGTTATATTTCATTAGATTACTAATGATGTCATATAATATAGTGTATTAAATGAAATAATGATTTAAAATTTTGAAAAGTTTAAATTGTTTAAATCTAAAAAAATTAAGCATTGAGAATGTTGAAACACTTTAATGAGATCGTTGTGGCGAGTTTTAAATTCTTGATTATCTATAAAGAATGAGATTCTCTAGTAAATACCTTCATAACAAAAATTCCTTAAATGTATGGATTTATGTAAGGAGAAAAATACAATATGAGATATTGTAAAATGCAATTGTATTTTTCCTATATTTATGCCTAATACAATGACTTACCTTTAATAGTTCCAATTAAATTAATTGGCAAGATTTCATTAGATATGAAACGCTAAGTCTTTGAAAGAGTCAAAGTTAATGATTTAGGGATGTTATGCTTAGTTGAAGCATGTATTATCTATTAAGAATAGAACTAAATTAGGTAATAAAAGAATATAAGATATCCAAAAGGATGGATATAATCTTACAGACTTGTTGAAACAATTGTTTATTTTAATGTATACTTATAAGAGAATGTTTCTCAAGATAAGTTATGGGAGTAAGATGAAACTTAAAAAGTTCAAATCTCATGACAATAAATCTAATTAGAACTAGAGCCTTTATTGATATATTTAATGCATTGTTGAAAGGCTATGAGACATTAAAAGATTCACTTTCATGATGAATTTAAAGAGTTTATTTTGGAAATGATTATGAATTTATCATGTCTATAAGAAGGTTAGTGAGAGTACAATTGTCCTCTTCAGTGGGATTATGTAAAGACATATTGCTTATAGAGAAGAATAATTCTAAATTTTCAATTTTTGAAAATATAATTGTCCAAGAACAACTCTTGTATTTGAGATATCTGATACTTATGAAGTATTAAAGATATTCATTATTTAATATATGAGTTGATATTTGAGTTCAAGGAGATAAGAATATTACTTTATACTTAAATCATATTTAAGGTTTATTTTACTTAAAATAATATCATTTTAAGGTTGGAAAGTTTTAATGTAGCAATGGTTGCTAATAAAGCCATAATAAAAGTTTCATTTAGTCGAAATGATTAACAAGATCAATAAGTTCTTTAATGAACTTAATATAGTTCATTGCATTGTTCAAAACAGTAATGTACTATAAAACATTAGAGTTATTAGGTATGTAAAAGGAGCTAAGGTTTCATCAAAGATCCAAGTATGTATTTAGGCAATTTTTCTTACTTGCATTGATAATTAAGATGAAAGTTCTAAGATTTAAACAAGTGGTCATTTTCACGTTAAGCGACTTTTCCAACAGTAGCATAATCGCCATATGGTGATATGATATAAGATACTTAATGATTGGTTTAGTGAAAATGTGAGAATGTTGGTTTTTGCTCTAAAGCCAATCAATTTGGTTGTAATTTAGTTATAATTATTTAAAGGCATTCTTTATCTCATACATTTTTAAATATATATGATAAAGTTCATTGGATATTTATATATTGCAAATGAAATTATATTGAGATCATAATTTTGATATTGATATTGCATTTGTATATTATCTCATTGTTCTATTAAGATTAGACATTAATAGAATGTAAAAAGACTAGCACATGTTATATTTTTCCTTACGAATGAAGTAGTCAATCTCATAAACTAAAGTATAGAGATACTTAAACAAACATGTGGGTACTTGTTGGAGAACAAGTTCACTAAACTGACCTGATATGAGAAATTCATTTAGAACATTATTTATATGTCTATGGAAATTCTCATTGTGATAATTATATAAGTGATCCTTTGACTTGAGATCTCCAAAGTTATCTTGTATAGGGATTACTATGTTTTTATATTACTTATGACCTCTTTTAATAATGGATAGTACAGTATAAACTATATAGAGGTAACCGAGTGATCAAAATAGGATTTATCACCCTAAAGTAATTAGGAAGAATGGTCTTTTGTTCTTAATTAGTATTGATTCGAGAAATCCTTGGCCAACTTAGAATGATATTTTATAAATAGTTTATAAATATCATTAATTGAATCAATAACTAATGACGAAGAATTGATATGATTGAACATAAAATAAATTAGACATTAATTTTATACTTTATGTCTAATTGGAATATTATATGATGAAAGAGTTAAATTATACGAAAAATCATGCAAAGAAAGGGTAGTCAAAACTACTTTAACATTCCTAAACAGTTTGGTGATAATGATGTGTTACTAGACATCAATCTTAATCTATGATTTTAAATTATTTAATTGAAGAATTAAAGATAGATTAAAATGAGTTTTATTTATCTAATTCTAATTATGAATTAGAATTATAATTCTTATAATTCATAATCACTGTCAACATATTTGGAAACCTAACGAGTCTAACATAAAAAAATGAATTGAAGTGAGCAAAGATATTTTATTCAAGTTAGACTTGGTTGTAAAGTTTAAAAAACTTTATAATTAAATATAAGATATTTAATAAATATGGATTAATATCAGATATTAGATCTTATTCAAGTATAATTGATTTTTAATTAGAAATATTTGTAACTTTAATTAAATTTTAACTGAAATTAAAATTTTATTTGAATTAAATTACTAAAATGTCACAAACTTATTATAAATAGACTTAAGCTCTAATAGAGCTAGCATTTCTTGCTTAACCCTCTCTATCAGAGTTACATAATTCTCTCAACTTATTTTGTGGATATCGTTAGAGATCATATACTTGTGAGGCTACAGTAATTGAGATGGATCGATTTTAAAAGTACGGTTGAAACAAATAACAAGAATATGATCAACCTTTAGAATAAAATACGAATTAAGATTTATGATTTGTTATCATTTAATTTTTACTTATTTTATAGAATTTAAGTGTTATTAGTTTTTGAGAAATCAAAATTTGAAAAAAGTCCGCTACGGTTAAGATTTAATTTAGTCCTAATTTTCCAACATAACTGCGGTCCCCCAATACCAAAAGCTACATGACAGCATTATCCACAACTCTGCCCCGCCGTAACAGCATTATCCACAGCCCTGCCCCCCCTTAATGCTGGCAAAAAAAACATGCAGAGAGGTACTCAGTCTAATCTTGTTATACTATTAAACTACTCCTTGGGAAATGCAGCAAAAAAAAAAAACAATAAACCGATAATCCTGATCTAAGCTAAAACCTTGACCTAGCAGGGTAATGTGCCAAAAATACTCTTACAAAAACTCCAAAGCCGCGAGTTAAAAAGTGAATATATAGATAGATAGTGAGATTGAGCAACAACAACCAATTAACGACATTGATCAACTGCAGCAAACCTGAAATTTTCATTCATGGAGAGAGAAGAGAGTGCTTGCTTACGGATGAAGCCGTTGCGGTAGACAGCAGCTTCTTGGGTGGCTGTGGAGGTGACATCGAATGGGTACTAATTTTATATCCTATTATTTCCAAATCTAGTTGACTAGTTGTTGAATTTGAACAAAGCCTTTGGGCTAAGGTCCAAATTGTTGGTGTTATATGTGCTATCCACGAAATAAAAGAGCAAGTGTAATGGGAGCATAATGCTTCAGGTTCAGGCATTTTACATTACATTTATTTCATGATAGACTTTGATCTGCTAACGAACCATAACCGTTGAAGCCCACGTTAGTGTCGGCTGAATTTGGCCTGAAACAATCTTTATCCTCTCAATTTTCTTCTTTTTCCAATTCGGCATGTAGGAGCAGCACCTTGTTAGATCAGACAGATGACTTCCTTCAAAATTCATTTTTTGCGTGCAAGGCATGACTTGCAAGTGGTTTGCGACCAAACATATTTGAACGTTAAATGGTGCGTTCACGAACATTATTGGAAACTTGGGCTTGGGTGATCTTTGACAACCTCACGCCATCCTATGTTACTCTCAATTAAGCCTAAATTATCTATTACTGAAGAGGCAAACATGATACTTGTCAACTACCTAAAACATTTGCATTCTCTCTTCTGGACAGTAGAAGGAATTTCAGAGGGACATATGTGCACTGTTGTTTAATTAATGGTATACCACAGTTAGTTTTAGTGAACTAAAATGCGCGTCGCCCTTGCATAACCTTATTTCTTTTTCTAACTATCTACACAACATTTTTCAAATATATATATAGTTTATATTAATTTACAATCATATAAGATTATTGTACACTAGTTAAGAAGGATTATATAGATGTATTTCTCTCATATAAAACAAAGGATAATTCGTGTGCAATCTAACAAAGGATATGGGCAAGGGACATTGTATTGGTTATCTACCATCTTTCGGCCGCCTTAAATAAGTGTCCCTTCATAAAATGGAGACTTTAAAAAGGGCATAAAATAATATCTACTTCAAAGGATTGGGTAGCTTTTCGTCCAAGACAAGTCGTTAGTGGAATTAATTTGTGTCCATCGCGTGAGAAAATTGTTTTCCCCCTGTTTTCTTCCTCTTTCCCACTTGGGTCAACACAAAAACAGCAAGATACAACCTAATCTTTCCTTTTCTTTTCTTTTTCCTCCTTATTTCATAATCAGTAGGTCCTCTGCAAAGTTTTTGTAGTCAGACGTGGACTGAGAAAGAAAGAACCAGCATCAGTTTACACTGGACCTCTTCTACATACATAACCATCGTGGTAAGAATACTACGCTTTAATTGAAGGATAAGGAGAACCATAGCTTCAAAAAAATGAAAAACAATAAGTGAAGTGACATCCATCAAACTCTGTTGCCTCAAATTAAAGATACGTGACACGGAGAGCTGATTAGCAATAGAGGGACTTTGATCTCCGATATTTTTAATCGGTCAACTCAATTAGCCACCACGAATACAGTATGAACCCATTTGACGTGACATGGACTTGAAATGTGTGACCAAACCGTCCTGTGAGCAGTTGGCGACATGTAAGAACGTAACAGTTGCAATTTGTAGGCTTTTTACGCACAAAGGATATCGGCTGCAACTTGCTTGTTCCAGAGACCTCGCGTCCAATTACAAGTTATCATTCAATTACCAAATTCATCATTTTTCTCCTGAGAAATTAGGCAAAAGAGTTTAGACCACATGCACAGCTACCTACTTCCCCTCTTATGTTTGTTTACTACAACAGAACTATAATTCAATTCTTATTTCTGTACATCTTTGGCAAATTTCATTGTCGCGAGAGAACTTGTGTTGCCTTTTCTTTTCTAAATTAATTTATTAGTTAAAATTTTTAATGGGAGCAAGGTACATCAGACTGCAAAACAAAGTCATATCTTATTCCTACTGGGTACTTTTAAAATGCTAATTTGAGAACACAACGGGAGTTCAATGCATGCTTGCCAGTTTTCCGTAAGTATCCATTAACTAAGATCTTACTTGCACGACCATCCTCAAGACTTGTTTGCCTATTTCTTGATTGGCGGTACTATTTCACACAGAAACGCTACCAACACTTCAGCATCTTGCAAGCCAAAAAAGAACCAAAAAAAAAAAAGAATTGCAAGTTTTGAACTTGGAAGTAAGTAGGACCTACAATGACTATGTTTTATCTTATCACTACTGACCTACCCTTTGATCATAGGTTTACTTTATATAAAAAGACATTACCAGTCCAAGAAGAGTTCAAAAGGTCTGATTCATGTATCAGGACATAAGTTTTTTTCTAATCCTCTCTTAGCAGAGAAACTAAGGAAAAGAAACAGATGGTGGAAGTTTATACAAATCAGAAAGAATTTTTGTGCATCTTAATAGGAAACGGTAGATAGACAGAGGAAGAGCAGTTTTACACTTAAAGTGATAGCGTGCAAAACCCGTGACTAACATGCGTGATTCAGTGGGACACAATTTGCATATAAAGAACCAATTAGGCCATCTCCACGGCATCTCCAAAATGGAGAAAAAAACATCAAAATGGAGAAAATTTTAACTCTAATTTATTGACATTTTCTGTTCTATTTTTGAAGTGGCACTGTAGTTTTTTTTTTTCAATCAATCTTTTCTTTTTTCCTTTTTCATTCATTCATTCTTTTTTAATTCTTTAATTTTTATTTTGTTATTTAAATAATATTCTAATTTTTTCATTATATGTTTATTTAGGTACTTATAACTTTATAATAATTTTAAGGTTTAGTCTCATGTTTATAAATATTTTCATTATATCTTTATAACTTTATAATTATTTACTTATGAATAAATATTTTAAATAACAAATTATAGTTTAACAAATATTTTTATTATTTATTATTTATTAACATAAAATATAACAACAATAATATTGTGAATAAAAATATAAGTGAAAAAGTAAAGTAGAGTTAATTTTATAAAATAATTTTAATAATCGTTAATGAAAAGTAAAAAAGAATATGTTGAGAATATTCCTCTTTAGTGTAAAAAATAGAGTTGTTGATTAGAGTAAAAAGTACTATATCATCTCTAAAATAGAGAAAACTCTACTCTATTTTGGAGGAATGGGTTGGAGATGCCTAAGGTCCTATTTGATTGAGGGGTTAATGATGGAACGAGATGGAACGTAATAAACTTCCATCATTTGATTGAGAGTTTCATAATGAAATGAAACGGAATAAGATGGAAGTAGAGAGTTTCATGTTACGTTCCATTCCATCATAAACAGTGAAAATAATAAACATCCGATTCAGGAGGTTTAAAATGGAATGTAAACTAATAAATACATACTACCTAATATACCCTCAATAATTTTCCTTAATACGAATTATTTATTCTAACCCTAACCCCCTTTTCTCAGACTCATTTATTACGGTCTACAAAAATTTTATATAATTAATAATATTTTATATTATTTTTCCTTACCTTAATAATAATTTTTTTATATTATTAATAATAAAATGTATATAATTAATAATAAAATAATGAAATTTATTAAATTTTCATTATTTTATTATTAATTATATACAATTTATAAAATTTTATTAATGAAAATATAAAATATATAAAAAATTATTCTTTAATTGTTTGTATATATTTCTATATAAATAGAAATATAAATAAATTATTTTTAAATATAAATCACATATAATAGAATAAAATAAAATTTATTGAATAATTTATAATAATATTTTTATATAATTAATAATAAATTTTATATAATTAATAATAAAAATAATAAAACTTTTATTAAAATTAAAATAGAAAAATATAAAAAATTATTCTTTAATTGTTTGTATATATTTCTATGTAAATAAAAATATAAATAAATTATTGTTAAATATAAATCACATATAATAGGATAAAATAAAATTTAATAAAATAAAATTTACTAATAATTAATATTATTTTTTCAAATAATTAATAATAAATTGTATATAATTAATAATAAAATAATAAAACTTTTATTATTTTAAAATAGAAAATATATTAAAAAATTATTTGTCAAAGTTGTGACTTGAACCGTGACTTTTTAATTGAACATGATTTCTGTTTTAAAATAGCATTAAATCTCCTGTAACAACCATTTTAATATCAGGGATATAATAGTCATTTATTATACATTACATTCCATTATATCCATCTTTCAAACAATATTTCACTACATTACATTATGAATCCTTCCATCCCTCCCAAATAACTTTTTACTATATTACATTCTATTACATTATAAATCGTTCCGTTCTGTTCAATTTTATTCTGTCTTGTTCTAATTAATTAATATCTAATCAAACCAATCCTAAGAGAGGTTTTTGGCGTCGTAGGCTAATAAATGATAACATATACTTTCTATCTCTTGAATCTCTTACAATCTCTTAAATGAAAAGATGCCCTTCTTAATTGGGTGTTCCATTATCCAACCACACCTCGCATTCTCCCCATAATCTGTGCACACCATGTGCTACCAAACACAATCCCGTCTCACATCTCTCTCTATCATAAACACGAAAGCACGACATCTTTTGATGAGGATTGAGGAGCCTACTTTTGTCTTGTCAACTTTTGACTATTTAGACTAATTAGCAATAGTTTCTTTTCGACTTCTCCTACCAAAGGACATTTGTGCCTAATTATATATGGATTCATGAATTATGATTTCTAGAAGACTTTTGAACTCTCTTGGGTGTACGAGTGCATGCACATGGGATAATGTGAAAACCAAAATAACCTTAGTATGATTGAAGAGAGAGCGGAAAGATAAAGCATTTTAATTAGTATGAAAGGGATAAATAAAAAGAAGGCATCATTGCTTTTTGCAACAATTAGAAACCCAACTTAAGGTGCTAAGTAAAGTTAGGTAGGTATATTGGCAGTTGGTAGTTTGTTTCTGACTCCTCAGGTTAGTTATGGAATCTCCAATTATTATATGAACACAATTGGGCTATAATCATCGTATAATTTGTAAATATTTATTGATGAAAGGAAGAGGCCGATCGAGGACCACAGGATTTGCATCCCATTTCCCTTTACATTATTCACTGCTGTGTTGGGAGCTTTCGAAATAAAGAACGAATGTATATAGGTTGGGAGAAGACAAGGTAAATTATCCATAGCCCACATACCAAAATTTGGATCTGCTTGATCCTACCTATCTAAAATTATATACCAGGTTTGTTGTTATTTCGTTCTTAATATCCTCAATTTCTTGGTCCAAGTTGATTGTGAATCTACAATTATTAGGACACCAATTAGACACATGCAAAGTGCCTTATTGCTCTTTTCCCCTGTCCCTTAAACTTATAGGCTTATTATGCACGCTCGGAAAACAAATTTCACTTGAGTCAGAAAACCTCATCTCTAACTAGACATAGCCCACTTTTAATGTCTTTTCTTACTCACGGGAAGGCTTGAATGACTGACTATGTTTTTGTCAGTGCTGATGTTGTAATTGTTGCAATCATAATCCTAAGGTTTTACGGAAAATAATTGAATGAAGTCTAGCTACCTAGGGGAAAAAGGCAAAGTCTTCTCCATAGGAAACAATATCTACCAAAAAGGTTGACACTTCTTAGTGCCTCAGTAAAGCTAATGCTAGAGTAATTAGGTACACTTGTCTCTATGTCTCTCTATCCCTACCTAGAAGCTAGATATCGGGAATATGCTTGGAGATGATTACGGGAGCATCACATGTGCGGAGCACACATGTATACCCATGTGTACACGTGAGAGAATGGAAAGATCTTTATTTCGCATTTGCCACACACATGGACATGCCCTATCTGCATTTCATCTACACCGATTATTACTTTAACAAAATAGTTTAAATAAACAGTTGTAAAAATAAAAAATGAAGCTTCCCTACCCTTTTTCACTTTCACTGTATACGTTTTAATTAGAGAAACTGTATTAATTTTAAAAGGAGTTCACGGACAATAGCACCTAGTGTATTTGCTTTTTGTTGTTTCAATGTATGGAGGAGAGACTGAACCATACATAGATACAAAACCAGATGTGGTTCTCATCTTTCTGAAAATGCCACTTTTACAAGTTTCTGACGTCGATGAGAGAATTACTACTATATAAAACTCTTCATTTCTTTCATGCATGATATACTACTATTCATCCAATATCAGAGTTAATATTACTCGAGGATTAACTAATAAATTGGTAGTCTGACAATGGTCGCTAGCTAAATACCTAATTTATTTGGAATTGTCAATGATCATTGACTAATAATTCCCACTTTACCCATGAAATGGAGATCTGAAGGTATCCGTACCCTACTACTACCAAACAACTGATTTTTCCACCCTCGCAGGCTGCCCAAATTTTTGACTTGTTATGGCAGTTATTTAGCCACTAAAAGATCTTTATTGTCAAACTTATTTTATATTTTATTAATTATATTATTGAAATGGCATTTTCTATGTTTCTCTCTTCATCTTGTTTGAGGGACTTTGGGGTTAAAAAAACTTCTACCATAGTCAACTCCCACTTCTGGACGTAAACTTATATCGTAAATTTTAGGAGAAGTTTCAGCAAAGGGAAATGCTGTAATTATGAGTTCTAGACCGTCGAAACCACACTGCAATACCCGAGCCATAAGTAATTAAGATAGTATACCATTCTTTTCTATTAATGATGGATTTAATAGATTTAGAAGTGTATTTTCTTGACCCTACTATATCCCAAGATAAATGTTAGCTTCATCAGCTCAATGTTATACTAATGATTGCGCCGAATTAGGTCCACTGTGAAATTTAAATCTAAAGCCAATATTCTCTTTGCCATATCGTGCAATTCATGTGCCATCCAATTATACCGACAATTTACATTATCATTTTAGTTTTAATCTATTGATTAATTGAATGTTTAATCATGTGCAAACCAAATTAAATTACTCCAATATATACATTAATTTAGCGTCCCCGGAATCCCCAAAGAAGCTATTCAAATTTTCCGATTATGATCCGATCCAGGAATAGGAAATAGTTGCTGGTTATATAATTGGTGACAACATTTTGAATGCATTACTGAATCTTTGAGTGCTAATCATGTAACCCTTCTGGTCCGGTACTTAATCACATCCATTTAGTTGTTCAGGGTAAGCAGTATCACAAACGTAATAGTTTATACATCCGTTAAATGATATATACTGTAATTAAGGATATGGAATGGTTTCATCCTTTATTTGACAGTTAAATAATGTTCAAATCAAAATGCAGGCGTTTTATATATATATATACCCTCGAGTTGTATATAACTATGATTAGGAGGAAGAGCCTTTAAATCAACTATCAACTTTAAGTTTTTAGCACATTTTACCCTTATCATGAAGCCTCTTGTTGGACTTTTGAAGTTGTCAGCCAATCTTATGAGCTGTGGACCAATGAAGTGTCACTTTTCAACAAATTTCCATCGTCTGCAAGTTGTTCAAAGCTGGTTATGAATGCCACTCGAAAACAATCTGTTTCATTGTGGCTAAGTGGCAAACAGATGGTGAGACATACCCACTAGTCCTTAGGATTTGTCCTAAACCGCTAATTTTCTGAACGTCTCTTTGGAATGACATATTCATCAGACTGTGGCCATGGCTAGCTCGACAACTTCCAGCAAGTTGCATAGGAGGACATCATAGTACTTCAAGCTCAATAGTAGTGAAGGAGTTGTCTATTCCTAAGATGTATTATGAAGGTCGGGAGACTATGTGGTGCATATGATAGATGCTTTAACTTGTATAATATGGTCGCAGAATTAGATAGCTAGCTATATCTAGTTGGTGTTGTATTTAATGCAAAGAATTCTGGTTGGTGTTGTATTTAATACAAAGAACTCTGGTTATAAGTTTTTCCCCTTTTTAGATACATGTATAAACCAAGAAGGAATACGTTTAATCTTTCATGAGGAGTAATGGCGCTAGCAAAGAAAGCTGCAATTAACCTGGCTTCTACCAAATAATTGAGATATGTGTGTGTGTCAGTATGGAATGTTACAACCTAAAGCAAATTTTCATAAATTGAAAAGATGCAAGCAAGCGAAACATAAATATTAAAGTAATTTTAACGTTTTTCATGAATTAATGAAATGTTTGGGTTAAAGCTTTGAATGGATCTTTTTCACCACATTAATATATTAAATAATGTCTTGATTTTATTGGTTAAGATCGATGTAGGACGTGCATAATTAGTTGTACGTCTTAGTTTAATACAAAAATATCTTAATGTAATGTGACAAGATGCTCAATTAACTTTATTTCATTTACTCAAATGCCACATGAACTCAACCCAAATCAGAGACTTCTACATAGAAACAAACATCATAGAAAAGAATCGGATTTTTATTTTTATTTTATATATATATAATGATGTTTGTTTCTATGTTATATATATATTGTAAGGACAAAGGAGCAGGATATGAATACAGTAGCAAACAACAATCGGAATGTGAAATTTTTAAAATGAAGGTAATGCATGCGACTAACATGAAAGAAGGTAGCACAAGAAAATATTAAGAACATAACGCTCGTTAACAATGTGGTCCTTTGTTGCCGTGAATATACATATATACGTGTATAATTGCTTATGAGATGACCCATTTATGTTTTTTGCATACCAGCAATAAAAAGGGCTGTCCATTACTACTGAACTGCTTGGCCGACTGATAACCGTAATCCACTTCTGCTTTCAGACAAATATGCGTTATATTTTTTTATATGATTTAAATCATTTAGCATTCGGATTCCTCGTTTCCCTTTTTGGTGGTCTACTAGACGTAAATGAATCATAAATATTTTTCTACAACCGTATATACTTTTACAGTCGATGATGCATAAAATTATATCCGTGCATGTGCAGCTCAATACATTCCTAAGCCAATTGATTTGTTTCCCACATGGTACAGAGACGCCACGGGAAATCTGGGGCTCTGTGTGTCTGTCTGCTCCTTTGATATATATGGTCCCCCGTTTTTTTCATGCTAACTTTCTACTCAACTCTAGCATGTGTAGCGAGTTGTGGGTATGAAAAAATGTCCCTTGATTCTTAAGTTCGTGTCACTAAAGCATTTTATAATGTCATTCAACTATTTACCTATTACGTAATATGTTAACCTAGCTAGGGAAAACTATCCCATGTAATAATTTAAGGATAATTAGCATGTAACGCTCCTGTTTTCTTTTTTATATTTTTTAAGGTAACTAAGTTGGAAAGGAGATTTATGTTATCGGTTGTAAATTCCTAAAGAAGTACAATAGGTAAAGAAAATGTGCACTAGCTCCGAAAGTTGGGTGTCCACAATTACATTGTCACCGAAACCACACTAGGTTTTGAAGTGTTATAGTACGCGGACATGTGGATCTATCGGGACTTATCAATTTGTTTCAAGATTGATCCAATGGTTTTCAACAAAAAGAGCATCTTGGCCTAACCATTTTATATCTATGTGTGGGGAATGAAAAATTTTTAAAGATAAAATTAGCACTTGCCATTGTTTTGGAGTCATCCATGACATTAGACATACATTGTTCCATGTACTAATCTAATCATTAGAATATTAAACGTGAGAGGAGAGTGAGGGTTTTGGTTGGATGTTTCAACTCTCTCTTATCATTATAACTCAGATAGAGAGGGAGAGGCAGTTAGCTTTATTTTATTTTATTTTTGGTTTAAGAGAAATAAAATCTCCGAGTAAGAGATTTGCTTTCAAGAAATGACAATATGAACAGATGTGCAAACGCTGTTTAAAATTAGGGCACCTAACTTTCACTTGCTTCCCAATTGAGGAGTATATAAGATATTTACAGAAAGAGCATATATATAAAATAACAAGCTTCCAAGCGGCTGTCAACTACAGTCCAAAGAATAAATCGCGATTTGAAGGACAGAACATTGATATAAACTAAAAAGAAATTAAATTTAAGGGAAAATTAATATGTTAGTGAAGTTTGGCTAGGCTAGGCTAGGCTAGGCTAATATTGATCACATTATCAAAACATTAAATAAGTGGCCAAAACATACACATCCCCACTCTAAACTTCACTACACTGAGGGTGGCTAGCAGAGGAAACTTGAAGAAACTTGATTTGATTAGCACATCACTTTTCATTCTTTTTTATCCAATGGCCCTCCTCAAAAAGGCTGTGTTGTGTCCAGGACCGCAACCATGTACTATAAGGGAATAGATCACGAAATTCCAAAGACAGGTGTGTACTATCAGCAGTCCTTCTGTTAAGGGAATCGATGAAGTGATTGGATCTCTGGTCCTAAAGCCTACAAATTGTAATTGAATGCTATTTTTCGCCTAGATGGAAACAAATGGGGGACCTCCAAACCAGATGCCGTATCGTTACGTGACACCAAGAAATGACGGGGAATATCTGTTAATGAAACATGAATATTTCATTAGATGATATTTCATCCAAACATGCATGGTAAAGGAATTAAAAGCAATTTTATCCACCGCATCTTAAATTTACATGCAAATAATGATGAACACGAGTTACTTTTCAACTACAAGTTATAGATATAATCATGGATGGCAATAACATTCATTTAAAGTGGGAGTCGTAAGTTTAGATGTTGCATGAAATGGATAAGCTCATTACCAAAAGCAATAAAAATGTTGAAACTATCTACTAAATCAATTTGTTGGTAAAAAGATAATCCACGTTATATGTTAAAAACTGTTTGATCAATCAAGAAGGTTATAGTGTTAGAGATGTGAATAAGGGGCCAATGTTATGAACGGTGAAGAAGGGAAATAGAAAATAAAGCAGACTAATAGGTAGGGGTCCAGGGTTAGGAAAATGCGGTCAGATATGCTGATAGAGAAGACGCCACTCCTTATAGTCCCATGTCAACAAGGTTAGCTTTTTCACATATGTTGCGAGGGTGTCCGTGTCTACAGAGAGATAGAGCGATTGAACGTGTGGGGCAATATGATGTGACCAAAATTTCGTGGAAAGCGGCCACGTGGGTTGGTTCTCAGGACCAAAAGGAATTGAGGTTTGAGTTTGAAGAAAGATGCAAGAACGCGGAGTTAGTTAAAAATGCCTTTTCGATAGTGGTGGATCATTCACTTACTCTGGGATTTTTCTTTTATTTATTTTTTTTGGGGGGTGAGTTCCTGTTTGCCGGTTAGTTTTCTATGCTGATAAGTTTGTCTCTGACTCTTAATGCTCACTCTTATTGGTCCCTAATTTTCTGTCACCCCCGAAAACCAAGTCGTGAACAATTCCAAGGTCTCCCACGGATAACATCAATACCTATTCTACTTATCAATTCCAGTTTCCAACTATTTCCTAGTGTATTTTTTGAAGCTTATTGATTGCATTTCGTAAAATGTCAACCTCAAGTGCCTTTTGGCGAATCCACCACGTGGTCTTCCCTTAGTCGTTTGAGGTGGATCTCCATTCATTACAACCATACCCCTCTTCCCATTTCTATTTATACCTCTTCATTTCTCTCCCTTTCTCTCCAAACTCCATCTTCTACTCCCCCTCTCTCCCTCTCCCTCTCCCTCTCCCTCTCTTTCTCTTTTCCCCTCTCAAAAGACCACTAAATCATCACCAAAATCCTTTTCTTTGAGAGAACCCCACAGCCATGTCTGCCTCTACTAGAGTTCCCAACTCAAGTTGTTGGGCCATAACCCAAATCCCTCACCATCCCCCTTCTTCCTCCTCCTTCTTTTCACCCCGCGAAGTGGGCTCTTTCAGTTTGATGAAGAACAAGCCCAACAGTAAAAGCACTAGCATTCACTGCGCTCTTCACTCTCCCTCAGTCCTCCATTTCCCCAAACAGCCCTACCCAACCCCAGCAATTACCAGAGAAGACAATTCGGCAGTAACTGTGAAAACCAGAAACCTCCGACATCAACAGCAGCAACAACAGCAGTGGAATCTCTTTCAAAGAGCAGCAGCAGTGGCTTTAGATATTGCAGAAGGCGTGTTGGTCTCACGCGAGCGTCAACACCCTCTTCCCAAAACAGCTGACCCTCGTGTCCAAATAGCCGGGAACTTTGCTCCAGTGCCGGAACAGCCCGTCCGACATGCACTTCCAGTCATCGGAACGATCCCTGAATGTATAAATGGGGTTTATCTCCGAAACGGAGCGAACCCACTTTTCGAGCCTGTCGCTGGGCATCACTTCTTTGACGGTGATGGGATGGTCCACGCCGTCACGATCGAAAACGGCAACGCTAGCTACGCCTGCCGTTTCACCCAAACCGAAAGACTTAAGCAAGAGAAAGTGTTGGGCAAACCAGTGTTTCCTAAAGCAATTGGCGAGCTCCATGGTCACTCTGGTATAGCAAGATTACTCCTTTTCTATGCCAGAGGTTTGTGTGGCCTTCTTGATAACACACAAGGCACTGGAGTGGCAAACGCCGGCTTAGTTTACTTCAATGACAGACTTCTCGCTATGTCGGAAGACGATCTTCCTTATCAAGTACGCATCACTCCAAGTGGCGATCTCGAAACAGTTGGTAGATACAATTTCAGTGGTCAACTCAAGAACACAATGATTGCTCACCCCAAGATTGATCCCGTTTCTAAAGAGCTCTTTGCTCTTAGCTACGATGTTGTACAAAAACCATACCTTAAGTACTTTCGATTCCGTCCCAACGGAGAAAAATTGCCGGATGTCGACATTCAGCTTCCGGTGCCAACCATGATGCATGATTTCGCTATCACTGAAAATTTTGTGGTCATCCCAGATCAACAAGTGGTGTTTAAACTTCAAGAAATGATAAGAGGAGGATCTCCTGTTATTTACGACAAGAATAAGAAGTCTCGGTTTGGAATTCTTGCAAAGAATGCTCGCGATGCCAATGATATTATCTGGATTGAATCACCGGAAACTTTCTGTTTCCACTTATGGAATGCATGGGAAGAACCGGAATCCGACCAGGTCGTCGTAATTGGATCCTGCATGACTCCTCCGGATTCAATTTTCAACGAATGTGAAGAGAGTTTAAAGAGTGTGTTATCAGAAATTAGACTCAATTTAAAGACAGGCAAGTCCACGCGCCGCCCCATAATCGAAGAATCAGGACAAATGAACTTAGAGGCCGGAATGGTGAACCGGAACCGACTGGGAAGAAAGACTCAATATGCTTATTTAGCCATTGCTGAGCCATGGCCTAAAGTATCAGGCTTTGCTAAGGTCGATCTTTCCACCGGAGAAGTGAAGAATTATACATATGGTGAGAAAAGATATGGTGGTGAGCCGTTCTTCTTGCCAAAGGGTCCTAATAGTGAGGCTGAAGATGATGGCTACATTCTTACTTTTGTTCACGATGAAAAGACATGGAAATCAGAGCTTCATATAGTGAACGCCAAGAATTTACAGTTAGAGGCTTCGGTGAAGTTGCCTTCAAGGGTGCCGTACGGTTTTCACGGCACTTTTATAGACTCAAAGGACTTGGAGATTCAGGTTTAGGTTTAAAGAGATAGGGTGGCTTTTAAACGGAGTTATTAGTAAGTTTTTGGAGTGTGAAAATTTACTTGTTCAGAAGATTTTACCTGAGGGATTGCTTTGGATGACAGTCCCCGGAATCTCCTGGACAATTAAAACCCTAACAACCCCTTTGGTTTTTTGTTCGGTTTTTTCAGACCTTGAAATCAGGTTTTGGGAAACCAGCTTGCAGCTATTGGACAGTAGGTAGAGTGTAGCTCAGCTGGTTTTCTGTTTTTTTATATATATAAAATTATTTCCTTGTGTTATATTTTCATTTGTAGATAATGAAAATCTACAGCTCTTTTTTTACGTTGGAAGGCTTTCGGGACTCTGATCAATTTGGATTTGAAGCTTCTTATGAAATGGACAATCAGAATATTAACCCTCGCTGGTCTGAAATGGTCAATTCTTAATTAGAAGTCTTGTTCAATCACTTTCACTATACCACTTGAAACTTCTTTTGTGATTGGACAGACATTGTCGTAGGAAAGGTAGATAACTGGCACAACTTTGTTCTATGTTTCAAAGTGCTCTTCTTTTTCGTTTCATCTGGTTCCGTCCACTAAAGCAAACCTAGCTATATATGTGTATATATACCTTAATGTTGAAAATCCATGTAAAGAAAACAAAAAACGTAAAAGATATATTTTTTTATATAATAATAAAATGGGGATCTGAACATTCAAAAAAATAAAGAGACAATTCCATATGAATATAATAAATAGAAGTCGTTTTACTTTTACACCAAGGCATATCTAAGGCACAGTTGAATTTGATTACGTAATTTTCCGACCTCAGTATCACGGTGGTACAATTAATCGTGTTTCTTTCAGTAAATTTTAAACTTGCAAAGAGGGTAGACTAAATTTGGAAGAGGTGATGGGAAATAGTTGGTAGATCAATGCATGGTAAGGTATATATATAGTCAAAGAAGAGGAATGAAAATGAATGATGAATATTATATGTATATATAGATAGAAATAGATGCATTCCGTCATTGATGACATATATGTTTCCAAAAAAAAAAATTCATTCATGGTTATGCAATTGGATGGTCACACATTTAAGTTGCGATTTAGATAGTTGAACGTCCGTAGTTGATGATTGCTATTCGAACTTGGTTAGTATCATAATTATGTTAACGCTCATGTGGAATGGAAATGGATCCGGTTAAAAGAGAGTCGTGAGGAAAACATTATCTTTTTTTTTTCCAAAAAAGATAAAGGCCCAAAACCCGAAATACCCACCAAACGGTTAGGGGGGCTTTCAACCAATTAAATGTAGTCAAACTATCGAATGCGCTCTGTCAGTTATGTAAAATGCCTTGGATATGAAGAACCGTTTGCATCACTTGCTTGGGACCTTCTTACGTCACTAACACTCATTCCACATAGTAACAAATAATTACAATCAGGATAACCCTTTTTTACCAGTTAGCTTATTCAAATTTAAATTCATATCTAAATTATTAAGATAAATACTTTTATATAATAAATTAGACTAATACTGTAATAGTGAACATGAACTCTGCTTGTACTATTTTTCAATACACTGCTTAAAATGCAATTTTATCTTATTGCTGAAAGACAATAAATATTCATCTTGATCGTGACGTGACGATTTATGCGACAACTGAAACAGTGATAGTAAACATGTTTGTACTTGAGATAAGTTTTGTTATTTATTAATACTTTTTGTAATCTAAAACACTTTAAATGCAATCTAATTTGATAAAAGAAAATACTCACATCAATAAATTAATCATAAAATAGAAACTGTTGTGGTTACTCTAGTAATTATAAAAACAAAAATTAGCATGTTTCATTACAATATCACATATCATTTCAAAAATTAAATAATTAAACAAATTGTCACATATATTTTTTTTTATAAAAATGCTAGCATAGATGGGTTGACTAATTTTCAATTGTCATGGGAATAATGAAATTAATTATGTCGATAGAGACATTATCTCGTTAAAAGAAGTGACATGAAAGTAGAAATGCATATTAAAAAAAAACAAAATCTTTTTTATTTTGCCGGTGAATGAATGTTGGCCATAACTTTAGTTTACTACTGTACAATGTTTGTGGGGCTGCTAAAGGCACCATCTGACTTTTATCGTAGGTTGTCCAAGAAAGTCTTGGTCTTCCCATCCAAAAGAGGTCATTTGGAGACATACGACCCTTGAAAGATGGCTTTTCTTTCCCTTCATTTCCCATGACTCTGATGAAATATATATGGCATATAACAAAATGGCCCCCATCCATCAATTTAATTTCTGCCTGACAGGTCATTAAATTCATCTCTTTTCCATATAACTTCCACGCCGCTGAAGAATTAATCATTCCCTTTCAAAATTTGTCGACTTGGAAATTACAGGGCATGAGAACAGCAATCGAGAAAAGCAAATTAGAGGCGGTGTTCGTCAAGAAATGCTTGCCCATTTTCTAGCTTGTTCGATACTTTAAGATGAGGCGGCCAAAAGTCACAAAACAAATAAGCCAAGGAAAAGAAGGTTAAATTTCCAAAAGTAACCGTGTTTTTAAATATATGATTAACCCTTCACCAGTAATTACAAGGAAATGAAGGTTAAATTTCCAAAAGTAACCGTGTTCTTACATGTATGATTAACTTAACCCTTCAACAGTAATTACGTAACTTGGAATTAACAAAGAGAAAACTTCAATAATCATATATGATGTGAAAGCAATGAAGGTGTCATCGTGCGTGGACAGAACAATCACCGTAGAAAGAATCACCTACATATGTCTTGGTGCTTGACTAATAGCATCCCTAGCGTGTGTTGATCAAACCATGGACTATCAGTCTATAAGCTACCAAATGTCGATTGAATGTGCTGATAATGAAATGTCTGATTAACATGTTGAAGACAGCAACATATATGGAATTCTCTTAAAATTTTCGGTTTGCTATATTTGAATAGGGATTTTGAACAAGGTAAATTAACCAATTAAAAGCCGTGAAACTGATCTAAAACGTCATTATGTTTACCTGGATGGCGTGTTTTGCACATAAAGACATTCCTTGTGCAGGAATAATTGCACCGACCATTGGTACCATAATGAAACAAACAAACTGCAGTGTTAAAATGTCAAGTCAACTCTGTTTTATCTAATCTTCTTTCTAGTCAATAGGTAAGTAGTGGTCCTGGCTAGTCCAATCCAGCAGCCGACCACGCAAGCAGGTGTGATTTTTGTAGGTGCTTGTGTTTCAGTGTTTGTAAGCTTGGAATTAGTGATACAACCTCTATTTAATCCACGCGTGAGCAGAATAAATCAAAGACCACGTGTCTTCTTGTGCATACAATTTCAACGCAGACGGCCTTAACATAGTGATATGAAATTGTGGAATATAAAAAGTTACCCGAGACTTTTTTATTTATTCATCACTTGTTCTTCAACCAAGAAGAACATTCAAACAAGAAGGGGAGAACAAAGTTTGTTTCAAGAGATTTGTAACCCAACCTTTAAGAACATGTATAACCCAATTCAAGTAAATTATGAATTGAACGATACAATAAGAAGAGGAGAACAAAGTTTGTTTTAAGAGATTTGTAATCCAATCCTTAAGGACACGCATAACCCAATTCAAACAAATTATAAATTGAACGACATAAGATTAAAAGAAGAACAACAAATAAAGATGCTACTAATCAATGAAACAAAATCAATTAAATAAGTTGCATACAAAGGATGAAAATTATGCAACATTCTAATTATTCAACAAGAATAATAATATTGATAAACCTCATAAAACAATGCCATAAAACTGTGTCCCTTAGTGATAGCCGGACCTTTCTATATATAGAAGAAGAGTTGACCGAAAATTAAGGAAAATGAATTACCTTAAACCTATAATTAAATCTAATAGTAAACTAACTTTTAGGAAACAAAAGACTGATTTGGTCAAGGAAACCTACTAATCTTAAATTACTTAACCCATTAGGAAAGTAACATTTAGGAAACAAGAGACCTTGTAGGATTTGGTCAATTGTCCCTTACAAAGAAGTAAACCTACTAATAGCAAATTCAGCATAGGCCTTATTTGTCAAGTTGGCTTGGCCTAACTTCTTCAAGACTTATCAAGTGGGCTTGCTTGGACTGCTTAATTGAAGCAACTTGGACTTGGGTTTGAGAATAGGCTTCTTTAATTAAATTATTCAAAGCCATTTGCATCCTTTTGGTCCTAGCCCGTATCATAGGTCCAACAATACCCACAAGTGGATATCTTTTGAAAGTTGACAGTGGAATTTGAGTTGAAGACCTCAAACTCTTATTTCGAACAGTTGAACCATTGACTCCAACTTGAGATGTCACGTCACTAGCCTTTTGATTCATATCATTCCCCCCTTTCTCAGAAAGATTCGTCCTCAAATTTTGCAAAATATTTTTAACCTTAGTAGGTAAATCACTGGGTAGTTCATTAATAACAAAGCAGTTTTCTTTATAAATCATAACGACAAAAGGCGTATGAGCAGAAATAGCCCCATCTACATCTCTCACACTCTCATAAAAGTTGGAATTTTTTCTCACTAGCTTTTGGCGTTTCACTTTTTTGCTCAACTAGTGCTTCCTTTTCTTCTCTCCCTTCACTTGACTTTTGAGTCTCACTTTGTCTTTTCTCTCTCTCTTCTCTCAGTTTGATTTGTGTGTCCACAACTTATTTAGGGGAAAGGGGTTTCAAAGTACATGTCCTACCATCCATTACGAAAGAGTACTTACTAGTATATCCATCTTTATTCATGCACCAATCAAACTCCTATGGACGCCCTAACGATATGTGACATGCACTCATAGATACACTATAAAAAAATCATAAATTATTGACAAAAAATTACTGACAGAACAAATGTCGTAGCTAATTAGAGACGAAATATCAATATCTGTCGGCAACACTGTCATGAAAAATTTCATTTTGCAACGAACAAAATGTTTGTCGGTAAAAGTGTAGGGAAAATATCTCAGCAAATTTTTTGATGGAATATAACGATGAAAAAGTCATACCCGTCAATAAATTAGGCGGGAACACTTGTTGCAATAAACTAGCATCAGGAATTTACCGACAGATATATTTTTTGTCGGTGAATCTTCGACGATATAACCGCTTCGTTAATAAATTTACACGTAAATGCTTGGTTCAATAATCAGTGTTGGGGTTTACCGACGGTAATATATTCCGTCGGTGATTTTCTGACAGCCTGGCTACTCCGTCATTATCTTCAGCTTAGTCGTTTTAAATAAATCGAAAATGACATTGTTTGGTTTAATACCAAACGATGTCGTTTCCGTTTAGGGTTAAACCGACTCTAAACCTTCCCCCTCATTTTCTCCTCTGTGTTTT
>JANIIA010000002.1:47238917-47264092 GCA_027478495.1 Erythroxylum alaternifolium | reverse complement strand
CCTCCAACATCTTGTAATGGATCTTTAGGAACATTAGACTTGAATGTTGGGCCTTTGATATGGGAATTTCGTTCAGCCCCTTGCCTTGCACATTCAAACTTCAAATCTGATCTAATTTTAGCTCCTAAGCCTCCTTTTGCAAGCTCATGTCCATGCAAATCATATCCTAGGCTTCTTTGAGGTGGATCATAAAATGTATGCTTCTCTTCTTATCTTTCACATGCCCATGGTTCTCCATCATTCCCTCCCTCCTCAAAAGGATTCGTCCTCGAATTTGCAGCATCAAAGAGGGATAAATCAGATACATTGAATGTAGCACTAACTGATACGGCAATAACCTAGAGTCAATGTCTAGATCACCTCCGCTTCAATGATTGTTCCCAATGCCTAAATTCAATCAATCTAACATGACCCTTCACCCCCAAAACAGTAAGGAATTGATAACAAAGAGTACAAAGATTGTAAGAATTGAATTAATGCCACAAGTTAGAACTTGATAAGTTGAATCAATCCTTAAGGTAAAACAAGCAAGAATTTGAACTCTCTCTTGAAGAAGACTTTCCAATTTTTTTATCCACGTCTAATCTGAAGTTCAAGCATAAAGAAAGGGTTTAAATACCCGTGTACCATACAAAACCTAACAAAGATAACCTAAAAACCCTAAAGAAAGCCTAAAACATCCAAAAAGGTTTTCTTGAATCAAATCTGCCCAAAAACAAATCCCACAAGAATTTGGGCTTCAAAACTAATTAAAATTGCCTAATCTTAATCTAAATAGGATAAAGAAGCTAGAAAACATAGAAGACTAATTTAAGAGGTGCGGAATGGGTTTCTAAACTAGGCCCACACGCTTGGTTCCTTAAGATAAAACATGCACATGACTTTTTTAATGAAGCACATGCACACTTACAAGATAAAATAAGCCCAAACCCATTGATTAGACTTGTGCTTGTAAAAATTGGCTAAGTGTTAGCCCTCTTGTTTTGATACCTCCAATGTGCACACACACACTAATGCGTCTCCCTAAGCTCTTCCCAAGCTTGACCAACAAAATTTCTTGAAGTTCTTATGAAACAAAAGCTTGTGCATAAATCTGAAATTGTGCCTCGAGCTTGTTGGAGCGTGACCTTGTAATTGGACCCATTAGCATCCTCAAGTCTCCATTGTCTTGGTGAGTTGCATCACTAACATTACCATAGGAGCTAGACAAATCAACTTTATAAGCTTTATCGTTAATCCTTTCTAAAACTTGAAAGGGACCATCTCCTCTTGGTTGTAGCTTAGATTTCTTTTGTTATGAAAACCTCTCCTTTCTCAAGTGCACCCAAACCCAATCACCGGGTTCAAATATAACATGCCTTCAGCCTTTATTGGCTTGCTGCTTGTTCATTTCTCCTCTCAATGTTGGCTCTAACTTTAGCATGCAACTCCTGCACAAATTTAGCCTTTTTCATACCGTCAAGGTTACTAAACTGATTAGAAGGTAATGGAAAAATTTCCAAAGGAGTCAAAGGATTAAACCCATAAACAATCTCAAAAGGAGAAAATTGAGTAGAAGAATGAATAACACGATTATAAACAAACTCAATATATGGGAGACACTTTTCCCAAATCTTCAAGTTCTTTTGGATGATTGCACGCAACAATATAGTCAAAGTTCTATTTACCACTTCAGTTTGACCATCCGTTTGAGGATGTGCAATAGTAGAAAACAAAAGTTTAGTGCCAAGGTTACTCCATAGAGTTCTCTAAAAGTGACTAAGAAATTTCACATCTCTATCACTCACAATAGTCTTTGGAAACCCATGCAATCTTATAACCTCTTTAAAGAACAAGTTAGCAATATAAATAGCATCATTGGTTTTAGAACAAGCAATAAAGTGAGTCATCTTGCTAAATCGATCAACCGCCACAAAGATGTTATCCTTTCCACTAAATGATCTAGCCAATCCAAGCACAAAGTGCATATATATCAACCCAAGAATGAGAGGGGACGGGTAAGGGAAAATATAAACCATGTGATTGAACATTAGATTTTGCATGCCTACAAGTAATACATGTAGCACAAACAGAAACAACATCCCTTCTCATATTAGGCCAATAAAATTGTTCGTGCAAAAAAACTAAAGTTTTCTCAACACTAAGTAATTCACACATAGAGCAAGATGGAATGCAAAGTTTATCTTTTTTGAATAGAAATCCATCAAGTCTAAAGAAATTATCAATATCATGTTTTCCACAAGATTTCCAAATTTTTGCAAAGTCACAATCAGATTCATATATTCCTTTCAACATCTCAAAACCAAGTAATCTAGCATGCATAGAGCCAAGAAGAGACTATCTCCTAGAAAGAGCATCAACCATAATGTTTTCTTTCCCTTGTTTATGTTTAATAACGTAAGGAAACATTTCAATAAATTCCAGCCACCTAGCATGTCTCTTGTTCAATTTATCCTAGGACTTTAGAACTGTCAAACTTTTATAATCAGAATGAATGATAAATTCTTTTGGCCAAAACTAATGTTGACAAGTCTCTAAAGACCTTTTTAAAGCATACAACTTTTTATCATAAGTGGAGTAATTTAAAGCAGCACCACTTAGTTTTTCACTAAAATAAGCAATGAGTTTTGAAACTTGCATTAAAACACAACAATGACTATTCCAGAAGCATCATATTCATCCTCAAAAACTTTAGAAAAATCAGGAAGAATAAGAAGAGGAGCATTGGACAATTTTTCTTTCAAGGTGTTAAAAGCAACCTCTTGTGAATCACCCCATTTAAAAATCACATTCTTTTTTACCAATTCATTCAAAGGGACAGCAATAGTAGAGAAAGTCCTTCATAAATCTCCGATAGAAGCTTGCCAAGCCATGGAAGCTTCGAATTTCATTTGCATTCTTGGGAGTTGACCATTCTCTAATTGCCTTCACTTTCTCTTCGTCAACTTGAAGTCCTTCAGCACCTACAATAAAACCAAGAAACACAACAGTATCCATGCCAAAAGGAACATTTTTCTAAATTGGAATAAAGCTTATTTTCTCCTAAAAGTCCAAACACATCATGTAAGTGTTTCACTTGATCATCTAAACTCCTAAAATGCACTAGAATAACATCAAAATGGACAACCACATACTTTCCAATAAATAGATGAAACACATGATTCATCAAACTCATGAAAGTACTAGGTGCATTAGTCAAGCCACTTCTAAGATCAACTTTAGAAAATACACAAGCTCCATGTAACTCATCAAGCATATCATCTAAATGAGGGATAGGGTAACGATATTTCATTGTGATTTTATTGATGGCTCTGCAGTCAACACATATTCTCCATTTTTCATCTTTCTTAGGAACAAGTATAACCAGCACAGCACATGGGCTCAAGCTTTCTCTCACAAAGCCCTTTTTCATAAACTCTTCAACTTGTCTTTGCATCTCCTTAGTTTCTTCCAAATTGGCTCTATACGTAGGCCTATTTGGAATTGAATTGCCGAGAAGGAAGTCTATATGGTGCTCAATGCCTCTCAAAGGGGGCAATTGATACATTGATATTTTCTTATCCTTTTAGTTCCTCTATACTTGTATTTATTTGCATTTTTTATCTTAAATGTTACACTTATCTTGTTTTTTTCTTTTCAGGTACATTTGGACAGTAGATGTAAAAATGAGCTTAAGGAGATGCAATTTGTAGAAACATAGTTCATATTTGAAAAGAGGAGCTCAAAATGAGTAGGAATGGTCAAAGTTGCCAAATCCTAATCCCAGTAGAATTAGAAGTCCCAATTGCACTAGGAATCCTATTCTAACAAGGATTTCCTATTTCGCCGATTCGAGGAGAAAAATGAAATCGGTGATGAAAAATATGATGGCAAGTAATCCTACTCCTACAAGGATTAGGAATCCTATTCGTGTTAGGAATCCTACCTCTGCAAGGACACACCATCTCCTCTTCCTTCTCCAACTTGGATTCCACCTTTTAAAGACCAAATTCAACATGGAATAAAAGTCCTTCTCTTCTATGGATTCTTCTTTTTAATCCTACATGGATTCAACTTTCTCTTGCACCTCCTCATGACCAATATAAATACGACATATTAGCTCATTATTTTTACTACTTCTCATTCTCTCCATTGTTCACGTGCACTATTCACATTAATAGTAATTTTCTCTCTCTTCATCTTTTATCTTCTTTACTAAAACAATAATTAAGGTTTTATTTATTTTTCTTTGCCGCACCTTATGTTGATGAAGAACTAATTGTTTCTTTTCAATTGTAAAAAGTATTAACCTTTAAACCTTAGTTTATTTATGAGAACTTGTGCTTAATATTCTTGAGTATATGTGTGATAAATTTGTGTTCTTGGTTTATATGCATGAATTCCAAATTGTGTATGCATGAATTTAATCTATAATTTGTTCTTGCTAGCATGTTTTGTTTGCTAAATTAATCATCTTAGGTTTGAGTTTCCAAGTGGTTAATGCTAGTAGCTTTAACTTGTAAAAATTCATTTGAGTTTTGGTTTTAACTTGTTTAGATCAAGAACTTTGATTTTGTTAATGCATTCGAGTTTTGATTGATAGAATGAAGACATTAAACCTTGACCTTAATGCTTTACTTTGATTCTTGATGCATTTGAGTTTTGGTCAAGTCTTTGAAGCAAAAGAGTTATCTTGCATTTGAGTTTTGGAGATAAACTAATCAAGATTGGTGTCCTTAATCACACACATCACAATTGAATCATCTTTATGTTCTATGCTTGAATTTACTAGGTGTTTATTGGTGAACTCTCCTGTAATTGAATCTTGATAAATCTTAATTTTCTTGAAATTGTTGAATTGCTCTCTTTAATCTAGCTTTTGATTTTAATTATTTTCTTGCTTGAATTTCGCATAAAACCCCCCAAGAATCGTGTGTGTGTGTGAGTTTTCTTTTCGTGATTTGTTCTCTTGTTTTTAGCTTAATTTTGCATCTAGTTAATTCACTTGCATTCTTGCTTTTAAACTTTCTTGCATGCTTGAAAAAAATTAGTGCTTATTTATAGTTCTCTGTGGGATCGATACCTTACTTGCCTATACTGCATGTGTAGAATTTTAAGGTTTAATTTGTAAGAATAAATGACATTCTGTCAAATTTTGGCACCGTTTTCGAGGAACTTAACCGTTCTAACATCTTTTCAAGTTTGTTTTCGTGTTTATTTATCTTTCTTTGTAAGTTGCATGTCCAATATGTTTGCACAATAACTTACTGAAGAAGAAATCGAACTGTTCTACGTCAATCAATCCGCCCATCTAGACCAATCCCTTTATGTTCACCGCTTTTCAAGCCTCTTTCACGCACTCTACAAGAAAAGAGTTGTTCTTTCAATCCTCTTTTTTGACCGGAGCTTAAGGAAGGGGAACAATCTTCGTCTACTTCAATCTCATCCTTGGATAATCGATTCACAATGGCAGTCCAAACACCTCGCACTCTCAAGGAACTCGCAACTCCAAATCTTGAAAACCAACCTTTGTGCATTAATGTTGATAATAATGTCAATTTTGAACTCAAATATGATTTTATTCACTTACTACCTTCCTTTAATGGCCTTGCAGGAGAAGGCCCCCACTCGTACCTCAAGAAATTTCACATGGTTTACAATGGAATGAAACTGAATGGAGTGGAGGAGGAGCATGTTAAAATGAAAACTTTCCCTTTCACTTTGAAGGGGGCAATTGAAGAGTGGTTATTTTCCATGCCCTCCGATTCCATTCAGACATGAAATGACATGAAGAGGAGATTTCTTGAAAAATGCTTTCTTGCATCTAGAACCTCTAACATCAGGAAGGAAATTTATGGGATAAGGCAATTGCCTGGTGAAACATTCTCTGAGTACGAGGACCAGTTTGAGAAACTGTGCAATCAATGCTCACACCACCAAATACCAAACCAATTGCTCATTCAATATTTCTATAAAGGATTGACACCTCAAGATAGAAGTATCATTGATGCTACAAGTGGGGGTGTATTGGTAGATAAAACTTCGAATAATGCGCGCTAGCTATTGACTACCATGGCTGCCAGTTCTAAGAACTTTGGAACAAGAGGCTACCTTCATGCCAAACATGGTGTGAATGAGGTAAGTAGCTCTAACTTTGGATCTCAATTGCATGAACTTGCTTCTTTTCAAAAAGAGCTTACTTCTCTTGTGAAATCTCTCTTGTGTGGTGGTAATATGGCACAAACAGTTCTATTTGTTGCATGCATGATCATACTAGTGATTATTGTCCTCAAATGCGTGAAGAACCTGTAGCTCAAGCCAATGCCATAAGTGGAAACTTTAACCCGCAAAAACAATGAAAATATGATCCCTTTTTCCAAACTTACAACCCTAGATGGAGAGATAACCCAAATATTCATTATGGTAACCCAAATCAACCACCTCAATACTGACCACAAAACCCTCCTAGTTTCTCTTCTCAATCCAACTATCCACCTAGACAACCAATTGCACCCAATCCTTCTAGTTCATCCACTGAGAGTGAGTTGAAATAATTGAGAGAGATGATGAGAAGCACAATGGCTATGCAGCAAAATTTTGTGGTTTTTCAACAGAAAATAGAGGCAAGCATTCAAAATTTGGATAGACAGATGGAACAGATGGCTTCCACTCTTGGAAGGTTGGATGCACAAGGTAGTGACAGATTGCCTTCTCAAGCTCTAAATCTAAAAGAATCCATCCAATCAATTGAATTAAGAAGTAGAAAAACACTTGGTGAGTAAAAGATGAAAAAAATTGCTTTGAACGAGGAAGAAGAGCTTGAAAAGCATTCGACCCCACTTGATCAACAAAAATCCAAAAGCACCACTCCAACAAAAGAGGCACATCCTTCTTCTTCATCAAAACTGACTCTTCCTTTTCCTTGGAATGCTTCCAATTCTAGAGACAAAAAGGAGGAAAAAGAGAAGGAAATCCTTGATTTGTTCAAAAGGGTGGAAATCAACATTCCACTACTGGATGCAATAAGATAAGTACCAAAATATGCCAAATTCCTGAAGGAACTTTGCACATCCAAGAGAGCACAAAAGCTCAAAGGACATGAGACTGTGAGCATGAAAGAGGTAGTTTATGTGGTCATGCAAAAGAAATTACCTAATAAGCAAAAAGACCCTGGTGCGTTTACTATCCCATGTGTAATTGATAATTCTGATTTGAAAAGGACTTATGTGATTTAGGAGCTTCAATTAGTGTGCTGCCTAAGCATATCTATGCTTCTCTTAGTCTTAAGCCTTTGAGTAATACTAGTGTTGTCATTTAACTTGCTGATAGATCTTATGTGTATCCTCTTGGTGTAATAGAAGACGTCTTAGTCAAAATAGGTGAATTACGTATTCCTTGTGATTTTATGGGCTTGATATGGAAATTGATCACTCACACAAAAGCACCCCTATTTTGTTTGGTAGGCCTTTCTTAAAGATTGCTAAAACTAAGATTGATTATGAGCATGATACATTGACCATGAGAGTAGGAGATGATGTTGCTAAATTCAATATTAATGATGCTCTTAGGTACCTTTATGATCATGTTTATTCTATCAAGTGTTTAGACCATGTTGGCGAGCTTGTTAATGACATACTTAATTTCGAGTTCAATGATGGTTTAGACTTGGCTATTTGGTATGGATTTGATGATGATAATGCCATGATTCACATGGATGAGAATGGGTGTGATTTTCACGATTTCTACTTACCTTTGAAGGTGAAAGAATCTGTTTTAGCTTTGCATGTTCTCCAGTCTATTCCCTATGATCTTGCTTTCATTAATGTTCCAATTTCTAATAATAAACTTTTACCATCTATCTTGCATGCACCTGAGCTTGATATGAAACCTTTGCCTGATAACTTGAAATATGTGTTACTTTTACCTATTATTATTGCAAAGAATCTAACAAGTGTGTAGGAAGAAAGATTGGTGAATGTTCTTAGGGAACATAAGACTGCTTAGGGTGGACTTCTCATTCTCTCTCTTGTACATTACTGTTCACGTGCACTATTCACCTGAATAGTATTTCTCTCTCTTCATCTTTTATGTTCTTTACTTAAACAATAATTAGGGTTTTATTTATTTTTCTTTGCCGCACCTTATGTTGATGAAGAACTATTTTTTTTCTTTTCAATTGTAAGAGGTATTAACCATTAAACCCTAGTTTATTCATGAGAACTTGTGCTTAATATTTTAAAGTATATGTGTGATGATTTTGTGTTCTTGTTCTTGCTAGAATGTTTTGTTTGCTAAATTAATCATCTTAGGTTCGAGTTTCCAAGTGGTTAATGCTAGCAGCTTTAGTTTGTTAAAATTCATTCGAGTTTTGGTTTTAACTTGTTTAGATCAAGAACTTGATTTTGTCAATGCATTCTAGTTTTGATTGATAGAATTAAGACATTAAACCATTGGCCTTAATGCTTTACTTTGATTATTGATGCATTCGAGTTTTGGTCAAGTCTTTGAAGTAAAAGAGTTATCTTGCATTTGAGTTTTAGAGATAAACTAAACAAGATTGGTGTCGTTAATCACACACATCAAAATTGAATCATCTTTATGTTCTATGATTGAATTTACTAGGTGTTTATTGATGAACTCTCTTGCAATTGAATCTTGATAAATCTTGATTTTCTTGAAATTGTTGAATTGCTCTCTTTAATCTAGCTTTTGATTTTAATTGTTTTCTTGCTTGAATTTCACATAAAACACCACAAGAATCTTGTGTGTGTGTGAGAGTTTTGTTTTAGTGATTTGTTCTCTTGTTTTTAGCTTAGTTTTGCATCTAGTTAATTCACTTGCATTCTTGCTTTTAAACACTCTAGCTTGCTTGAAAAAAATTAGTGCTTATTTTATAATTCTCTATGGGATCGATACCTTACTTGCCTATACTACAAGTGTAAAATTTTAGGGTTTAATTTGTAGGACTAAACGACATCCTGTCAAAACCTAACTCTGCACGACTAAATTTATAGTAGTGTTGAGCAAGGATCATATCTATAGAGAGTGTGTATTTAGCTTTTGTAATGGATAAATTAGTGATTAGGATTTGGGGGGGGGGGGGTATTGGTTGAATTCGATTAAAAAATAAAATAAAACTAAACTGTTGAAGGTAAATCAAATCAATCAGGAAAAAAGTGATAGAATTAACAAATAGGTTTCAAATCTAGTTCACGGTTCAATCTTAACACTTCATAAGAGTGAGCACAATTAATCATTATGTTGTTCTCGAACCTCTCATTGAAATTATTAACCATAGATTGAAAATAAGCTCTGCTAATCTCTTTTTCCCTTAGTTTGTATCTACTTAAAATAAGCTTTTTAATTAGGTCTTGCTATTAGACAACCTAGAATAACTCTCTAGATTTAGTGTGACATAACATTATGTAATAGAAAAATAAGTTAATCTATGAAACAACCATATAAGGCCAAGTCATTTAACTTATGTTATGTTATGCCTAATGATGCTCGACCATTAGTTTACCACAAATGAATCGGATGTACAATAATTACATATTGCAATCTAGTTTTTGACAATGGCTTCATATAAAAATAATCTATTTGAAGTGTTTAAACCTTTCATACATAAGTCCTCATAACATTAATCATGTAATAACACAATCAATTCCAAAAGAGAATGAGAACAACACTACTAGATTAAGAAATGCTCAAATATGTTCATCGGTCTCAATATCCCCATTGAACTGGAAGGATGGAGGTTAACTCCTCTTGGCTATCCAAAGTGTATGAAAATTTCCCCTTTTCATATCTCTAAACTCTTCATACTCCTTTTGGCTCTTAAATGCCCTTTTATAGTAAAAACTAAGGTTTTGTCACAATACACGGTCAAGTACATGAGTGTGTAGGTGACCGTGTGTGTGAAAATTGTAATAATTGTGAACTTACGCATTCAAAGTTATGTAGCTCACTTACATTGTCGTGTAAGTACACACAATCGTGTAGGTTGCAAGAGAGGTTGAAACTACATCTTCATGCTCCTACATGCTTCCAGTGAGTTACATGGTTCCATACACAATTGAAGTTGTAATAACTCTATTTCTTTCATTCTTTTTTCCATCTTAATGCTAATTCATCTCGTTCTTGTTCCAAAAAGGTAAATAAGATTTAAAATCAGTTGGACAAATTCAAATATATGTTTTCAAAATTTGGTTCTTGTTCTTCTAGCTCATACCTAAAATAAAATATAAACCAAAATAAGTATTTTAAGCACAACATAACATTAATCACTAAGCATTAGGGAGTAAATATATAGTTAATTAAGTAGTCAAGTTCCCCCATACTTAACTTTAGATCATCCTCTGGAAAAACTAAATCAAGAAAAAGTAAAGCACTTCATCCTTTTCCATATTTCCTAAGGATAGATAGCCACAAGACAAGAGGGATGATATGAAATTGCAAAATATAAAAAGCTTACCCAAGACTTTCCTTGATTCACCACTTGATCTTCAACCAAGAAGAAGATTCGAACAAAAAGAGAAGAGCGAAGTTTGTTGCAAGAGATTTGTAACCCAACCCTCAAGACCATGCATAACCCAATGTTGATTTTAGATCATAACTTAAAACAAGAATTCTTATAATTTCAGAAGCATACAAGATCCTATGCATGTCATTAAGAAGGGTAGGATGATATACAAACTTGAAACACAGCGGAATAACTCCTTGTATGCTTGATGTTTTGCCTCCCTTGTGGAGATCCACTATGGCTTCTCCTTCTTCTCCAACTTGTCATGGTTGGAATGGATGGAGTAGACCGATCTTGTCACAACGCACTAAGGTTAGAAGAATTGCTAACTTGTGAAAGTTCCAATCCTTATGGTTCACCCATAATGCTCTTAATAAGCTTAACAACTATTTTATGGGAGAGTGCTTCAATGCACGAAGACTTGAAAGAAGGGAGTGTTTTTTACTCAAAGATGGGGAGAAGAGTGTAGTATTCGACAAAAAAAAACTCTAAAAGGAACTACGAAATTCCCTTTTATAGGCCACCAAAAGGTGCCTTTGAAGAGTCATGACTCTTCCAAGAGTTATGTCTCTTGGTGAAACATCATGACTCTCAACCAAGGGACACATCCTTTGGCAAAGAGTCATGTATCTTCATTTAAAGTCATGATGGTACACTTATGACCATTCATTCTTGTACATAAACCCCTTTTTGGCCGAATGGTTATAACCATTGGCTGAAACAACACATCCTTTCATCCAAAGTTCATATACCTTGGTGAAAGGGGTGTCATGTATGTTCATTCTAAGGCAAGGTATATGATGAATCTTCCCTATTAGCTGAATTCAACCTTTTGGCTGAATTCATGTATCCATGTGGAGACAATGAACTTGCAATTTAAGTGCATGTATGGGAAGATGCATTATTGCATGCTATAGCTCATGGTACACCCTAGTATCCATTGTGCACTACTGCCAATTTTGCCCATTAAGCTAAAAGGTTTCAACTCCAACTCATGCTCCTTAATTAACTCTTCTAGCTTAACTAGTGAGAACACGTTTATAGCTAGCTTCAATTCTCATAAACTAAAGATGAGTTAGGGTATCAATTGAGTCCAATTGAGCTTATCCCTAGTTTTGTAGCTATTAACTAGTTTTAATGAGCTCCCACGAGCTCATCTTAAGCTAGCTTTAAACACTTGAGCTAAGAGAAAGTCATGTCAAGCCACTTATGGCTTACATGAGCTTCATTGAGCTCCCTGGAGCTAAACCGGAGCTAAGGTTTAGCTCCTTACATGAAAATCCAAGTACTTTCAAATATATCTTGGTGTGTCCAATGAAATTTGTAGCATTTAAGCTATAAAATTCCAACACACAATTCAAGCAAATTGTGAATTGAATGACACAAGATTGAAAGAAAGACAAAAAACTAAAGATGCCAATAATTGATGAAACAAAAGCAATTAGATAAGTCACATACAAGGCATGAAAATCATGCAATGCATTCTAATTATTCAACAAGAATAATAATAAGGATAAACCTCACAAAATAATGTCATAAAATTCTATCACTTAGTGATAACCAAACCTCCCTATATATAGGAGAGGGGTTGTTGATCGAAAATTAAGAAATAGGCATTACCTTAAACCTAAAATTACTTAGCCTACTAGGAAACTACCTTTTAGGAAAAAAGATCTACTAGGAAACTAACTTGTAGGAAACAAGAGAACTTATAGGATTTGGTCAATTATCCCTTACAAAGAAGGAAACCTACCAATAGCAAATTCAGCAATGGGCCTTATTTTTTCAAGTTGGGTTGGCCCAACTTTGTTAAGACTTACTAAGTGGACTTGGTTGGACTCCTTAATTGAAGCAACTTGGACTTGGGCTTGAGAATGGGCTTCTTTAATTAAATTATTCAAAGCCTCTTATATCCTTTTGGTCTTAGCCCTTGTCATAGGTCCAACAATACCTATAAGTGGATGCCACATCACTAGCCCCTTGATCCATATCATTCCCTCCTTCCTCAGATCTTTGTCAAGGAGTTCATTAACTTAACGTTATAGCTCTTTTGTCTCCTCAGGTTTGGCTCGATGCATTGGTCAGTTGGGAATGCTCGAACCAGGTAGGAAATCAATTTGATGCCCAATCCTCAAAATGATGGAAGCCGCTTTGGCATCTCCTCATAGAAGATGTCCTCATAATCCTGCAAAATGTCTTTAACCTCAGTGGGTAAATCACTGGGTAGTTTTGTTAGTAGCAAAGCAGTTTTCTTTATAAATAAGGCATATGAGCAGAAATAGCCCTATCTACATCTCTCACACTCATATAAAATCTGTCGTTTTTCTCACTAGCTTTTGGCTTTTCACTGTTTCGCTCAACTAGTGCTTCCTTTTCTTCTCTCCCCTCACTTGACTTTTGTGGCTCACCTTGTCTTTCTCTCTCTCTCTTCTTTCAATTTGATTTGTGCACCTACAATCTCTTTAGGGGAAAGGGGCTTCAAAGTACATGTCCTACCATCCATTACAATAGAATACTTGTTAGTATATCCATCTTTATTTGTGCACCTATCAAACTCCCATGGATGCCACAAAAACACAACATGCACTCATATGAATAATATCACAATGCACTTATCTTGACACTTCCCAATAGATAAATGAATAAATACTTGAAGTTTTACCTTTATCTTACCTCTATCATCTAACCATTGCAACTTGTAAGGATGAGGATTCCACGTAGTAGGTAGCGATAACCTAGCAATAAGATGCTCACTAACACAATTAGTACAACTACCTCCATCAATAATCAAATGACATATCTTATGCTTAACTAAACATCTCGTATGGAAGATGTTAGTACATTGCTCATCACTTCGCTCAGGTGAGATTTATGTATTCAAGGCTTGGACTACCACCAATGCTTCATTAGTCCCCTTAGCCTCGAATTCATCTTCAAAGTCATCCCCCTCAATGTAAGTCCTATCATCTAACAACATATACACCTTTTGGTTAGGACATTGTGATGCTATATGACCTTTACCTAGACACTTAAAGCTTATGATAGGTTTTCACTGTTTTCGGTGTTGACCCAAGTTTGAAGAACTAGCCTTAGAATCAGAAGGTTTAAAGAACATATTTTTATTGGCACTGGGGTTAGGTGAGGTTCTCTTAGTCCCATTGTTTTCCCATTTATTTTGCTTCTAGTGTGTGCATTGTTAGGCCGAGCATTTACATTAACAGAAGATGTTTCTACATCTTCCTTTATATGTCTCTCAATAATCATGGACAAATCATCCATATCAATGTACCCTTGAATCTCATCTCTCTAGCGAATTGGTCAACTTGGACTCCACTTCTTTAGAAATTGCAACACACACTCTAATTTTTTTTTGTTTTGTTCTTATTTTTGGACTTCTGCTTCTTCTCTTTTTTCCTAGATAATTTGAAGTTCACATAAATAAATATGGAAATGAAAAAATGCAAAGTAGTTTTTAGAAACTAGACACTCTTAAATTTCAACTTAATGTAACTTGCTCTATAAAGCTTTGATTGGAATGATTCCAAAACGAGGAGAAAGAAGAGATTCTAACTTCAAGAAACACCTATTAATCAGTCAAAAAATAAAAAAATGAAAGAAACAATGGATGAAAAAGGGACAGAGAAGAAGAACGAAAATAAACAACACAAAAGGATAGCAATTTAAAATCTAGCAACCAAAACTCTGATACCAAATGATTCAAGACCCAATAGGAACTTGTTCTAGAGAACCTTCAACAAGACAGAGCTATGCCTGAGAACAGCTAGAATCAAACACACACACAGAAGCACAAAAAGCAAAATTGAATAGATACAAGCAGAACACAAAGAGAAAAAGGGGGTTAGAGGAATATTGATCAATAGAAAGAACCCAAAGAGAACTTGTCTCTTAGAACCCTAGCTTTGGGATACCACAAAGGAAGACCACGACTTTAATAAGTCAAGCATTCTCAAAGAATACAAAGAAAACAACAATGCTCTGAATAATACTCAATATTATTTCTGAATCAATCTCCTTCAAAGTACATAGAGGGTGCCTACTTATGTGAAAAACTTTCTAAATTAATGTCCTAAGGTAGAAACTAAATAAAAGGAAACAGATCAACCCCTAAAATAAAAGGAAACAAAATAAACTTAAAAAGTTTTGACTAGATGACCTTATTTCAAAGAAAACATAAAGGAAACTAATTAAAACATGATCTGAACATATTGGACCTTATGGACCACATCCTTCTTCTTATTTTTAAGTGACATATAGTTGTAACATGGTATTTCACGTGAGTTCTTCCAATTGGACTCAATGTGGTCCTTTGGACACTTCATGTTGGGCTTCGAGGAGTAAGGCAATGCCTCTTAGATCTTTATGAGATGCAATCTGACTCAACAACGTGGGCTCTATCTCTTGAAGGTCTTGGATTAAACAATTCAATGCTTGCTTTATTGCTTTGGCCTTAGCTCTTGTCATTGGGCCTCCAACATCTTGTAATGGATCTTTAGGAACATTAGACTTGAATGTTGGGCCCTTTGATATGGGAATTTCGTTCAGCCCCTTACCTTGCACATTTAGACTTCAAATCTGATCCAATTTCAGCTACTAAGCCTCCTTTTGCTAGCTCATATCCATGCAAGTCATGTCCCAAGGTTCCTTGAGGAGGATCACTCCATGTATACTTCTCTTTTTCTCTTTCACATGCCCATGGTTCTCCATCAAACGGGCTAAAACAACTGATTCATCATCTTTAGTGCCAACTTTGATTTTCACTACCTCCAACTCTTGAAAGTATTCAACTACAGTTCGGCTATCTTGCTTTAGTTCCTGTACCATGTTATACAATTCACAAAAATAGGCATTTGGAACATACGTCTTCCTTATTATGCTAGTTAGTTCAGCCCAAGACAAAATAAAGGGTTTCTCATTCCTTCTACATTCACGCATAAGGTTACTCTACCAAATAGCGACATAATTTTGGGATTCAACAACAACTAGCTTAAATTTATTTCTTTAGAAAAATTATAGATGTTGAAAATCCTTTATAATTTCAATTCCCAATCTAAGTAGGCTTTAGGATCAAATTTGCCATGAAATTCAGGAATTTTCAACTTCATAGATCCCAATTTACCATCAACCTTTTTACCTTGTCAATAATTTTGGTTGGAAGTTTCAATTTATTCCTCAAATTCTTCTTGATATTGATTCCTCATAGAAGCTTTGGTTGCATTCATGTTGTTCATAGACTCCTTAAGGTTTTTAATCTCAGCTCCTAACTCCATCATTTGTTTTACCAATGTCGTCAATAAGTTGTTGTTATTGGGCTCCACAACATCCCTTTTGGTGCGAGCTAAGTTAGCCTAAAGTTTGGACTATCTCTTTATTGCTTCGTCAGACATGATACCTTCAAAACGAAAACCTCACACCCTCTTTTGTTTATTTTCGAACCACCTTCCTTATGTTATAACCTAGAGCTACTCACTCTTCAATAGGCTTTTAGAACCGGATGTAAAAAAAACTCAAGCGTTTTACCACTCGTTCCTTATTATCTTCTTGAGTGCAATAAATAATAAATGCTAATCTTGACATAAAGTAGCACAAAGAAACAAGTTAGGGGATCAAAGAACAAGAATGGCTAAAATATAATTTGCAACAATAACCTAAAACAAGAAAATAGATTAGAATATGTCACAAATTGGCACAATTTCAGGTAAGGGTATTTTGGTAATTTTTTAGGAGTAAAAATATGCAATATAGGTGTTAATCAAAAGATCTTGTTGAATACTATCAAATTGATGTATAGCACATTCTCAAATTGCTCATGGGTAAAAGGATATGGCAATGTTAAACTACGACACCTAAAAAAAGGAAACAATTCCTAATGCAAATAGGATTGACTAAAAGATTTGGCAAGTAAGATTTCTTTCCTTGCAAGTAAAGTACCTTCCAAATCGGTAAAACCATTCACAATTAGGAAACTTAGTTTCATTCACAAAAGGAAACTTTCCAAGAACACAACTTCTTATTTTTTTTTAGTTTTTTTACTTTTTAAAGCAAAGAAGGCTGAAGCTACATAAAGAAAATTCATGAAATTAAATTTGGAATGAAAATTGGAAACACCGAAAGATGAAATTCTTGACACAAAAGAAATCAACCAAGAAACAATTCAAGATTGATTAAGAACTCCAAGAATGCAAATTCAAGAATCACGAAATTATTCACATAACATGAATCAAGATAACATAAGCTCTAATACTAAATTGATATGAAATTACGGAATATAAAAAAACTTACCTAAGACTTTTCTTGATTCACCACTTGATCTTCAACCAAGAAGAAAATTCGAACAAGAAGGGAAGAACGAAGTTTGTTTCAAGAGATTTGTAACCCAACCCTAAAAAACATGCATAACCCAATTCAAGCAAATTATGAATTAAACAACACAAGATTCAAAGAAGAACAACAAATAAAGACACCACTAATTGATGAAACAAAATCAATTAAATAAGTCGCATACAAAGCATGAAAATCATGTAATGCATCCTAATTATTCAACAAGAATAATAATAAAGATAAACCTCACAAAATAATGTCATAAAATAGTGTCCCCTAGTGATAACCAAACCTCCCTATATATAGGAGAGGGGTTAATTGAAAATTAAGGAATAGGATTTACCTTAAACCTATAATTACTCAGCGTACTAGGAAACTACCTTTTAGGAAACAATATCTACTAGGAAACTAACTTTTGGGAAACAAGATTTACTAGGAAACTAACTTTTATGAAATAAGACCTATTAGGAAACTAACTTTTAGGAAGCAAGATCTAATAGGAAACTAAATTTTAGGAAACCAAGCCTATTAGGAAACTAACTTGTAGGAAACAAGATACCTTATAGGATTTGGTTAACTGTCACTTACAAAGAAGGAAACCTACCAATAGTAAATTTAGTCATGGGCCTTATTTTTCAAGTTGGGCTGGCCAAACTTCTTCAAGACTTATTAAGTGGACTTGCATGGATTCCTTAATTGAAGCAACTTGGACTTGGGCTTGGGCTTGAGAATGAGCTTATTATTCAAAGCCCCTTGCATCCTTTTGGTCCTAGCCTTTGTCATAGACCCAATAATACCCATAAGTGGATGCCACATCACTAGCCCCTTGATCCATATCAGCACATTTTATTGCATGTAGACTCGCAATGCATCCCATATGGCTGAATTATTTTTTAAAGAAATTTTGAGATTGCATGGTATTCTTAGAAGCATTGTATCAAATAGGGATTTTAAATTCCTTAGTTATTTTTGGAGATCTTTATGGAGTCGATTAGGTACTAATCTTTTATTTAGCACATCTCACCAGCCCCAAAGAGATGGACAAACTAAAAATACTAATAGTATTTTAGAGACTATCCTAAGAACCTTAGCAAAAGTTTGTAGGATTGAGACATCAAATTAGCCCATACTGAGTTTGCTTATAACCGGTCTCCTAGTATTACAGCTGACCATACCCCATTTGAAGTACTTATAGCCTTAATCAATCACTACCCTTGATTTGAGAGCTTTGCCTATTGATATACAAGTTATTATTGATGCTAAAGAGAAGGCCAAAGCTATGAAGAAGTTGCATGAGTCCGTTAGAGGCCAAATAGCCAAGGCTAATGAAGCTTATAAAAGGAGAGTTAATAAGCATAGAAAACCCACCCATTTCCAACCTGGTGATCTTATGTGGTTACAATTCATAAAAGAAAGATTTCCCTCTAAGAGTAAAAACAAATTGGCACCTATAGTTGATGGCCCATTTGAAGTTCTTGAGAAGATTGGAGATAATGCATACAAGATTGACCTGCCATCCAAATTTGGCAATGTCTCAGTACTTTCAACATTGGATATTTATCTCAATATTTGGGAGATGTTGTGCTTATGGATTTGAGGACAAATCCTCCTCAACCCGTGGAGGATGATGTGAAATCACCCCACATGAGTGAAGACCATTTGGCCCAAGTTTTAATTAAAGTCTACAAGATTGTCAATGGAGTGTTCAGGGTCTAAGAAGTGTTCAAGACAATTTTTGACAGCCCAAACCATAAGCAATAAGCATGGAAAGGCCCAATTCTATAGGTTTTGGTTGTCATTTTATCCAAATGAGAGAAGATCATGCAAGTTGATGGGTATTAAGGAAATTTGTCCTAAAGCATTAAATAGGTATGGTTTTTGCATTAAATGGGTATGACTTCTGTTATTTTTAAATGGTAGATGAATTTTATCTAATATTTAATTGTAACTTCTGATGTTTCCCATGTAAGTCATCACTCGCTCATGTTTTTGACTATATAAAGGCCATCCTTTCATTTTGTAAAGAAAAAGACGTGAATTTGATGAATAAAAAAACAAAAAGATGGAGTTATTCTTTTGTTCTTTCCTTTATCCAAGTTCGACCTAACTTGGTGGATAATTCAAGCTGGTGGTGTTTCCTTTATGCTTGGGTAATTGTTGGCCTTCTATTCTAGTCAATTTAATTTATCTTGTGTTTGATTTGATTGAAATTCGTTTTGGAGTGTTCTTGAGTTGTTCTTACTGAATTCAGATTAACGATTGAATGAAACTGATTTGAATGTAAGAATGAGATGTTATGCATATAGGAGACATATTAATGTCGTTAAGAGTGTTTTGTGGTGTTGGTCAAACTGATTTGGTGGGACTTGAAGTTGTTTTCTAGTAGTTCTAAGTGGCTTAATGGATGGTCTGACTAAATCTTGAAAAAGTTTGTTTTATTTCATATGAAGAAGAAGAACTAGAGCAAGAAATGTCAAAAAAATAAGAGGCCAGAGAAGTCATACAACAAAAAAGAACAAAAGAATAACTAAAGAAATGATGTAATTCTTGGAATTTTATAGCTTAAGTGCTTGGGTTTGAAAGTGCTTGGGTTTCCTGTAAGGAGCTAACCCTCAGCTCATGGGAGCTCAATGGAGTTCATTCTATAAGTGGCTTGACATGACTTTCCCTTAGCTTAAGTGTCTAAAGCTAGCTCAAGGTGAGCTCATGAGAGCTCATTAAAACTAGTTAATAGCTAGAAAGCTGGGGATAAGCTCAATTGAACTCAATTGAGATTATCCCAGCTCATCTTTGGTTCTTGGGAATTGAAGTTAGTTATAAATGTGTTCACACTAGTTAAGCTAGAAGAGCTAATTAAAGAGCATGAGTTTGTGTTGAAACCCAACGCTTAATGGGAGAAATTGGTGGTGCTAGATGAAGGAATCTAGGATGGTTGAGTGCACAATGGACACTAGGGTGTACCATGAGCTATAACACACCATAATGCATCTTCCCATATGTACACTTAGAGTGCAAGTTCATTGTCTCCACATCGATACATGAATTTGGCCAAGAGGTTGAATTTGGCCAATGGGAAAGATTCATTATGTACCTTGCCTAAGAATGAACATACATGACACCCTTTCACTAAGGTATATGTACTTTAAATGAAAGGATGTGTTGTTTCGGCCAATGGTTGTGACCATTCGGCCAAAAAGGGGTTCATGTACAAGAATGAATGGTCATGAGTGTGCCATCATGACTTTAAGTGAAGATGACTCTTTCCCAAAGGATGTGTCCCTTGGCCAAGAGTCACGATGTTTCACCTAGATACATAAATCTTGGAAGAGTCGTGATGTTTCGCCAAGAGATATAACTCTTGGAAGAGTCATGACTCTTCAAAGGCATCTTTTGGTGGCCTATAAAAGGGAATTTTGTAGTTCCTTTGAATCAATTTTTTTCTTCGGCCAAATACTGCACTTTTCTCCCCATCTTTGAGCCAAAAGTACTCCCTTCTTTTAAGTCTTCATACATTAATGCATGGTCCCATAAAATAGTTGTTAAGCTTATTAAGAGCATTGTTGGTGAACCATAATGATTGCTACTTTCACAAGTTAACAACTCTTTCGACCTTAGTGTATTGTGACGAGATTGGTCTACTCCATCCATTCCAACCTCAAAGAGTTCGAGAAGAAGGAGAAGCCATAGTGGATCTCCATAAGGGAGGCAAAATATCAAGCATGTAAGGAGGAGTTATTCTGCTATGTTTCAAGTTAGTATATCATCCTACCTTTCTTAGTGACATACGTAGGATCTTGTATGCTTATGAACTCATGAGATTTCTTATTTGAGTTATGATCTAAATTCAACAGTAATTATCATTGGGAACAAACAAAAATGAAATAAACAAATATTAATGAACCGGTTAGTTTCATATTAAAAGTTCCAATCTATAATTGAACTTACGAGCTGATCCAAATCCATCTAAGCAACTCCCGCCACAAACCCACCAGATAATAACTCTTAAGCAATTTCTAAAGTCAGTTTTACTACCCAAATGATCCATTGATATCAACACTTCGAGAAATACAGCATTTATCATTTAGGAAGAAATAAAAAAGGCTATAACAATTGATTGTAAAAATTCGGCATATTAACAATATCTAATTACCTCATTGCAATAAACCTATGATAGGAAGTGATCATCCCACGCTGTAGGATGAAAGTTTGAATTAGGGCGATTGATATATGGATGTTGTAGAACCTTGAGTTGTTAAGCAAATAGTAGAAACTTGAATGTGCACTTCTTTTGGTTTCTTAAGATGCACAAAACTATTAGTTGAGCTACCAGTGTTTGCTGCCTATGGAAACAAATTAAATGAAATTTTAGTTAGTGACAAAACTAAATTTGTTTGGGCGATCATGCTTCAAAGATGTAAAATACATGGACATTAACACCGACCATAGTTCAATAATTTCATAAGACCTGAAAACTATGAATAACATGAAATTTGAAATTTTCACATAATAAAAACTAATAGGAAATTTTCACAAATAGAAAAAACTAACACTGTCTTGTTATGCAAAAATTACTCTTCATGTTACAATAAAAACTACTTATCTTTGAGAAGAAGTGATAATGATAATTTGATAGTGCAATTGACATTGGATGTGGTTAGACGAGGAATTGCAGAGTGCACGACATAAACTTGAGCATGCATTTTTAGGGTTACTTTTGCAATAATTAAAAATTATTAGTTTAATTTGGTACTTCTGCTTTGAGTGTGCACATGTTCTATTTATAATGTAGGGCTTTACAATCATAAAAAGGTTATAAGACTAACAACTAAATCGTACTTGAATTAGAACTGCTAATCCCCATCATGAAACAGGGTGTTGGAATGGAAGGTATCCTTAACAAATGATAGAACAATTAAATAAATAAGGGAAAAATAATTTAACCTAACTCCTACAAGTTAGAGCTGTGAGATACATGGGTTTAAATTATAAACTAGTTGGTTTTAAGATGATAACAATTTCTTGTCTCTTCCTTATAGGCTTGGAAATTAAGCCCGGAGAGCCCAGCTCAAACTAGTCTAAAGTTAATAGGCAAGATTTAGGTTGATCGAGCTTCGGATCTGATTTTGAAAATTTTTTAAAAGCCTTAGGCTCGAGTTAGGATATAGTGGCCCTAAATCAAGTTGGACCTTAGGCCCGGGACCAAGGTGGTAAGAGTTTAGTCAATCCAGGCTCAACTCCAGTCCATTGTCATGTTGATTTTAGATCGTAACTCGAACAAGAAATCTCATGATTTCATAAGCATACAAGACCCTATGCATGTCACTAAGAAGGGTAGGATGGTATACTAACTTGAAAACATAGTAGAATAACTCCATGTATGATTGATGTTTTGCCTCCCTTATGGAGATCCACTATGGCTTCTCCTTCTTCTACATCAACTCGATGTAGTTAGAATGGATGGAGTAGACTGATCTCGTCACAATGTACTAAGGTCGAAAGAGTTGCCAACTTGTGAAAGTAGCAATCCTTATGGTTCACCCACAATGCTCTTAATAAGCTTAACTACTATTTTATGGAAGAGTGCTTCAACATATGAAGACTTGAAATAAGGGAGTGTTTCCAACTCAAAGATGGGGAGAAGAGTGTAGTTTTCAATCAAAAAAAACTCCCTCAAAGGAACTACAAAATTCCCTTTTATAGGCCACCAAAAGGTGCCCTTGAAGAGTCATGACTCTTCCAAGAGTTATGTCTCTTAGCAAAACATCATGACTCTTGACTAAGGGACACATCCTTTAGGAAAGAGTCATGTATCTTCACTTAAAGCCATGATGGTACATCATTACCATTCATTCTTGTACATGAACCCATTTGGCCAAATGGTCACAACCATTGGCCTAAACAACATATCCTTTCATCCAAAATACACATACCTTTGTGAAAGGGTGTCATATATCTTCATTCTACGGCAAGGTACATGATGAATCTTACTTATTAGCCGAATTCAACCTCTTGGCCGAATTCATACCTTCATTCTACGGCAAGGTACATGATGAATCTTACTTATTAGCCGAATTCAACCTCTTGGCCGAATTCATGTATCCATGTGAAGACAATGAACTTGCACTCTAAGTGTATATATGGGAAAATGTATTACGGTGTGCTACAGCTCATGATACACCCTAGTGTCCATTGTGCACTCAAGCACACTAGATTCCTTGTTCTAGCACCACCAATTTCGCCCATTAAGCTTTAGGTTTCAACTCCAACTCATACTCCTTAATTAGCTCTTCTAGCTTAACTAGTACGAACACATTTATAGCTAGCTTTAATTCCCAAGAATGAAAGATGAGCTAAGGTAATCCTAATTGAGTCCAATTGAGCTCCTCCCTAGCTTTCTGGCTATCAACTAGTTTTAATGAGGTCCCACGAGCTCACCTTAAGCTAGCTTTAGATATTTGAGCTAAGGAAAAGTCATGTTAAGCTACTTATAGCTTACATGAGCTTCATTGAGCTCCCTTGAGCTAAGGGTTAGCTGCTTACATAAATCCTGAATACTTTCAAATATATCTTGGGGCATCAAATGGAATTTGTAGCATTTAAGCTATAAAATTCCAACATGTCATCCCTACTTTCTTATTGCTTTATGTATACCAACCTGATTCTGGAAAAAAGACAATATGAGAAAATTAATACTCAGATAAGTAATACATCTCAACAAAATGATATATAACGATAATAGGTCCTTTTAAAGAAAGAAATTCTACCTAGCTAAGGGTTATAGAATTGCTCGATGAAACAAGCTAATCTTGACAAGGATATAGGAATAACTAAATGGATGGTATCATAACTAACAAAAATGGATTTACATTTAAAAGAGATTAGGACGTCGAGAAAAGTCATCCTTTACCCTCGTCCACAATTGGCACATATTCTAACTTCCTTTCTGATTTTGACCAGCATTGTTTGGACAAGGACTTGATTGGAGCATGCCTTGTCTTGATGGAGACTTAGACATTAAAATGTGTCTTTAAGCATAGAAATTATGGGACACCTTATTGCTAAAGTAGATTGGAGCTATCATTGGAATTTAGAAATCAAATAATATATTGCAAAATACCTTATAATGATACCCTTTTTCGAAAAAGAAATCCATACATGTGAGAATATATTTCAAATATCTTTTTCTTATAATAAAATTATTATTAGGTTTAAAATTGTTTTGGGAAAGATGATTGTATAAATAATATAGTAATGTCAGTTTTTAAATCAAGATTTGTATGTTAGAATCTTCAAACAAACTATTACTTAGTAATTTTCGTTAATTTGTTTAGACTTAACAAATTAATTTTGATTTTATGTTAATATTTCAATTTTTAATTTTACTTGTTGTAAAAAAATAATAAAACTATGCTTTTATTATACAAATCAATAATAAGCAGAAAATTAAAGCTTTACCAAGTGATTTATAAGTTACCAACCCACCAAACATCAAATAGATTTTTATTGTTAAAACTTCTATTAAAATAACTTAACTGTAAATATTATTAACAATAATTAATATAAATATTAAATGAAATAAAGGACTTAAACGCCTACACATATTGTAAATTACTATGACAATCATCTTTCAACTTCAATAAATGAAATTATAAACAATATGAATATACAAATCAATCACAAACAACTTAACAATCACATTGAAAATTATATAACATATTAACATAACCATCATATTTAATAGGCATTATATAACTTGAACACAAAATAACCATGTACCATTAAAATAAAGTCATATAATATCATATCATATATATTATACTTGAAAGGAAGCTCATTAACAATTTCACATATCAAACAATATAATATTGCCAAATCATTTTAACCTTCAAATAGTACTGTTGTTATAATCCATTGTCATGATCACATATCACCTCCAATTTAAAATTTTAATGTCAAAGGATATTGCCAAATTATACGGCAACAACCTAGAATCAATGTCTAGATCACCTCCGTGCCAATGATTGCTCCCAAACCTAAATTCAATCAATCTAACAAGACCCATCACCCCCAAAACAGCAAGGAATTGGTAACAAAGAGTATAAAGATTGTGGGAATTGAATTAACGTCACAAGTTAGAACTTACTTGATAAGTTGAATCAATCCTTAAGATAAAACAAGCAAGAATCTGAATTCTCTCTTAAAGAATGCTTTCTAATTCTATTCATGTCTAAAAATTCATGTTCATGCTTAAAGCAAGAGTTTAAATACCCTTTTGCAATACAAACCCTAATAAAGATAACCTAAAAAAATCCTAAAGAAAGCCCAAAATATCAAA
>JANIIA010000002.1:47167738-47200747 GCA_027478495.1 Erythroxylum alaternifolium | reverse complement strand
ACGGCCTTCCGAATAAAATCGGAGTAGAGGAGGATGTGTCATCTGTGCCCATCTGCAAAATATAAAAATCAGCCGGACTCACTATGCCTCCTTTAGTCGTTATGGTTTATGACAACCAAAAGAGATGAAGACAATGAAGAACAAAGGAGATTGTAAGGTACACTTCTTAAGTTCATGTTTTGTTTTATTACATCTAATGACACATGTTTAATTTTGTATTTTATAGTTTTTATTTTATTTTCCACTACATATTCTGATAGTTCATGCATGATCGAAACTCAACGGTTGTTTGACACGAAGACAAACATTTGTGATGAATGTCCCATAGTTACTTAACTAGAAAACATTCTCAACTAGCTACTAGCTCTATTCATAGCCCAATTTGTTTCAAAAAGGGTCAGCATAATAGTTATTTATTAAACAAAAACAAACATTTTTTAATTTTTAATTATATATTTTCTTGCCTACCTCATTTCTTTAACTAATTGTTTTAATTAAAAAAACTAAAGATGTTACTTATTTGATTGACCTAAAATTATAAATGATTGTTTCAAATTCCTATGGTGAAAGAACTAACATCATATCCTAATTAAAATGCATATTTAACCAAAGAAACCTAGGACACTAATATCACAAGCTAATAAATCTTATCAACTTAAAAGACTATGTTCAAAGCTAAATCAATTCTGTTAATTCCTAGCCATTGACAAATTCTCACGGGTCACATCATGTAAACTTAAACAAAATTAACATATAATATGCAAAATTCACAATCAAAATAAAATATGTAATGCACATAAGACAACCCTCCCCACACTTAGACAACATATTGTCCTCAATATGAGAAGGACAAATAACATACGAGGTGGGAATCAAAATAAAAATAAGATGAAAACATAAGAACGAAATAAAGATATAAATAAAAAGGTAAGGAGTATACCTATCATGGCGATTGAAGTGGTAATGGCAATGACATCAAAGGTGAAATCTCCACACCTTAAGCAGCAAAGTATTTGTGATGATTTGTATATCTAGGTTTTGTCTCCATTGCTCCTTCATGATTTCCTTCAACACCTTGGCATTATATATAATATCTTTGTTCGTGTTTGAAATGGCTTCCATTACCTTCTACCATCCAACAGTCTCTTCCTCTGCTGAATCTTTGCTGGTTGATTCATCCTTTGTCTATGATGGCGCTGAGCTTAAACTAGCTTATCCTGCCTTAGTCTTCATATGAAATTTTGCACTAATGTCTTGAAGTTCCATATTATGGGACTTTAAGATCGAGCTTTCGTCAGGTGACAAATGTTAAGAAACTTAAGAAGTACAATTAGTCCAACATAATTGACACCATAATACTCTGTAATAGCTATAACCAAATACCTCATGCCTAGATTATTTCTTCTCTTTTTCAGAGTAGCAATAATAGTATTAAAGATGTGGGTGGAGGTGCAAACTTGGATGTTATGGTCTACGCACCATAATAGAAAAAGTTCCTTAATCGAACACTTGTTGGTTTCAATTTTATCAAACACTGTTTGACACAAACTTATGTAATAGCAAGTGCTTGGGACTATAAATTATGTTATTGTGGGCATTTTTAAAGTTAAAATTCTCCAACCCAATCAGTTTAGTCAAATAACGTGTGGCATAGAAATCATCCTATTAGTATACTATTATTGATTATGGTAATCCTTCGATTTCTCACAATATCTTGTAGTTCAACTTATAAGGTTAACCCCACAATTGAAACCATAGTTCCTTAGCGTCACTAAGCTTATATTAGGGGGAGGTGAAGAATTCTAAGGTAAGTTCTTCGTATATGACATAATTAAAGGGCATGAATTTTTCCCAACGAATTATGCCTTTTAAACTTTCAACCCGTTTTTAATATATGAAAATCTAAATATTTAGGCACAATAATTCTCTTTAGACTAAGGGTTTCGAAGTGTTTATCTTCCTCTTCTGAGTAAATTGGAAAGGTTGCTCCATACTCTATAGCCTAGTTCCTTTATCCCCACCCTAACAATTGAACCTTTCCCTTTGATTGAGTGTGCTTAATTGTTTGCTTAATTCTTGATACCATTAGAATGAGAGGCGTGACGAAGTTATAAAGAGATAGATACCTTAAAGATGGTTATAAAGAGAAGTGAGAGGGATTTCGCTTTCTCAAGTTGAGAGAGAATCAGAGAATGAGATGTGTAGGAAAATTGAGGTTGAGTGTAAATATATAGGTTGGGGGTTAGGAGGGATAAAATTGGGATAAAAACGCATGAAATTTATGTGTGACACAATTGGTTCTTTGTACGTCACGATCGTGGCCTTGGAAATTTCTGCATTCCTCCCGAATTTTGCTTATTTTCCCCATTTTACTCCTAAAGTCCTTCCTTACCTTTTAATTGCATCATCACCTTATTGTTTCCCTTATCAAACCATTCTCATCCATTACAAAAAGGAGAAAAGTAAGAATTCCAAGGTCCTACTTAGGTTTGATCTCTTCCAGGTGTTCAACTTATTTTAAAAGCACACACAAACAAAATTGCATCTCTTCCATGCAACGTTTTGTCTACCGTTGCTAGCTCAATGTTCTTTATTTACTCATGGTGGTTCAAATGGGTCATATGATGGTAGCACCACTACAAATTTCATAAATTGTACTTGCACTACCAAAGTATGCTTCTTACTACCTTTCTTTTTCATTTTCTTCTTCTTTCAAGTCTTTTTTCGGATTTATGGACATTCTAATGAGTCCTTACAAGTGCAACCTTGCTCGAATTCTTTACAAGATTCATTGTGCTTTATATCATCCATAGATTTAAGAGAATTGCTTTTAATATTTGACAATTTAAGTGACTCCTTGTCATCCCTTACTTTCAAAGTTAATTCACTCACAACAGCATCTATGATAGACTTGGCGGTGGATAAAAATGGTCTTCATAAGATAAGAGATGTTTCCATATCTTCTTTTATATCAAAGATTACAAAATTTGTGGGAAAAGTGAACTTGTTGACCCTAACTAAAACATCCTTGACTACACCTCTGGGATGGTGGACAGATCTATCAACTGTTTGAACAAATATCCTAGTGTGTGTTGTTTCGCCTAACTCTATTTTCTTATACAAGGTATAAGGCATCATACTTATACTAGCTCTTAGATCTACAAATGCCTTATCCATTCTAACACTACCAATAGTGCATGAGATCTAAAAATCTCTTGGATCATCTCGCTTTTATGGTAGTGTTATCACTTTAGTGGAGTTCATTTTACTTAGAAATTCATTTTCTAACTTCCCTTTTATAGATTCCGTCAAAGCGAGTCACGCTTTTAATTGCTCTATTATATCCAAAACTTCATGCAGTTCAATTTCCCTTGATTTCCTCATTGTGTGAATAAGGTATGGAATTATAGGTTGATATTTCTTGATTTTAGCCAAATTGTATTTAACCTACAAGGAACTTTCATTGGTCTTTTCCTTGTCCTCTTTCCGATCATCTTTAACTTGATTAGTCTTTTCTTTAGTATCCTGGGTGAGTACCCTTATCCTTTCGTTTAGATTCATCTCGGTGTTCCTAGGAAGGGTTCTCGCACTTCGTGTCGACAACGTATATACTAATTAGCTCATTTGGACTTCCAAGTTATGCATGAAGGAGGCATGGTTCTTTGTTACCTGTTCAAATTTTCTTTTAGCCTCTTGTGAGCATCTTCTATGCCCCCTATCTTTTCTAAAATTTTGTCTAGATTAGAGTTCGCTGATTTTATTTTCTCTTGATAGAAACTAGGTGATCCTTGAGGTCAGAACTGACCTCCTGCATTATTTGTCTAGTAGAAGTTCGGGTGATTCTTCCACCTGGGGTTATATATGTTTGAGTAAGGGATGTTCCCCCTCCTCTACAAATTGCACTCCTACATACTTAACTTTCTTCAATTTATGGTCTTTTATCAAAAAGCAATCAATGGTGTCATGGTTATCTTGTCCACACCGTTCACATCTTTTTTGAATAAGTTTCACAAGAGCTAAAGAAAAGGCTTTCATACTATTTAGCTGTCGGGTCAAGTTATCAATCTTAGCTTTCATTTTAATGATTTAGTCATTTCCTCCAACAACTTTTCTGCTTCATCTATTGTCTTCCTCATTAAAGATCCTCCTGATGTTGAATCAATGGTGCCTCGGGTAGGTGGGTTCACTCCATTATATCAGGTTTGCAAAAGGAACTCCTTAGGTAGGTTGTGGTGAGGGCATCTCCTTTACAAATATTTTTACCTTTCCAAAGCCTTATAAAGTGACTCTCCATCACTTTGTTGAAAGCTTTTTATTTTCATAATTATCTTAGTATTCTTTGTGAGGGGGAAGTACTTATCTAAGAACACTCACACTAATTGTTCCCAAGTTGAAACATTCACGGGACTTAATGAGTGATACCATATCTTAGCTCTATCCCTTAGTGTGAAAGGGAAGAGCCTAATCTTAATGAAATCTTCCAACATCATATTATATTAAAAAGTATCACATATTTCTAAGAAATTGACTATAAGAGCATTAGGATCCTCATTAGTCATCCCATTAAATTGAACATTAGTTTGTAGCATGATTAACAAAGTTAGTTTTATTTTGAACAAAGCTGCCTGAATAGGTAGTCTAGCGATACCTTGATTGGTCACATTAAACCTGGATCTTATGAAATCTGTGATGGTCCACAGTTGATTCCCTTGGTTTCTTCCATGCTAAAACTCTTGATGAAATTCTGATTGCTTCGAGATTCTCTTCTTTTTCATTTCTAGCTTTTTAGAATTGCTCACTTTAACTGGGCCATGTCAAGTTCTAAAGTTTTGACTATTCGACTCAAACTCCTAGTAATTCTTATGTTCATACAATTGCATGAACACAAAAGGGATGAAAACTCCTTATACTAAAAGAATTAAACTAATCCTACTAACTCCCCAATAATGATGACAAAAAATTGATCGAGTGGGTAAGTTTTACAATTTCTTATACCTCAATATACTACAAGTTCACGAGTCATCAGTTTAGTATAGGAGGTGTCGATCCCTTGAGGATTTGGTGAACTAATTAGCAACAACAGGCCTTCTTCTTCCCTCTTCCTTTCTCCTCCTTCTCTCTTCTTCTACTCCTTCCTTGGAACTTTCCCAATGTAGCACTGAAGGCACCCAAAAATTAAGTCCTTCTTTTGTTTATATTATTTTCTATTTGAGGTAAAACTTAAGTTTGAGCCCCCAAAGTCTGAAATGTCCTTGAAAGTTGAGTTTCAAAAGTTGGTCCTTATCGTTTGTTAACATGCTCTTCCATACAATCGTGGCACCCCCACAATGATTTTGTCAATCGTGGCCCTAGGTCTTCTTTTGCGCTTCCTCTGAACCTCTTATGTTCTTCAATATCTGCTTTTAAACACTATCAAATACATCATGCACTAACCCATATAACACTTAAAATACAAATATCTAACAAACTAACAAAATTTTAAACCTAAATATGTACGAACCAATTAATTAACAACTAAAAAAACTAAAATACCTATTAAAACATCATGTATCCTACAACTGTCAAGAATTTTGAGAACACCACTCAAGGAATTGTTTTTGAGGAAGAAGTGAGAAGGAGCTCAAAGTAGAAAATGACATATCATTTAGTTCGAACGTGTACCAAGTCTATAATTATTTTTAAAACTAACCTTTTACCTTTACCTAGCAGATTAGAGAAATTGAACGAGGAGAAAGGTGAAGAGATATTACAAAAGTGCGGGTATTCATGAGAGATTGAAATTTTAAAGTTAAGAAGTAAGCTTAAAATAAGACATCATCGACTTAAGCCCTATCTTGAACATCCTCAAGTGTAGAAAATGCACGTGACACTGGAAGATCATAATTTTTTCTCGTGACAAGGAGAAAAAGGACTCGAGCCAGTGGAAATAAACAAAGGTGCTGCTTAGCAGGCAACCCAAGGGAAGTTCATTTCTTTTCCTTTACATTTTCACATTTCTTTCTTATATGCATGTGTGTTTTTAATTTGCATCACTTCTTGCATGTTTTTAAGTTTTCAAATAAAAAGAAAGAGAGAATCAAGCAAATAAACAAACATTTTCTCTTTACTATTGCTTCTAAGACTATATAGTCATGATTAAAGAGTGAATTGACTAGAAGAATCCATGGCAAAACTTAGCATGTACTTTTACTCTTATGATTGGTCAATATGCATTTTCTTTAGAAGAGTAGTGACTAGTGGTATACAAAAATCAGTGATATTTTGAACCTATATGGACTGACACATCCATATTAGTCTCATTGTCTTTTGTTTATGATTGACATTCATGACATGTACATTCATACTTTGCTTTGATTTTCTATTCAAGACTATACTTTTATCAAATACGTGAATAAGGAAATGATATAGGTATTCTTTGCTTCATAAGCAACATTAGCCAAATAGCCTACCTTTTAATATGAATTTTTCCTTTGTTAAGCCCCCTTGAGCTTTAATTATCCTTTCTTTTTGTGCTAATCACATTACATACTTTCAACCGAACAAAATGTCCTACCCAAGCCTTCAACCTAAGGGAGCATTTGTTGATTGTTGATGATAGACGTATAAAAGTCTAAGTGTGAGGGTGTGCATATATGTGGGTTAGTTATATTTGTCAAAATGTCCTGTTATGAATTCTATTAATGTAGTTTCTTTCAATTTTTATAAAAAAAAGGTGGGAAGGAAAAAAGAAAAGAAAAAATTTTAAAATAAAAAAGAAAAGAAAAAATTTTAAAATAAAAGTATTGATATGTGATTAATTGTTGATACACTTAATCATTTATACTTAGTGATTAATAATACGAAAATGTTTAAGTTACTCACTTTAATTCATATATGATTTTAGGTACAATTTGGAAGCAAAGAAATTAAAGTGAGTCGAAAGCACTACATTAGGGTTGTTTTCTAAAGATTAATTTTCGCTTGTCTTCATGGAGCAAGAAGAAGGAAATTAAAAACCAAGGAGAAGAAAAAAAGAGGATATATGAATTTAATGGAGTGATGGCTGGATGATGAAAGGTGGACAAGCAAGGAAGAAAATGACAGCTCATGAGGAGGAGGAGGAGCAGATGAACAAATCACAGCGCAGTCGTAACTGGGAAAAGTTGCATTAAACGCAATGCATACATCTGCATTTTATATTGAACACAAGCATATGTTTTCAACCCACTGCCTATATCTTCATCACAAAGAATACGTTTTCATTTTGTGTTAAACGCAAGCGTATGCGTTCAACACAATATATATGCCTACGTTTCATGCTTAGGTTTGAGAAAAACATGAACAGGAGCAGTGAACCACCAAGTTATGGTCACATTAATAGCATAGTAAGGGAGAACAAGAGGGTGGTAAAAATAGAGATTAGGGAGAAGTGACTAGTAGCGTGGCCAAACCAACATCTTATTCATTACATCAGTGAATAGTAAGGAGAAGAGAGCTTATGACAGATAGTAGGGAGACACGGTAGTGAAGAAATAATTTAGGGGATTTCGTCTGGGTCATTGAATGAGGACTAAACCATTTTCTTAGGATAGCCCCATAGAAGGCTAAGTTCCTGACGCTGGTTTAGAGACAACATTGATGCCAACGACCTGGGTTAAGCAATTTGTTTATTATTTTGTAGTTCCTTTCTTTCATTAGAAATTGATTATGTTATCTTGTATGTATTGATTGGGTATTTGAATGATGATTATTTTAATGCTCTATTGGATCATTTTTCATGAAACCCATTGCTAGAATTGAATGCAATATGTAATTATTTTATTCTCGATTCAGGTGTAGCAACTAATGGTTCCAAATTATTAGAGATAACATAACATAGGTCAAATAATCCGAGCTTGTGTGATTATTACCTAGATTGGTATTTTCATCTTATTCATAAGGAGGTTGTTCGAATAAACTTAGAGAGCTTATTCTAGGTTTATCGATAGCTAGGGTTAATTAACGAATGTTTCAAGTTAACTAGGATCTAATAAAAATTTGAGATTAGCAGACCTTGTCGTTAATCTACGACTAATAATTGCTAAGAGAGATAAAAGAACAACAAATTAATGAATTATGCTTAATTAGGGTTTAGGCTAAGATTAAACTGAAGAACCATATTCCCCAATTTTATCATTTTTCGCATGTTTTTTAATTTATTTTCGTTAGGTTTATTTTATTTTATTTTTTTATTAAATCCAAAACCACCCCATTACCTAAACATTAATTAATTTCATTTTATAAGTTAACTGAACACTCTTTGTGGGATCGACCTACACTCACCACTACTATAGTAGTGGTCTGATTATTTTATTTTAACTAACGTTACGACCCACCTATTAATTTTGGCACAGTTGCCAGGGAATACGATGTTTAGTTTTTGTTATTAATTTTAATTGGTGTTTTTATACATTTTTTCATAATTGGTTTCTTTTCAATTATTTCATAATCTTTTCATTTTTTTGTTTCATTTTTATGAAAATTTTTAAAAATTAAATTTGACATGGATAGGAGTAATTTTTTCTTTAATTCATATTCTCAATCCTATAACAATGTGTGGACTGATCAACCTAACTTTTGTAATGGATGGGATAATCCATCGAATTACTTCCATGATAGTTTGTACGAAGCACAACAATTCCCATACATACCAAAAGCTTCCTATCAAGACTCAGGTACATCCTTGGAAGAATTAGTTAATGTGTATGTTGCTAACACTTTGTAATTCCTGCAAGAAACAAATTCTAAAATCCAGAACTTGACAAGCTAGGCAGATCAATTGATGGAAGCTAGCAACCGCCAAGCATCACAAAGAAAAGAGATACAAACATATCAACCTAAGAAGTACTTGAAGGATATTAGCACAAAAACCTTGCAGAATGAAGAGGAGCTTGAGAATCTTAAGTATAGTACTCAAGAAATTGCTTATGAAGAAGAAGAAGTTGAGAAGGAGCTCGAAGATGAAAAGGACATATGATTTAGCTCGGAGGTAAGTATTCAGTCCATGATTATTTTTGAAACTAACTATTCACCTTTACATAGAAGATTGAAGGAACTAAACGAGGAAGAAAAAGGTGAAGAGATGTTCAAAATCTTTCTCAAGTGCATGGACTCAGTTAAGATTGAAAGTCTGAGGATAGGGAAGGAGCTAAATAGGAACGATTATCAACCAAGACCCTATCCTGAAGAACATCACGTTAAAGAACCGCATGTGCCATCAGAAGATTATAATTTTGTCACATGAGGAGAAGAAAGAGTCGAGCCAGTGACCCTAAACAAAGGCACTTTGTGGGAAGGAACCTAAAGGAAGTAAATTTCTTTGCTTTTAAATTTTTGCATTTATTTTTTATGCATGTATGTTTCTTTGTTGGTTTATTTTTGCTTTTTTTAAGTTTTCAATCAAAATGAGAGAAAGAATAAAATAAACAAAGAAACATTGCTCCTTTTCTATTGCTTCTAGGATTATTTAATCATGAATAGAGAATAAATTGACTAGAGAATTTCATAGCAACTTTGGTATGTACTTTTGCTCTTATGATTGGTTATGTGCGTTATCTTTAGAAGAATAATGACTAGTGGTAGACAAAGTCAGTGAGATGTTGATCCTTATTAGACGGAAATATCTATATCAGTCTCATTTTCTTTTGATAATGTGTGACCTTCATGACATGTACATCCCAATTTTGCTTTGAATTTCTATTCAAGACCACATTTTTATCACATGCATTAATATGGATATGATTAGGCATTCTTTGTTTTTCATAAACTACATTAGCCAAATAGCCTATCCTATTGACATGATTTTTTCCCTTAATAAACCCCTTTGAGATTTATACTTTTTCTTTATGTACTAACCATATTACATGTGTTCCTTAAAAAAAAACACATTGCATGTTTTATACTTACCCAAATTTCCTACCTAAGTCATAAACTAGTGGAGCATTTGTGATTGTTGAGGTTGTAGATGTACAAAATTCTATTTATGGGGGTGTCCATTTGTGTGGGTTTGTTATGATGTTGGGATGTTTTGTAATTGAAATTCGTATGTTAATGTAGTTTTTTAATGTTAAAAAATGGGAAAAGAAAGAACAGAGAAAAGAGAAAAACACAAGAAAAGAAAAGAAAATGAAAATGAAGGAAAAAAGAAAGAAAAAGAATAAGAATAAAAAATTTGCTTAAATAAATTTCTCAAGGAGGAAGTGCATATGAGTTTGCAAAGTTATTCATGATTGACGCATCTTCCTAGGGTTGTAATGAATGTGATATTTGAGTATGTTAAATATGAGGTAAATGTTGGCTTGGAAGGTTCACTCTTACGGTTTCAATGTATTGTTGGCATAAATTGTATGAGTGATTCCTTCGGATTGGTATATGCTTCATGTGGCTTGTGTGTGAGAGCTAAATTGGGTGGTGAAATGTGAATGTAGCATTCATCATAGCTGACGTACCCAGTTTTTTATGAGTGTTAACTTATGTACTTGATGTCACATTGAGTGTTGCTTTGTTTCACTAGCTTTGAGGGCTTTCATGCTACTTAGCCCAAACATATCTCACCTTATCTTTACCCTCAATACAAACTTGAAAAGTCCTTTGATCCATGATTTTGCATGTGAACATTAGTTATGGAGAAATGAAATGATATGCAAAAATGTGGATTTTCATGATCATGAATGGTGTTAAGTGTACCTATAGATGTATTTTACTTAAACATATTTTCTGAGTCTACCATTAGATTACTCAGTTTTTGAAGATGATGCTTGTTGATTGATCATGAGTAGAAACATTGAATGTTGAATTCTTGCTATGATTTTTAAAATTCATTCATCTTTGGTTATAATTATATAGTCTTGGAAAATATGGGAATTGGGTAAATATTTTGGGTCTTTAACCTTAATTTGGATGTTTTGCCCGAGGATAACCAAAAGTTAAGTGTTGGGGAAATTGATATTTTTTTAATTATTGATACATTTAATCATTTACAATTAATGATTAATGAAATGAAAATTCTTAACAAACTCACTTTAATTCATATATAATTCTAGGTATAGTTTGGAAGCAAAGAAATTAAAGTCAGTCAAAAGCACTACATTTGGTCCATTTTCTGAAGATTAATTTTCACTTTTCTTCATAGAGTAAGAAGAAAATTAAAAGACAAGGAGAAAAAAAGAGGAAATGTGAATTTAATGGAGTAATGGCTGGATGGTGAAAGTTGGATAAGCAAGGAAGAAAACAATGGAGCCTGAGGAAGAGGAGGAGTAGATAAACAAAATGCAACATAGTCGCAATTGGGAAAAGTTACGTTAAACACAATGCATACATCTTACGTTCAATACAATGCATACATTTGCATTTTGTGTTGAACGCAAGCGTATGCTTTCAACACAATACGTATGCCTGCATTTCATGCTTAGGTTTTAAAAAAACGTGAATAAGAGCAGTGGACCACTAAGTTAAATGGTCACATAAACAGCACAGTGAGGGAGAATAGGAGGGCGGTAGAAATAGAGAGTAGGCAGATATGAATAGTAGCATGGCCAAAATAACATATTATTCATCACATTAGTGAATAGTGAGGAGAAGAGAGCTTGCAACAGAGAGTAGGGAGGCGTAGTAGTCAAGAAATAATTCAGGGGGTTTTAGCTAGGACATTAAATGGGAGCTGAAGCATTTTCTTGGTATAGCCCCATGGAATGCTAAGTTCCTGATGCCAATTTGGAGGAGACATCATTGCCGACGACTCGAGTTAAACATTTCTTTTATTGTTTTGTTGTTTGAGAAATCGATTATGTTATCTTGTATGTATTTACTGGGTATTTGAATGATGATCATTTTAATGCTCTATTAAATCGCTTTTCATGAAAACCCATTACTAAAATCGAATGTAATATGTAATCGTTGTATTTTTGATTCATATGTAGCAACTAATGGTTTCGAATAATTAGAGATAACGTAACATTAGTTAAATAATCTGACCTTATGTTATTATTACCTAGATTGGTCTATTTTTTTATTCGTAAGGTGGTTGTCTGGATAAACTTAGAAAGTTTATTCTAGGTTTCCTGATAGCTAGGGTTAATTAATGAGCATTTTGTAATTAATAGGATCTAAGAAAAATTTCGAATTAACAGAGCTTATTGTTAATCTATGACTGATAATTGCTAAGAAAGATAAAAGAACAACAAATCAATGAATTATACTTAATTAGAGTGTAGGCTGAGATTGAACCAAAGAACTGGACCCCTACTGAATTCCTCAATTTTATCATTATTCGCATGTTTTCTTTAATTTGTTTTCACTAGTTATATTTTATTTTATCTTCTTACTAAATCCAACCCCTGCCTTCCATTACCTAAACACCAATTAATTTCATTTCATAGGCTAGCCGAACACTCCTTGTGGGATCAACCTAGACTCACCACTACTTTATTAGTTGTCTAGTTATTTTATTTTGACTAGCATTATAACCCATCTGTCAAGTATCAAGGAAGAAATACATATAGTTTGCAATGTTATTTATGATTAGTCTTCCCTCCTAAAGTTGTATTGAATGGGTAATTTAAATATAATGCATATGAGGTAGATATGACTTTGAAGGACTCTTTTACATATGTACATACTCAACTCAACTCAACAATACTCAAATTCCCGCCTAAGCAGGGTATGAGGAGGGTAAGATGTACGCAGTCATGCCCGCATCTCCTAAGAGATACAGAGACTGTTTCCTTATAGACCCCCGGCTGTTTTGGTGACTCGAACTCAAGACCTCCTTAGTCTCTAAGTGAGGAGTTAACCACTTACTTATTAATATATGTATTAATATATACATATGTACATATTAATAAAATAACTTCCCAATAATTATAACCATCCTACACATATGTGCATGCCTACATTTATACTCTTTTACATCCACACTCATTAACAATTAATAAATGCTCCACTACCTTTAAAGCTTGGGTAGGACATTTGATTTTGTTCAAGGGATGTAATGTGGTTAGCATAAAAAGAAAGGTTGACAAAGTTGAAGGAGGTTTAAGAAAGGAAAATTCATATAAATGGGTAGATTGTTTGGCTAATATAGCTTGTAAACAACAAAGAATGCTTAATCGTTTTCATGATAATGCACGTGATAAAAAAGTGGCCTCGAACAGAAAATCAAAGCAAAGACAGGATGTACATGTCATAAAGGTCACACATATTAAAAGACAATAAGACTACATGCTAAAGTTGTCATAAATGTTTCTAGTCAATTCACACTCTAATTATGATTTTATAGTCTTAAAATAATAAAAAATGATAAAAATTTTTATTTTGTTTGTTTGATTTTTAAAACCACCTAAGTGGTCCTTATAAGCAACAATTAAGCTCAAAAGCATGTATAAAAACTAAGATCCCCACCCCCACACTTAAAACTTACATTGTCCCTAATATAACATCAAATGCAAGAAATGGACCCTTTAACGAAGATAGCAAATGTGAAAATGTAAATAAACAGAGATCAAAGTTACTTGGGTTACCTCCCAGGCAATGCCTTTGTTTATTGTCATTGGCTTGACTCCATGTTGCTTGCATCAATTGACACTATTTGCTTCTTCCAGCATCAACACTTACAAATCCTCCATTTGGAAACCTTCATAATACGTCTTCAAACGATGACCATTCACTCTAAATGTCTTGTCATTTTCATATTTCATATCTCTTCTGCACCAAAAGGAAAGACATGAGTAACAACAAATGGACCAACCCAATGAGAATGTAACTTACATGGAAATAATTTAAGCTTGGAGTGACACTTTTTGACCCACCGAAAAGCTTTTCCTTCAGATCATCTTATCATGAAAAGTTTTCATCTTCTCCTTATAAATCATTGCGTTATGATATAAGTCATTCCTCATCTCCTCCAATTTTTATAAATGCAACTTCCTATGCATGCCCACATCATTCAAATTCATGTTGCATCTTTTTATAATCTAATGCAACTTATGTTGCAATTCCATCAGGATGTGACATAGTTTCTCAAACACCAGCCTGTATAGAGACATCTCTATTGGTGTTCATAGGGCATCCTATAGGCCTATAGTGCATCATCTAGTCTTATGCTCCAATTCTTTCTATTGGGCTGCACTGTTTTCTTCAGGATTGCCTTAATTTCTCGATTTCACACTTTAGCTTGTCCATTGGTTTGGGAATGGTAAAAGGTGGAAACCTTGTGTGTGTTGTGATATTTTCCGAACAGTTTTTCCATCACCCTATTCCAATAATGGGTTCCCCTGTCGCTAACAATTTTTTGGGTATCCTAAACCTAGAAAGAATGTTAGCTTTAACAAAATCTATGACAATTTTGGCATCATTAGTTTTGGTGGCCTTGGCTTCCACACATTTAGAAACATAATCGACTGCAAGCAATATATAATTAAAGCCAAAATATGAAGGGAAAGGTCCTATAAATTCAGTACCCCAAATGTTAAAAATTATATAAAAAAGCATACGAGTTAAGGGCAATTGATCCTTACGAGATAGATTACCTGATCGTTGGCATTATTATTTGCAAAAGTTGTATGCATCTTTGCACAATGAGGACCAGCTCCCTCCAAAACTTTATGAGTCATCTTCTTTACTCCAAAATGTCCTCGGTATACATATGAACGAAAAAAGACTAAGATCGAGGGTGTTTCACTTTTAAGCACACACCTCCTAATGACTTGATCTGTATAATGCCTCCAAAGATATGGGTCATCCCAAGCATAGTACTTTGCTTCATTCAACATATTATTCTTTTGAGTTGTTAACAAACCAATAGGTAATTTATTAGTAAATAAGAAATTCACAATATCTGCATACCGTGGGGGTGCTACATCAGTAGAAAATAATTGTTCAATCGAAAATGTCTCTCTTAAAGAGATGTCATCTTCTTCTTAGATCAAACGAATAAGGTCGTAGACCACCACATTTTTTACACCCGTTTTATCGCTTATCTCCACGCCGAAATCTTAAAGGAGGATAATCCATCTAAACAGCCTCAGTTTTGGTTCTTTCTTTGTAATTAGGAATCGTAAAACTGCATGGTTAGAATAAACAATCACTTTAGCACCAATAAAATATGACTAAAATTTTCTAAAGCAAAAACCACAAATAAAAGTTCTTTTCTAGTTTTCAAATAATTCAATTGAGTTGGGTTGAGGGTCTATAAGCATAATAGATGCAATGTAAAGTTTTGCCCACTCATTGTCCTAGAACTTCCCCTATTGCATAGTTGCCCGCATCACATATGATTTCAAAGAGGATGCTCTAATCTAGCAGTTAAGTCATCAGTGGGGATGTCAAAAGCCCCTTTAGTTTGTTAAATGATTCCTTACACTTATCATCGAACTTAAAAGAGACATCTTGTTTTAGTATCCTGCATAATGGTGCAGTTATCTTCGAGAAATATTTAATGAATCTTCGATAAAAACTTGCATGCCTAGGAAAGAACACACTTCTCACACATTAGAGGGGAAAAGTAAAGAAGAAATAAGATCAACCTTAGATTTATCTACCTAAATACCCCTAGTAAATATAACATGCCCTAAAACTATACTTTGATCCACTGTAAAATGACATTTTGCTAATTCAACATCGTTTCAAGATAATAGCACAATTCTTAAGGTATTCATCAAAAGAAGAACCATAAATATAAAAATCATCCATGAATACCTATATAATCTTCTCAATGTCCTAAGAAAAAATGATTACGTAATGTGGCGAGTGCATTGCATAATCCAAATGGCATCCCTCAGTAAGAGAATATACCAAATATACATATGATGGTGGTCTTTTCTTAACCTTCCGATGTGATAAAGATTTCAAGAAAATCTAAAAAGCTATCTAGAAAATAATAATATTCATAACCAGCCAATTTGTCAAGCTTCTGATCAATACAGGGAAGGTAAAAATGATCTTTACGAGTCGCTGAGTTCAATTTCCTAAATTGATACAAACTTGTCACCTAGTTTGCACTCGGGTAGGAACCAAATCATCTTCCTGATTGGTGACAACTATGATTCCAAACTTCTTTGGAACCACTTAAATAGGACTTACCCACTTACTTTCAGAGATTAAGTAAATAACCCTAACATCAAGAAGCTTCAACACTTCCTTCAACACTTCCATCATTGGAGGATTCAGCCTACGTTAAGTTTTCCTTGTGGATTTTGCATCCTCCTCCAACAAAATGTGATGCATGCATATAGATAGGCTTATTCCTTAGATATCTGCAATCTTCCACCCGGTGGTTTTCTTATGCTCTCTCAACATTCGAACTGTCTTATCTTCTTGATTCGAAGTAAGCTCTATCGAAATGATAACTGGGAGAGCTTGGTTATCTCCTAAATCGGCATATTTGAGGTATGTAGGGAGTGGCTTTAGTTTTACTTCAGGTGCCTGTACATTATAAGGTAATAACTTCTAGTGAGATCCAGAGAACTGCTAAAAGCCAAACCATACCTCCTTGGAGAGTTCCCTAATGATTCCAAGGCAGTCGCCATTTCAACCAACTCTTCTCCCACTTCAACTTCATTGTTGCCTCTTACTTTCGTACACTCAGTCAAGATTGTTTCTAAATGATCCTTGCAACTCAATTTAAACATGTTCTGCACTAGAGGATCAATTACATCAACTAAGAATACACAGTGATAGTCATAAGGATGTTTCATGGCTTCAAAAATATTAAAATGAATCACTTCCTCATCAAATTCCATTGTAAGGGTGCCCTCACAAACATTTATCTTAGTTTAAGTTATATTGAGAAATTGTCTTGCTAAAATGATAGGTATTGGATTGTATGAAGTGTCATCATTCATATCAACAATAAAAAAGTTTGAAAGAAACACTAGCTTATTTATCTACACCAAAACATCCTCAACTACACCATCAAGGTAGAACTATCAGCTAATTGTGTGATAACACTTATTTCGTTCAAAGGACTCAAATTCAAGGAAGCATAAATTAAACAAGACATAATATTAATTACAGTGCTATCAATTTTGTAGAGAATGGTGAACATACCTGGATCTTGGAATTTTAGAGGTATCTTTTTCTTAAAAACCACAGACAGATTTTCACCTATCATCACCTCTCAATTTTTTTTTGCGTGTGCAAAGTTCTTTAAGGAATTTAGCGTACCTTGATACTTGCTTAATTTTATGAAGAAAAAGTATGCTTACTTCAACTTTTCGGAAAGTCTCTAATATCTATTTATCTTTCTCCTCCTTGTTCGATTTTGTCAATCTGCTAGGAAAAGGTGGAGGATTAGGCTTAATGATAATTAGGCTTTCAAAGTTTACCTTTTTACTCGATCAATTGTTTTCTTGATTACTTCCTCAGTAGTAGTACTTGGTGGAGTTCTCTTGGGCCCTTCAATCTCCTTTTCGCTCCTCAGGGTTATAACACTTACGTTCTTACGGTTCATTTCGGATTGAGATGGCAACTTTCTTCCATTTTGTGACTCTAAATAATTAAACCTCAATTCCATCTGAACCAGATTGTTTTCCACAGTCTGTTTGCTTACTTTTGTCTCTTGCTGAACCTATTGTATGCCTTGTTGAAACTATTATTGTATACTTTATTGAAATTGTTGCATACTCTGTTGAAATTATAGATTATTAGAAATAAAAGTATTGACAAGTTCGTGTAGAGATGTACCTGAACTAAAAGAGGAAGCTCCTTATGCTCCTTGTGGCCTTAGTTAAAATTGTTATGCTCCTTATGACCGATTATAGAAGTAATTATGTTGACTGTTCCCTCCATAACTCAAGTTAGGACGATCCCCCCAGTTTGGGTTACATGTCTGCGAGTATAGGTTCTATTGATTCTAAAAGTTCCATCTTGCAGCATTCACATAATCCATACTTCCCTCTTGTAGTGTCAGACACTCATCAGCTGAATGGCTCATGTTTGAACATATTATTCATGTTTTTACTTGTGACTATTCAACTACAATCTGTCTAATAAAAGATTTTAGTTTATCTAAATGATGCTTAATAGATGAAGTACTTACTTCTTTTACACGTCGAACATCATTGCAAGTGCCAAATTGTTAAATGTTAACAGCCATCTGCTTTAGTAGAATCTTGGCTTTAATCGAGATGTTCTTATATAGTGGCCCACTACTTGCCGCATCAACTAGACTCCTCTCCATTAGTAGTAATCCTTTATAGAAATACTAGATGAGAAGTTGCTTTGGAATGTTATGAAGAGGGCAACTAGCACACAACTTCTTAAAATGCTCCTAATACTTATAAAGAGACTCTCTATTAAGCTACTTGATACCATATATTTCCTTTTGAATACTCATTGGCTTTAATGCTAGAAAATATTTTTCTATAAACAGTCTCTTCATCTTTTGGCAAGTATTCACACTCCCAGCAGGTATATCTAACAATCGATCCTTCGCTAAATCTTTTAGTGAGAACAGGAAAGCCCTCAACATGATTTGCTCATTTGTCACTCCTAGAGGTTTCATGCCTAGACAAACAACATCAAGCTCCTTGAGATGTTTATGTGCATCCTCACTTACAAGACCATGAAAATTAGGAAATAAATGTATTAACCCAAATTTTAGCTCAAAATTAACAAGTTCAGCAAGATTTCGAAATGTAATGTATAAGGGTCATTAGGCTCGGTCTAGTGCAGTGAATTGCTTTAGTGTTCTTAGATTTGCCATCATCTTTTCAAATTCAAGTTTTGGTTCCACTTTCGAAGTTTTCCTTACTTCTCTTCATAATCTCTATAGTGCCCTCTTGATCTTTGGATCAAGTTGCTCAAGTTCTCTACAAAGAGATATAATAACTACCATATTGACTTGCCCCTATCTTCAAATGACTAGTGGTCTGCCTAGCACCCCGCAGTGGCCCTCCAGTTGATATCTGATCCAGCTGGAAAGTTCCTATAAAGCTAAGCCAATTGCCCTTTTTACCAAAAAGCCTTAACTTAACATCAAAAAAATATAACTAATGGAGTTTTTTTAATCAATTTTTATTAAAAATTTCGACAACACAACAACTTTATTTTAACTTACCAAAAATGTTCAAAAGCCTTGTAAAATTGTAAAACACTTCTATAATCATCTCAAAATCCCCACTACAAATTTTGAACTTTAAATCCACTCATAAGCAATCTCAACAATCACGTTAATAATCTTAAAAATAAAATAAGATATGTTCATTCATTTAACTTTAAAAATTCATATATGGGCATTCTTTACACAAAATATAGTTTAAAACATATTTATAAAGATGAAAATATTCCCAAAAATATTTACAAGACAGAAATGCCTACACAACAGCACGTGACGAAGTTGATTAGTTGTAAGGTGGAGTCCCTATTATTGAAGCACCTGAGCGTGTACGTAGGAGGTTTCATTTAAAAATAGAAAAGAGAGTGTGAGCTAAACGATCTTGTGAGTGCTAGAATTTCTATTCAAATCATATTTAACTATTTAAGCCTCCCAAAGACAAATTCATCTCAATTTACATAATTCAATATTTAATATAAAACATACATGCTTCTTGAAATCAAGTTTCTCAAATCACTTTTCAAATAAATAGTGACGACATTAAAAATGTCATGAATTTCTTACATGACATAGCCTATCACTAACTTCTTTGCCATATGGTACCCTCAGGTATAAAGTCACGGAGCTAGTTCTACATCGTTTATCCACTACTATTTAATAACTAATGATAGAGTTAGTTCTACATCACTTACGCACACTAGGATAACCATTATACATTAGTAGTTACGGAGCTAGTTCTGCATCACTTACCTGTAACTGGTCAACCACTAGTTACGAAGCTGGTTTTACATCGCTTACTCGTACTAGGTTAACTGCTATATATCAGTAGTTACGAAGCTAGTTCTATATCACTTACCCACAACTATTCAACCACTAGTTATGGAGCTGGTTCTACATCACTTACTTGTATTTTACACTAGTATATTAATACATATAAAACCAATCGATATACTATAAGCTAAAAACTATTTCCTTTTTATCAACCAATAACATCATATTTAACTTTCAAAATTCGATTCATATATTGCTAAAAACATAAAATTGCACTAGCAATATTCACTTATAATGCATCATTCACATAAAACTCAAAATCCATATTCACTTCACAACATAATAGAAATCATTTTCATAAAATACATTTAAAATGCACTCACCGTTAAGTAACTTTATTGCCAAGCACACTCACGTGTTTTGTGCCTTTCTTTTATCTCCTCAAGACCATTTCACTTAGTCATTTATTTTCAAATTCAGAAATAAAACATTAACATTGTAAATTTGGGTCAAACAAATTCGAGATTAGTATTTAATCGTGTAACACGTACATTAATTGTATTTCCATTTACTATCGAAAGCTAACCTATCGTTCTCCATTTCCAATTCTAACTTCAAAATTCCCTTAAAATCATATTTTTGTGCATTATAACTTATCAATTTTTTCAAAAAAATATCTCACTCAATTTAATTCACCATATCATGATGTGTATGGTAAGTTACGGTTATGGCCTAAGTCTAGAAGCTATACCTCCACTTATTCCCTACTTTTCACATAGCAAACGTTCAAATTAGGCTTTGAGGTCTCCTGGACATTCGTTCTCATATGCCTCTAGTTTCCATATAATCAAAAATCAGACCATTTAAGGCTATAATTCAAGAAATAAGCACCAAACATCACAAACTGCTCCAAGACAGGGGTAACATTAGATCATATTTTTAATCTCAAATTCCAATATTATTCAGCCAGTAATAGGTCAGGTCTCTTCTAGGAACTTTTATTTCTATTTCTTAGGTTTCATCTATAATTGGAATCACCTAATTTGGAGGTATGTAGGCCAATTTATATTTAAAACAAGATGTCTGGTTTACGTAATCTGACAACCAAATACAAACACTCACTAAACATAATTGTTTCTCTTGTCATATTCATCCCTCAAATGCTTCAAAACTTATTACTTACTCTGTGGCAAGTCAAAAATCATCATTTATCTTACATAAATCTATCCTACTAAAAAGCCCCAAAACTAGAAATTTAGGTTAGGGAAACTTACCAATTTATCTTCCAATCTCTTGGTATTTGATGAGTACCTCCACTTGATCAAGATCTCTCCAATTTATGCTCCAAAACTATGAAAAATGGTAGCTGCAATCTTCTTCTCCCTTTTTGGCCGAATGTCCCTTCTTCTCTCCTCTTTTCTCCCTTTTGTTTGATCTCTATTAAGTGTAAATTGCATCGTGTTTTAGGGCTTTGTTTGATATGTGCTTAGTTATTAATTCAATTGTTTAGTATGTGTTTAGGTTAGAATTGTGTTAGTTTGTTAATTATTTGTGTTTAAGTTTTTATGAGTTAGTACAAGTCTTTGAACTTAAATATTATGTTTTTAAGGTACGTTGATGTGTGTGTTACTATTTTAGGGTCAACATTAAAGAACGGAGAAATTTATGCCAAAAAAATAACCCATGATTGTGGCACAACAGGCCACGAACATGATAAAACCACTTGAGTTGGCCCTATGCCACGATCATGACAGAAGCTCAAGACATGGCTCACAATTGTGACCTACTTGCCACGATCATGATAGAAGGCTCAGACAGGCCATGATCATGGCCTATGTCGAGCAGATGCGCAGACACTCAAAAACATCAAGTTTCAAGGGATTTTTCAGACCTTTTGGACCCATGAAAAAACCCTAAGGCTGCTTAGAACACAAAAGGTATTTAAAGAATAAGACAAAGAGATAGGAGAAGCTTTTGCATCGGCCACTTTTAGAGAAATCCTAAAGACAATTATCGAGAGATAGAGAAAGAGAAAAAGGAAGAGAGAAGAGGAGAAGAAGTTGACTCGATGTACTTCCTAGATTAGGAGTTTCCTAATGTCGGTACCTCCTGTCATCTGTTTAATTTGTATTTCCTATTATTTTTAGTTTTATTATTGTATAGAATTGGAATAAAAGTTGATGATAGGATTTTTAGATGTTGATGATGTTATAAACTCACCTTCAGGTTTTTATCTTTGATTTAATGAAATCTGATTGTATATGTGTTATTTGGATTTATTGTGATTTAATTCTATACATGCATAATTTGATAATAAACTGAGAGGGTGAATTGAATGAAAATAATTAAATTGATCTAATGAGAGTTAGGTGACTTAATAGAACAATAATTAAATCAATCGGTAAATATTCAAAGAGATCTTGCATAGGTTTTTGATAGTTTATTAGAAAACTTAAGATCTAATTAGGGCTTTCGATAGGTTGCTAATTAAGAAATTGCAACTTTTGATTAGGGTTTATAATTTAAGGTTAATGGTTATAACTTGAGAGAGAGTAATCAACCCTAGGATTATCTAGAATCAATAACCACGTAATTCATATTCAATTAGGTTAGCATTAAGGATAGGTAAAATTTCCTTTCTCTTAATTAGTAATTCCTTTAGGTTGATTCTTAAGTGTGTGTTGCAATTGCTAAATTATTAATATTTTTGTGATTGATTCTTAAATTGTCTTGATTGATTGAATTGAATTCTTGTTTAGTTCGTTACATTTTCAATTTCTGCAATTTGTTTTAACCTTAGATTTTAGGATTAGATTATCCCTTCTTATGGGATCGACACCTTAGGTACTACTTGAACGACTGTTAGGTATGTATTAGGATATGTTTTTATAGGTAATTGGCATGTGTTTTATAGCATAATTGTTGATATTGTTCTAGTTTAGGATTCAATTTGTATGTTTTCATTAGGTTTGATTTTCATTGTTGTTCTTATGTGTTTGATGTTAATTGAGGGCAAGAATTGACTATTTTTAGGTAGGAAGAAGGAAGGAGCAACTTAGAGGGTGAATTAAAGATCAAAAAGGAGAAGAAATGAGGAGTGCGTCTGTGACAAATTCCCACAGTCATGATAATCATGCAAGCTCCCACGTCACCTGTGAATTATAGAAGAAAATAAGAGATGCGTTTGTGACAAATTCCTACACTCGTGGGAATTATGCCAACTCCCACGAGCGTGGGAATTACAATCCGAGGCAATCTACGAGGCTTCATTAAACTTAGGTTTTTGGACTACAAAAAGAGAATTAAGCCTCCATCTTCAGAGGAGATGACACCCATTTGTAGAAATACCATCATTGCATGAAGAACACATGTTTAGAGCATTGAGGAAGGAATGAAGAAAAGGATCATCATCAAGATTGGACAAAATAGCACATCAACACCAAAATTTCAGATTTTGGCAAAGAAGAGAAAAAGTCTTTCTATTCAATTTTCTGTCATTTTAATCTCTTCTAATCTTTGTAAAAATGGATTAGTTGAATGTTGATGATGTTATGGAGACCATGTTAGGCTGATTTTATTTTAGGGATTTCTTTTGGAATTATTATGCTGAACTCCTATTTTATTGAATTGAATGCAATTATCTTTTTTGATTGTTGTTTTAATTGTCATCTTGCAACAAATCGAGAGAGCGAGGGAGATGAAAGTCATGTAGGATTGTACAACCAGAGTTGGCGATCTATAGACTAGCAATCATCATGTTAATTGAATAGTTAAAAGAGAGATCTCGACTAGTTAATTGATCACCTATAGGATAATTTGATAACTAATTAAATTGGTAGAGTTGTTGAGAGATCGTCCAATTGATTCCTGTTAATTCGATTAGGGATAAATAGTTACACCTTAAGAGAGGGTAATTAGTTCATTAAAAAATCTAGGGTGAGTTATTACTCAATCGATAAAATAGGAGGGAGACAAAATAAAAAAAGTAATCTCTAGTATTTAGATTGTTGAATTCAGATTTTTTGGAATTTCGGTACTGTCCATTGTTTACATTAGTCTTTTAATTTTAATTTAATTTTCTAGATTATTTTCATTTCATAATTTAGTTTCTTAAACAAAGTTGTGTCTGAATTAAGTGGTGTTTAGGCATTTGTCCCTATGGGATCGATATCCGCTCTTTTTACTACAAGTCATGACTCGTTCACTTGTAGTTTTTTAGCGTAAAATGAGTAGATAGGTTTTACCATCAACAATGACCTTTGTGTTTTCTTTTTATTGTCTAGCAAGTTTTGCCCATTTAATCACTCCAGACTTATATTAGATATTTTCCAATTTGGTGGACAACAATTAATTACTTTTTTATCAGTGTTTAAATAACTTATTGGTTAAGTTACATAAACTGATTCAGATAAAGATAATAAAATGGCTCAATAAAGGATCTAGGTTAATGGGTCGAAGTTCAGAAGAAAAATGGACTTCAATCAGTGTAGACCAGACCCATATTAATGTCTCTTGTAGCTACTGTAGCAAATCATAAACGTATGGATACTTTGGCCCATTCAGAGGTTCATGCATACTGAAAGCCACAGAAAAGGTTTAACATATAGTTTTGAGCAACTCTCATGAACTAGGTGGATTCGTGCTCGTTATGGGTTTGAAAAGCTCGTTGGAAAGTTATGAAACTAAAATTATCTTCGTTATTTCCCTTTCACATTCAATCCTAGATGACTAAGGCTCAGGTTACGTGTTACCTGTGGTATCAGAATGCTTACATAATCTGGTTGTTAAAAATGAAGTTTTTTCAGTTTTTCTCTATAAGGGTTTCTAAGAATAATGTTTCATTTTTGGATTTTTTTCTTGCATATGGTTGCTTGAAAATGGGCTACATATGTTTAGCCTTAAAAAAAAGGGTTAAACATGAGCCTCGGAGTGCCAAAAACAGGCCCAAAAGTCTCCAAAAATTGGTTGGACCATATTTTGAGTTTTTTTTGTTATGTACTGATGACAGTATATATTATGCGTTGACATCATGCTAGCTGACCCCAATGTGCATGATGATGCCAATATGACATCAATGCATAGTACATCCTAACTTCAGTACAGAACAAAAAAACTCAAAAAATTTAGAGTTCTTGTAAAGGTGTCCCAGGGAATTTTGGGTTGGTTCTCAGGTTTGTGAAATTTATAAAGTAAGTTTGTTTTTAATTTTTTTGGATTTATTACATGAGTAATAAATTAAAGTTTAACTCTAGAAAATGAAATGAGGCATTCTAAAGCCATTTTTGAGTGAATTTTCATGCTTCGGATTTCATATGAGGGAGATACTTAAAGTTTTTGTGTCTTAGGTCATATGTTCTATATTTAGAATAACATGATGGTCACTTATATTGAGATTTTTTTCAATAAAAGTCTCAAATAAACTTCATTTACGATCATTTCAGCATAATTATATGATAATTAGAATGTGCATTCGGTTGTTTGCATTTATTGATGATATTTTGTCACATACTGTATGCCCATATAGAGTGTGAGGATAATATGAAGAAGTATGCCTTGTGCTTGTAGACCTCTTGGGTGATGATGAGAATTTAGTCACCAAAGTGGCCTTTCGAGTCAGTATTTGAATTGTTCTGCTTGCATAGTGGGGGATGTCTTTGGTCTTATGTTTGGTTATTCTACCCAAAGGTGTTGGCATTAAATAGGATTTTGAGATGAGCATAAAGGCATTAGATAGAGGAAAACCATTCCTTAAATAATCTATTCACCCAAAGGTAGTAATGTCATGAGAGTTGATGGTTTGTACTTTGATTGTTTTTACATAGAGGTTTGGTTGCATGTATTATGTATTCAGCCCAAAGGTGTTTCATAATATGTTTAATCAGATTCTTGGTAAAGATATTATTTTATGTCTTTGAGTATCACTGTTATCCTACATTTGTGATGATTGCTACATTGTCATTTTATAGTCACTTTTTTAGTCAGCGAACATAGTGTCATTATTGAAACCTTGACTATTTTTAGTTTGAAGAAGTGGATAGAGGACGTATTAATTGTAATGGAGATGACAGATATTGATATGGTCATACGTACAGATATGCCACCTCTAACTACATCCAGCAGTTTGGATGCTAATAAAATAGCTTAAGCAATATGGGATCGGTCGAATATATTATATTGCATGACCATTAAAAGATCCATTTCTCATCGTCTACTTGGTGAACTTCCGGAGACAAAATAGAGTAGGAATTTCTTGATAATGTCTCCCAGAGGTACATGGTCTCAACTAATACTGAGGTAAGTGCCTTGATGAAAGAATTATTCTCCATGCGGTACACTGAAGAAAGTGGAGTGCGAGAGTACATATCAAGAATGGTCTATCTCTATAGTAAACCAAAGGCACTAAATATTCCTCTTCCTAATGTCTGTATAGTTCACCAAGATCTGAGCAGACTCCTTCCAAAGTTTAGTATTTTGGTGACGACATATTATCAGCAGGATGAGACTTGGGAAATCAATGCCTTAATTGACCATTGTGTTGCAGAGGAGTAGAAGCTGAAGAACACTTCTTATACGACATCAATTGTAACAACTAAAGGAAAGAAATCCAAATCCTCTCTGTATGTTTAGTCTGGTCAGTCTAGTATTGCTAAGGGTTCATATCCAAGAGAGAGCCAATTAAAGGGTAGGAGAAACTAATGGTTGGAAGCGATGAAGAAGTTGATATACAGTCTGTGGGGGATGTATGTTTTAACCCAAATATGGGGTTTGTACTTGTATTACAAGACACATTTTATATGCCATCTTTTTTGACGAAATATGATATTTGTATCATTGTTAGACAAAAAGGCTTATCTTTTTATCATTGATAATTCAATTATACAATTATTTTTTAATATAAAACAAATCGGAACTACCTTTTGTCATATAAATTATATATAATGTGTCTTACCCTTTATGAGATGTATGCTTCTTTATATATTATTGAACTTGTTACTCGAAAGAGACCTCTGATTAAGGAAAAGTCATACATGTTGAGGTATAAGTGCTTAGGCCACATTTCTAGAGATAGAGTTGAGAGATTGATAAAGGAAAAACATTCTCTCAACTTTAGATTTTGATGATCTAAAAATATGTGTTGATTGTTGTAGAGGCAAGTTGACCAAAATAAAGAAAAAGGGTCAACTCAAGCATCTGGATTGTTAGACCTCATACATATGGATATCAGTGGACCCTATACAGCTACATTATGTAATTCTAGATATTTTCTGACATTTATTGATGATTATTCCCGTTACGGTTTCCTGTTCTTGCTTAAGGAAAAGTTTGAAGTTCTTAAGAAATTCAAGATCTTCAAGGTTGAAATGGAGAACCAATTAGGAAAATCCATCAATCTTATCAAATCTGTGGAGGAGAGTATTATGGCAAACATTATGTTTCAAAACAAGAACAAGGCTCGTTTGTCAGATATATGAAATCAGTTGGAATAGTGACTTAGTTTACTATGCCGAATAGTCCTAAGCAAAATGGTATGGATGAAAGGCATAACCACACCCTAAAGGACATGATGAAGTCAATGCAAAGTAGGACTAACCTACCTGATTATCTGGAATGGATGGAAACCCAACCATGTACACATTTGTGTATGGGGCTGCCCTGCTAAGGTACAATTGTATAATCCTTATGAAAACAAATTACATACTCATTCTACTCATTACTGTTTAGTCAGATATCCCGACCACTTTAAAGGCTACATATTTCACTATAGAGAAGGGGGCTAGAATAGTTGAATCATAAACAGCTAAGTTTCTAGAAAATGATGTCCTTGATGAGGGTAGGTCTTCTCACCCTTCAGATGATCACATGATGGATACTATAGTTATTTTGTATCCTCCACTCAAACAGTAAGGTCTTATGGATCAAGGTCTTAGTTCTATGTTTGTGTGGGAAAAGGAACCCATACTTGTACAAAGAAAGGTTAGGTACATGAACTAATGCAGTTTCGAAGATCCATTAGAGTGAGACGCCTTGCTATCCCATCTGATTATATAGTCTATTTAGGTGAACAAGACTATGATATTGGATATCTTATAGATTCAGATATTTTTATAGAAGCTATTTTTGAACCCATTCAAATTTATGATGGGATGAAATGAAGGATGAGATGCAATTTATGAAGCATAACAAGGTATGGGAGCTAGTCAATTTACCTTAACATTGCAAACATATCGATTGTAAATGGCTGATTAAGTCCAACTTGAAGGATTTTATGATCAAGGAAAGACTCACAAGGTTTGCAAATTGAGAAAATTGATATATGGTTTGAAACAAGCTTCCAGATAGTGATACCTTAAGTTTGATGAGGTTTCAACCTCTTTTGGCTTCATGAAAGACAAAGTTAAAGGATGTTTGTACTATAAGGTTAGGGGGAGCAAAGTTATCTTCCTATTGTTGTATATGGATGATATATATTGCTCGAGAATGATTTGACCATATTGCACGAGATTAAGTAACTTTTGGCCAAGCATTTTGACATGAAGGACCTTGGTGAAGGATTTTTTTTCCTAGGTATACAGATTTACTAGGACAAAACTCAACACTTATTAGGCCTCTCGAAGAGTGCATAAATTGAGAAAGTGTTACAAAGGTTTAATATCATTGACTGTAAATCTATTGTAGCAACTATCTCTCATGGTGAGAGATTATCTTTGACACAATGTCCAAAAAACGAAGTAGAGAGAGAGGCTATGAGGAATGTTCTATATGCTAGTATGGTTGGTAGCCTAATGTATGCTCAAGTATACAATAAGTCAGACGTTGCATTTGCTATTGGACTAGTAGGTCGATATTTGGCTAACCTAGGGATAGACCACTAGAATGCAGTTAACAGGGTGTTGAGATACTTAAAAGGAACCAAGGATTATATGTTGACATATAGAAGGGTTAACAATCTAAACCTTGTGGGTTATACAACTTTAGATTTTGCTATGTATCTAGATGATAGCAAGTCAACTTCAAGTTACGTTTTTATGTTAGCAGATGGTGCAGTATCATGGAAGAGTGTCAAGCAGACACTGGTGATTTCCTCGACTATGTATGCAGAGTTTGTTACATGCTATGGGATAAATTGATTTCTGAGTTGTCTGTGGTTGAGACAGTGACTAGACCCATTCAATTGTATCGTAATAATCTTATTGTTGTCTTGCTCAATAACAATAATAAGAATATCATAGGGTCTAAGCATTTGGAGCTCAAATACTTGACCATAAAAGAGTTGATACAGAAAGGTGACATTTAGGTGGAGCATTAAGGACTAAGGAAATGTTACCTATTCCTTTAACTAAAGGACTTCTCTCAATTGTGTTTGAAACATATGCATTCAGTATGGGTGTATTGAAGTCTTTATCCACTGTTAGTTAGGGATCATTATATTTTCCCCTTGTATATTTATACATTTTGATATATTATGACAGTATGGTGGTTAATTAATAAAGATGATCATCATTTATCCTCAGTCATATGTATTGTTATACTTTGTGATAATACAAATGAAAGTCTTAAGATCTTTGTCAATCTTAAACATTTTTTAAAGGTCATTGGGCATATATACAGATTGACCTTGGACCTACGTCACTAGGATATATATAGTTTAATACATATATACATGGATTTGACATGACATAGAGGGACGTAAGTTTTTTTTAATTCTATAAAGTTTCTCTAATGAAATTTAGCATTCAGTGAGAGAACATAAAGGTTTTCTCTAATGCAATTTAACATTCAGTGAGAGAAAACAAGATTTCTTTAGTGCAAGTTCACATATGCAGTTTAGTATAAAGTTTAGAGAAATCGAGACCTATAAACAAAAAGATGATACATATAAGATCATATAGGTATTAGCAATAATCCATTGTCTCATTCATATTAGTGAGGTATTAGATAAGTGTGATTATATTGGACTTATATCACACATGACATATGTGTTTGATATCTTCCAATATCAAAAGCCTTGTAGGATGGAATGATGAACTTTCATTATCTTTGGATCAAATATTTTTTATTTTTAAACCTTGTCAACTATACAGTAGCATGACTTAGCTGCATTTTGAACAGTTTTAAACTTGAGTCAATAACCCAAATGATTATCATCCAAGGGGGAGAATGGCAACAATTAATTTCATTTTATCAGTTTTTAAATAACTTATTGATTAAGTTATGTAATTTGATCTAGATAAAGATAATAAAGTGGCCCAATAAAGGATCTAGTTTAATAAGCTAAAGTCTAGCAGGAAAATGGACCCCGATCAGCATGGACTAGACTTATATTAAGCCCGTGATAGGGAGGCCTGATATGGATGCTACATATAAAAGGTTAAGGTCTCTTATAACTAATATAGCAAATCGTGAACATACATATACTGCGGCCCATTTAGAGGTTCACATTTACAGAAAGGCTTTAAATCATTACAGTGAGCAACTATCGTGAAGGTTTTAGTAGATTTGCACTCGTTATGGCTTCGAAAAGCTTGTTGGAAAGTTATGGAATCGAAATAAGGTATTTTAACATTTCTTCATTTTTTCCTTTTCACATTCAATTAGGGATATGTGACTAAGGCTTATGTTACGTGTTACAACTCACCCTTATATTCTTGAAGAAACAATCTTCGAAATTGAATGTCAAAAACGCACCTTTTAGATGGTTGAGAACTAACCTTTTCCTAAAAATCATAACGTGAACTTTCAAAATTGTAATCTTGTAATATTTATATTAATAATTTAAGAGTATTTTAATGTTTATTAATTCAGCTAGAGATTGATATTGAAAGTTTAGGACATGTGGGATTAATTAGTTATAGTGATAACATTTATGAAAAATAAAAATTTCATAAAAATTATGTTAATTAATATGTTTTATCGTTGAATACTATTCACTATTTTTTATATAGTTTTTGATACAAATATTAACTTGAGATTATTAAATATGTTATTAAAAAAGAGAGAATAATACATAAGACATAAGAAGATATTATGAGTTGATTTTTTTAAAAAATAATGAATTCAGTGAGAGTCATGAAATGCATTAAAAGAGGAATTACAAGGCAATGCCCAACTATTTGGAATTATATAACAAAAATGAAAAAATAAGACTATTATCTAGGGAAAGTTAGAAACATGATAAATTAAAGATTCCATCTTCTCCTGGTAGAAAGACTCAAGTTTCCTATCCATTAACGAGCTCATAAAATTTTCTCTAGTCCAACATGAAATTATGTTTGCTAAAACATACTTTTTAGTTTTCTTTTTGTGGAAAAGACTTTGGTTTCTTTCCATCCAAATCACATATGCTAAGAAATTTAAACTAAGACTAAGACACATTTGATCCTTCCCCAGCTTTAGTAATTATTTATTAGCCAAATCAAAATATTATGCTAATGAGTCTCTAAACAGGTAAGGTTCATTGTATGTTGCATTCCACCCCAAATGGGTGCAGTTTTATTACATTTGAAGAAAAGATGATTAATAGATTCAACCTCTAAGTAACATAACTCACATAAGAAGATCATTAGAACTAATGATCATGTCTTTTGTTTAAGCCTTCAGTTTGCATCCAACTAAGTGGTGAAAAAGGCTTTAGGAATCAAAGTTCCCTTCTAGATAATGTTGAACTAAGGGATTGAAGGATTGTGAGGTTTGATAACCTTAATGCAAAAGGAGTTAGTGAATGAACCATTGCTATTGAGGATCCAAATATGTTTATCAATTCGTGCACTATTAGGCATGTAGTTAGAATACTAATTCAGGAGCCTATTAGCCCTTTTTTTTCTAGAGAAATGTCAAGAGTTGTGAGAAATAACCTTGTTGACCCTATTATGAACTTGTATGCTAACTAAAAGTGTTGTTAAATCATCCCTCAAATATAAAAGGCTTTGGCTAGACTAATGATCAAAATAAAACCAGGTGTTCTCCGCATTCCCACTTAAATTACGATGAATGAATACACCAATTGCCTCATTTTAAGGATGTGAATTAGGGGCCAAGAGTGTTCTTGTTTTTTAGAAATTTGCCACAAAGTAGAATTCTTTAAGTAGAATTCATTCATCCATTGGCTCCATGATGATTCTTTGTCATCAAATAGTCTCCAAATTCTCCTAGTGACCTGTGTTGTCTAGAGAAACTAAATTGAAATCAAACCAAGTCCACCTTTTGCTTTCTCCAGTAGAGTTGTTCCCATTTGTCTTAGCACCTTTAGGATTACTATATTTTCCTGACCACATAAATTTTTGATGCATTTCTCGATATCCTTGATGATCCTTTTGGGAAGAAGCAGATGAGAACTCCAATATGAATAGAGATTGTTCATAATTGATAGGATAAACTAGACTTTAGCAGCTTAGGAGAGTGTTCTATTCTGCCATGCATTAATCCTTTTCTTATATTTCTCTAAAATCATAAGACAATCCTTATATCTTAACTTTTTGGATAATATTGGCACTCCCAAATACTTGAAAGGCAAGCAATGCACTTCCAAATCAAATATTTCTTGTAAGTTTCCAATATTAGAGATGTCTGAAGAGAAGTATATGGAGCTTTTCGAAAAGCTAATACAAAGACCAAACAAATTACATAAGGTTTGAAGAGAATTGTGCTATAAAGAAAGGAGAAATGATTAGCCCCATATAGCTTTAAGAGATCATCTGCAAAGCAAAGATAAGTTAGAAGCATTTCCTTACATTTATGGTGAAATCTGAAGAGAGGAGCTCTTAAAATATTAATCCTTAAGATTTTGTTAAGGATTTCCATAAAGATGGCAAATAAGTAAGGAGATAGTGTTAAAATCCAATCATGATCAAATCACGAGCACAGCAGAACAAATGTTTTTACAGATTCCAATCTGATCTCGATAATTGAGTAACTTGAATAAAAACACCAATATTAATCATAAGAAATTGTACCTAATTCCCTTTTCCTATTGAAATACTTTGAAATTTGTTTGATATGTCAACCACGAGCTGTTCAATTGTCCAGCTTCTAATGGTATCTACAAAGCAGCTTTTAAATACCTTTGAGAGGAAGAATGTAAGAGTGCTAGCTCCTTTTTCTTTTCTTCCTATTAATAGAAAAATCATTAGGGTGATTTTGTAATTTTATTAAAATTAAATTCTTTAATTATA
>JANIIA010000002.1:47081103-47092628 GCA_027478495.1 Erythroxylum alaternifolium | reverse complement strand
ACTTCTTCTTTACTAATTTCTGTCGATCTTCGCGTACTCCTTGTGTTCAAGTGACCTATGCATTGTAACACTAGTTAAAATAAAATAACTAGACTACTACTGTAGCAGTGGTGAGTCTAGGTCGATCCCACAGGGAGTGTTCAGTTAGCTTATGAAATGAAATTAATCAGTGTTTACGAAAAATTAAGGGTTTTTGATTTTAAAATAAAGAAATAAAACGGATCTAACTAATAGAAACAATTTAAAGAAAATATATGAAAAATGGTAAAATTGGAGAATTCGATAAGGATCTGATTTTTTGGTTCAATCTCAGCCTACACCCTAATTAAGTATATTTCACTGATTTGTTGTTCTTAAACCTCTCTTAGAAACTATTAATCGTGGGTTAATAATTAACCTGAGTTTTCCCTTAGGTTTTGTCTAAACAAGATACGATCATTAATTAAACCTAACCACTGAATAACCTAGGATACGATCTCTAGATTTAATTAGGCAGTAGTATTACGAATTAGGAAAATCGATTAATCCAGGAAACAACCACATATGATACGTCATTTAACCTAGGTTATGTTATCCCTAATGATTACGAATCATTAGTCGCTACATATGAATTTTAACATAATAATTACGGATTATATCAAAATTCTAGCAATGGGCATGCAATCAAACGATTCAATGAACGTATTAAAATCATCATCATTCAATACCTAATCCAATAAACATAAGATAACATAATCAATTCATTATAATAGCAAGAAACAACGAAAAACATAAAAAATTTGCTTAACCCGGGTTGTCAGCGTCGATATCACCTTCAAACTAGTATCTGGATATTAGCCTTCCATAGGTCTCCTAAGAAGATAGAACTTAGCCCCTATTTCCATCCCTAATCAAAACCCCCAAATAGCTCTCCACTCTTTGGTTTTCTCACGCAAGCCTCTCTTATCCACTATTTCATAATGTGACAAATAAAGATAGTGTACCTCCCTATTCATGTCCCAAACTCCCTCTCTTATAGCTCTTTATGCCCCTCTCACTGTAGCTTGATGGGACGAATAAAGATTCAACTCCCACACTACTGTTCATCTCTTTCTTTTAAAACCTTGCTCCCTTTCTCTATTGAATGCAGCGTACGCATGTGCAACACTAACATTACTTACTTACTCTAGCATTAAACGCTAACGTCATTTAACGCTAGCATTTAACGTATGGGCTAGCTTTCTTCTACTTTGGGTTATGCTGTTGTCGTTTTATTCATCTTACACTGTCGCTTTGTCCTCACCAGCACACACATTCTTTTCTTGATGTCTCCATTTTTGTTTTATGCCGCCACCAAAAAGCTAGAATCTCTTTTCATTTTGTTCTCTTTTCATTTTGTACCTTTTTCTTGTTAAACATTTGTACTCCAATTTATTTTAAAATCTTGTCTTTTTTATCTCAAATATATATCAACATATGCAACCTAGCAGTCAACACAAATTGAACACAAATTAAGCATTTTATCTTTAAAATAGGATTGAAATCACATGGAAATATATAAGAAAATATAAAATAATTCAATCCTATGATCATGCACCTGTAAATAAACAAGGAAAAGTATCAAAAACTCTTAAATCAAAGTAATCTAAATTAAACATGATGCTCAACAATCAATCCCTGACAACGGCGCCAAAAACTTGTTGATTGTAAAACCTATCTACTTGTTTTATGCTTAAAAACTGTAAGTGCATAGGTCGTGACCTGTAGCAAAAAGAGCAGATATCGATCCCACAAGGATTGATGCCTAGACACTGCTTAATTTATACATAAATTTGTTTAAGGAACTAAATTGTGAAATAAAAATAATCTGAAAATTAAATTAAAATTAAAAGAGACTAATGTAGACAATGGACAAAACTGTAATTACAGAAAATTTGAATTCAAGAATCTAAATGCTAGATATTACTTTTTCCTTATTTTGTCCCCCTCCTATTTTATTGATTGAATTATGTCTCACTTTAGATTTTTGAATGTACTAATTACCCTCTCTTATGGTGTAACTATTTGTCCCTAATTGAATTAACCGGAATCGATTGAACGATCTCTTAACCTACCAATTCAACTAGTTCTTACGTTATCCTATAGGTGATCAATTGGCTAATCGAGGTATCTCTTCTAACTAATCAATTAACATGATGATTGCTAGTCTATAGGTTGCCAACTTTTATTGTAAAATCCTACATGAATCTCATCTCACTCACTCTCTCGATTTATTGCAAGATGACAAAGAAGAGCAACAATCATCAAATACACTTTATTCAATCCAATAAAATATGAGTTTCAACATAATAATTCAAAAGCAATCCCTAATATGAAATTAACCTAACATGGTCTCTATAACATCATCAACAATCAAATAAACCATTTTTTCAAAGAAAGGAAGAAATCAAAGTGACAGAAAATTGAATATAAGACTCCTCTTCTTTGCCAAAATATGGAATTTCGGTGTTGATGGGCTATTTTATGTAATCTTGATAATGATCCTTGTCTTTAATCCTTCCTCGATGCTCAAAACATGTGTTCTTCACCCATGGATGGTGTTTCTACAGGTGGGTGTCGTATCTCTTGAAGATGGAGGCTTAATTCTTTTTTTATAGTCCAAAAATCCTACGTTTAATGAAGCCTCATAGATTGCCTAGGATTGTAATTCCCACATTCGTGGGAATTTTCATGATTCCCATGAGCTTGGGAATTTGTCATAGGTGCACCTCTCATTTTCTTCTATAATTCTCACGTGATGTGGGAATTTTCATGATTCCCACGATCGTGGGAATTTGTCACAAATGCACTCCTCATTTCTTCTCCTCTGTGATCTTTAGTTCACCCTCCAGGTTGCTTCTTCCTTCTTCCTACATAAAAATAGTCAATTCTTGCCCTCAATTAACATCAAACACACAAGAAAAACAATGAAAATCAAACTTAACGAAACATACAAAATGAATCCTAAACTAGAAAAATAATTAACAATTATGCTAGAAAACATATGCCAATTACCTAAAAAAACATATCCTAATGCACACCTATCACTAACCTACTATGGAAAGGTGGAGGTTTAGTCTTAACCATATTGGGAGATTCAAATTTTAACTTTGAACTATATATGGGATCTCCTTCTTCTCTTAGCTCCTTCTCAATTTCTTCTTCGTTGGCCATCCTATGTAGGGTCTTATTAGGATCCTCAAGCTTTCTATCACTTTTTAAAGTCATTATATTAACATTCTTTAGATTTACCTCAGGTTGAGATTAACAAATTTCCTTTGCTTTGAGATTCTAACTAGTTGATAATAACTGCCATTTAACTCACTTGATTCTCCAAATTCTGGATGTTATATTTTTTCTATTGATATTGAGATATTGTATCTTGCTGAAATTGTTTCACATCTTGCTACAATTGTAAAGTATTAGTAACAGGAGACTTAACCATATCCTCTAATGATATACCTAAATTAGTGGAGGAAGCATATGGTTTGGGCTAAAATTGTTGTGCACCTTAAGACTTATTTAGGAAGTAATTATGTTGCCTATTCCCTCCATAATTCATGTTTGGATAATCTCTCTAACTTAGGTTTTAAGTTTGAGAATATGGATTGTACTATTGGGAGTAGTTACCCCTGTAGCATTAACATACTCTATGTTTCCCTCTTACAAAACTAGCCACCCATTTATCAAATGATTCGCATTGGTAAATATCTGGTAAGCTTTCACCTATGCATGTTCTACAATAATCTATTTAACCAAGGATGTTAATTTATCTAAACAATGTTCTATGGATGAATTAATTTATCTAAACAGTGTTCTATGGATGAATTATTTACCTCATTTACCCTACACATATCATTGTGGATGCAAATTGTTGAGAATTTGCTACTGTATGGTTGATTAAGGTCTTTCCTTCATCAAGAGTCATTTCAACCAATTCTCTACCACTTACTACATCTACCAAATTCCTATCCACTAATAACCCTTTATATAAATATTGAATAAAGAATTTCTCCATAATATTATGATGGGCGCATGATAAATGATTAATTGACTATATTTATATACCAATATTTAGTGTATTTGCTTGGTATTTAATGATTTTATAGTATTTTGGGTACTTATTTCACTTCAAATATGTTTGTAGGTGATAATTACCTTTATATACTAAGAGGAGATGTACTTGAGTAAGATTATGAGATGGAATAAAAGAATTCGAGCAATTGTGGACTTAAATAGCTGTGTATAGTAACCATATAACTCATTGTAAACATATAGAGCTTTATCATCACAATTCCTGCCTATGTAGAGTGACATGCCTATGTATGTTAACATATATGCTCATGTATGTTGTCCATGTAAGTCTCTATAACTGTACAAAGTCATGAATTGATATTTTTTTAAAGATACACAGTCACCTACATAGCCGTGTAAGTGACCAGGTATATCCCAAAAGCCCTACTTTTATTATAAAATGGTATTATTGACGACATATTAGAGGGAGACATATTAGAATCATTTTTTAGTTGGACGAAACACAGAGAAAAGGTAGTTATGAATTGAGGACAAGGAAAACATGAAGATTACATCACAAGATTCAATAAAGAGCATCCTGTAATCCAAATTGCAAGAAGATTCATTAGAGGCAATAGGAAGATTCAGAATATGTATTCTTTTGTTTCTATTTTTCTTTTGAATATTTATTATTGGATTTGTTTTCTATGTGTAAGAACAAATTGTTTACTACCTAGGTGTGATGAACCCTAATTAGTGATGATAATATGATATTATCATTTAATTTAAAGAAGTTTTATTGATTGATCTATTGTGATTCAATTATATGTTATATTCTTGAACTAATATATCTAAAATATTAGTTCAATATTTGATTTCATATGATTGAGAATGAGAAATCCTTTTCTATGAATAGGTCTACCATAATTGGAAGGAGTTGCATCCAAACCTAAAGGTAGGTTGATATACATCCTTTAGCTTAGAGTTAAACCTAATAGTGAAATTCACAAGTCAATAATGCAATTTTAAGGGTTTTAACTAGAAAGAGATTCCAGTTGATCAATTGAGGGTTAGTTGTTAATAGTCTTTAGAAAGATATTAACATAAGATAGGAATTTTCATAGTCTAATAATCAATAATTAATTGCATGATAAAGAGCTAGTGTTTAAGATATCTTTGGAGGATTCATTACCTAAGTACAACTTATTTGATATTGACTATTCGTAGTATTTTCTTTATTTGAGTTCATTATTGTGTCAAATTTAGTTTAGTTTTTTTTCTTTAATTTTCAAGTAGTTGATAACTTGAATCGGTGGTTAGATAATAGAAAAAAGGGTTAATACTAGTACTTATGTTACTTGTGGGATTGACCCGTACTTGCCAGTGCTAGCTACTACTACACCGTGCATTTGTGGTTAAAACCTATAAATCTTTATAAGTAAAATAATCCAATTAAGTTTTTGGCACCATTTCTAGGGACTATAATATTGGGAAAACTAGAATTTATTAATATATCCATTATTATTTTATTTTATTTTATTTTTATTCTAGTTTATTTGTTTATTTTATCGACTCTTTAGCTTTCTTGTCTTTCACTGAACTTAAGTTCACCCAAGGTAATCTATCAAGCTTAGCAGACAAAGATCAAGAGATTGAGAGCAACTCGTAGAAATCTCTATAGAACACAGCTTAGAGAGTTCAAATATGATCAACAAATAGAGGACTTAGAAGGTTAAGTTGACACTGAAGAATCAGGAAATATGGTAAACCAACTAAGAATGATGTTTGATTACACTAGAATGGACTTGGTATAAGCAAAATCTAGCATTGTCAGACTAACTGTTAATGCCAACAATTTTGAAATTAAGCCAAGTATCATTCTGAGGATGTAACAATCTGTTCAACTTGATGGGATAAACGATAAAGATCTTAATGCACCTATCTTGAATTTTCTAGAGATTTATGCTACGTTCATGATTAATGATGCTAATGACAACACAATTAGATTGTGACTATTATCATTTTCATTGAGGGTTAAGGCGAAGCAATGATTGAACTGTCTGCTTAGATCATCACATACTACGTGGGAACAATTAACAAAGAGGTTTCTTTTAAAGTACTTTCCATGAGTAAAGATTACCAACCTGAGGAATGATATCTCCTTCTATTCCTAAGCTGATTCAAAGGCATTATATGACACATAGGAGAGCTTCAAGGAGATGTTAAGGAAATGCCCACTCCATGGTCTACATTGATGGATGAAAATTTAGTCATTCTATAATAGGCTAAATAAAAACTATAAGGCAGATAGTAGATGCAATGGTTGGGGTACTTTGAACAAAAAGACACTAAAAGAAACCTATGAACATCGTTGAAAACATGGCGATGAACAATTATTAGTGTTAATTACTCTCAAGTAAGAGTTACCAAACCAGTAGGGGTATATGAAGTAAATGTAGTGGTGCAATTGGTGAACTAGGTGGAAGCTCTGAGTGGAAAGATTGATAGACTGACTATAAATCCACATTGTCAGGTTATGATGTTTGAGGTATGCGAGAACATTCAGGTTAAAATTGTCAAACATTGTAGTCTAAACATATCGATTATATGTGGAATGCTCATAAAACATAAAACAATCTGTACAACAATACTTATAATCCAAGATGGAGGAGTGACCCTAATTTTTCTTGGGAAAGTCAAAGGCAAGCAATGAATAACCCTCTACTAGGATTTCCATGACAACCACCTGAGACTTAGAAGCCAAATTTAGACTAGATGATGTTCAAACTTATTCAAGAGTGAAATGCAAGATATTAAAGAATATAGGCTTTTATACGTAAATTGGAGGTTCAGATTGGTCAAATTACAAAATTAGTATTTGAAAGACCATAAGGGAGTTTCCTAATACCGTAGAAAAAAATCCTAAAGAATTTGTAATGGCAATCGCCCTTAGGAGTGGAAAGAGATTTTAAAAAAATGAATCCCAAAAGAAAAAGGAGAATACCAAGAGTCAAGTAAAAGTTGAAGGTGAAGGACCAAAGTAAAGAAAGATCTAAAAGATGCACAGTTTGGTAAGTTCCTTAAACTGTTTAAGCAACTCTAATTTGACTTGCCTCTTATTGAAACTCTTGTGCAGGTCTCACAGTATTTGAAATTTTTAAAGGAGCTACTAAAAAATAAAAATTTGGAGGATTTGGTGAGTATAACGCTAGTGGAAGATGCTTAGCAATTTTAAAGAGCAAGCTACCATAAGAGATCATAGAACTAGGTAGTTTTACTTTCTCTTGTCAAAACGGTAGTTTCAAAATAAATAAGGCTTTAACTAACCTATTGATTGGTATTAATATGATTCCTTACTCGTTATTTAATAAACTAAAAACTACTAGGATAAGTTTATAGTTAGCAAATAGATTAGTAAAACATCCTAAAGGCATTATAGAGGATATTTTTATTAAGGTTGATAAGTTTATCTTCCCAGTAGACTTCATAATTCTTGACAAAGAGGAAGATGTAGAGATACCTCTATTCCTTGGTCTACCTTTTTTAGCAAGTATTAAGTCGATTATTGATGTTGGCAAAGGCAAGTTAATACTAAGGGTAGCGGATGAAGAGGTTGTATTTAAAATGTCTAATGTTATGAATCCTAACCTTAAACTTATTGATATAAATGAATATAGTGAATTATGTAATGATTCACTTTCAGATATTTCATAAGACTCCTCTTTTAAAGGTCCACCGGATCTTTTACAAGTTTGAGATAGTAAACAAAAGTAAAAATATGGCAATAAGAAATAAGAGGTAGCTTACGTAGAGGTTATGGAACCTATGGTAAGACTTTAAAAACTCAATCTTTATAAGCCACCTTAAGCATGAAAGGTATGTCGAGCTAATAATGTTAAACAAGCACTACTTAGGAGGCAACTTAAGAATTAGGATAGATTTCATCTTTATCTCATTTTTTTCCATTGTTTTTGTGTTAGCATAGTAGTTTATTGATTTTTAATGGATGCTTTATTTTCTTTATTATTATTTTTATCTTTTTATCCTTTTTGTTTATATTTTTCAAGGATGGATGTATCTAATGTATAGGATAGATCTTCCTCTAATTCATAACTTTGCACGTCTTTTTATTTAGGGCAGTACCAATTCAAACCTTTCACATTTTTTGTGTTTTATTTTTTATATGCTTCAATTGTGTATATTGGGGACAATCTACAATTTTAAGTGTGGGGAATGGTTTTCTTAAATTTATTATAATATTTTTTATTAAATTTTATTAACTGATATTTGAACTAAATTAGTATGTAAAAGGATGAAAATTACAATAAACTTGCTTTTATAAGTTGTATTTTTAGTAATCATTGAGATAATTAATTTGAATGAAAATTGCATATTTTTTACACACAAGACTATTTTTGTGAGCTTTGAGCCTAAAAGCAAATACATTATTACTTAAGCTCATTTATTCTTTCTTGTGTGTTATCATGCATAGTTGGATAATTATATAACTTGCTTTTATTATTCGTATTGAGATCACATTTGCTAAATTAGAAACATTTAAATGATAAAGGCAAATGGATTCAACCTTTTGTTTATCCTGTTTTCTTGATAATTATCCTACCATATTTTATCCCTTAGGAGTGACCAATTTTGAGACTTGGCCTTTTCATTGATTATAACCATATTATTATCCTTTACCTTATTTGTCTTGAAACCTTTTTATTGTTTTTGAATCCTAAAGGTTATTTACATATTTTTCTTGAAGCCTTTTTATTGTATTTGAACCCCGAGGTTATTTACATTTATTTGATTGCTTGAAACTTAAGGTTTGAAAAGGTCCAATATTTCTTTAATTGCTAGTACATGATGAATGCTTGAAAAAATAATGATGCAAGCATAACAAGTAGAAAAAGAAAGTGTTAAAGTTATGGTACCAATGGAATTATGGTTTGAAGGACCCATAATGTGAAGAACTAAGTTGCATGTAATTGTGTTTATGTAAATTCCCTTCAATTTTATCACTCTTTTTATTATCCCTATCATACTCTAACCTAAGCCTCATTAAAATCATTTATTAAAACCTTTTTATTTTTGTTTTTAGTTTAATTATAAATGGTGGAGATATGATTTTATTGCAAACTTATAGTTAAAAATCCTTCCATGAATTGATTTAAGAGTTGTTACACTTTTCATCCTAAACACTTTGAGTGCATTGAGTGAATCCTTGTTAAGGGTGTAAAAATTTTGTTCTTTTTTATTTTATATATATATATATATATATAGTTTTTTATATTGAGCTATGAAGGTTGGTTTTATAATGACTTGAATCTAATTGTATGTTAATTTGATTGATATGATATAATAATTTAGAGTGTGGGGATGCATAGGTTGAGGTTAATAAGGGATAAATGTTTATAAGTTTGATGATTTAGATTATGATTTTCTTGAAGACAAGCAAAAGCTTAATTGCAGGGATATTTGATAAACAATTAATTAGCTATATTCATGTACTTATAGTTAGTATGTCATGTTTATTATTTAATGGTTTTATAGTATTTTTTATACTTATCTCACTTTAAATGTATCTGTAGGTAATAACTGCCTTCATATATTAAGAGGAGATGTATTCAGTTAAAATTATAGCATGAAATGAAAGAATTGGAGCAATTATGGACTTATAAGCTGGTTGTGTATAATGACAATGTAAGTCAATATAAACGTGTGGAGCTTTAACAACACAATTCCTTCCTGTATAAAGTTACACGCCACGACAGTGTATATTGACATGCACAATTGTGTATATCAAAAGAAACACCCAGAAGAGGCAGTTTTGAATATAGGACGAGGAAAGCATGAAGTTCATGTCACAAGATTTGATGAAAAGCATCCTTCAATCCAAATTATAAGAAGATTAATTAAAGACAAGACGGGGATTTAGAATATGAATTCTTTTATTTCTATTTGTTCTTCTGAATATAATTAATTTATTATTGGATTAGTTTTTTATGTGTAGAAATTAAATTGTGTTTGTGCCTAGGTGTGATGAATCCTAATTTGTGATGATAATATGATATAATCTTTTATTTAACGCAGCTTTATTGATAATTAATTCGAGTCAAGTTATTATATTAACAATATTTGATCTGTTCACATTGATATGCATGTTACATATGTGTTACTATTTTTTCAAGAAAAGTTTAAGAGAAATTTTTTAAAAATCTTTAAAATAATAAAGTGTTTTTATTTAAAAAATTAAAATTAAAATTACTTAAAATATAAAAAAATCGTATTTTTTAACCTAATTATTAATACTCCAAGTAAACCAAACATTAAATAGAGGCTACGATTGCCAACAACAAGGTTAGAATGTTAAACCCTTTCTCTTAAACAAACAAAGGCTGATGAAATAATTAAATCGAGAGATTAAGATCATTCCAAGGAGCTTAATTCATCCAATTCAGGGAGAGATGTATTTCACGTGGTCCACCGTCTCAGTAGGATAGGGCATCTCTCTTTAGACTCCGACCCGACATGGGGCATTCACGTGAAACCCACGTGGACCAAGGAATTAAATTAATGACAAGGAAAGATTGGAAACGAAAATGATGGTTGGAGTCAAAGTTGTATTTGGTAAAAAACCAATAAGATACAACCCATAAGACAGTAATTGGTCGTGTCTGAGACCGACAACCGCCGCCATTTAATTGGCAGTTGTGGTTTCTTGACAAAATCGCCGAAAATGTCTGAAATCTTTTTCTCCACGAGAGCCCTTCTTTTCATGGGGACGAAATCGTCTGTTACATAATATAATCCCTGTAATGTGCAGTGCTCTGTCCTATTTATTGCTAAAGATGTAGATGTTAGTTATTGCTAAATATGTAGATGCCTAGCAACGGCATGGTAGGAAAAGAAAATTGTGGACGGACGATTTCCTGCTTATAAGGTTCATATGAATATATGTACAAAATTAAAACATTATAATAGAAATCTAACCCTTTTCATGCATCTTTGTATGTGTCGTATACACGTTTCTGAGCATTTGCGTAAATACGTGTACAAGATTAGCGGCCCACACGTCTCTTCGAGAAAAATGTGGGGCTGTGAGTGAGAGAGCTGTCTCACTTCAGTGCTTTCTCACCATATATCCCTGAAATCTATGGATCATGACGACTTCCATGATGTAAACTACTACTAATGTTGCAACTTTCTAGCCACGTTCTAGTTACAATGTGTTTCTTTAGTTAAAAGTCGAAATTTCTATTTGGAGGTCAAATTTTATTGAGTTAGTAGTAAAATTAAACGTTTTTTCCCGTTAATCTCTTGTTGAAATTCTGCACCAATTTGGACTGTGCCTCACATTTCAATTGAGCATTGTTGGGTGCCTAGAGTCTCAATGAGTGAGTAAAAGCAACCTTTTGTTGGAAAGAAAGCACGGAAAGAACACAAAACATTTACGTGGAAAACCCCAATAGGGTAAAAACCACGGAGAGAGA
>JANIIA010000002.1:47062201-47081003 GCA_027478495.1 Erythroxylum alaternifolium | reverse complement strand
AGTCAAATAATCCTGTTGATAGTACACCATTGAGATAATAGTCTGGAAATGGACATTGTGGTGCGGCTGTTAAATACACTTTCCTTTTTCCATTTTTCAGCGCTCTGACAACCTACGGGCAAGAGCAGCAAAGTGTCGTTCGCCTCTTTCGATGTCGAAGTCTATACCATCCAAAACGACGTCTCCTAGTGGCCAGGAACTCGACAAACCGCCGAGAAAGTTGTTCTGGAGGTAGTCTGCCACACTCCTAGCGTCGTCAGCTGATTGTAAAGAACAGGAACTCAAATCTTCTGTACCACTAACCCTATTCCAACCATGTGCTAGAAATGAATGGTTAAGATTAAGTGGCACATAGTTGAAACATGGTCGGTGGCACAAAAGATCTCATCTCAAAGAATAGCTGTCTGGATCACGGTGACCTGATAAGTTGATTTCAGGAGCTTGTAGTTAGTAAATTTTGACAGGAAAGCTATGTTCACAATCTGGTATTTTCCTTAGGCACATGTGGCAATAAGCATACCTTCCCTTTCATCTTGGCCACAATAGACTACTATAACTCCAGTAGTGATGTGACATAATTTTGCCTAAGTTTTAGCATTCAAATCCTTTACGATCTTATTTTAATGTGCTCAGACTCAATTCTTTTAAGAAAAAGATTAAACCTTAATACCAATTTGAAAAGTTTGAAATAAATAGTCAAAACCACTTATTATTAAGGGAAATGAGGGAGTTTAGGCTACCAAAACATTTTATTTTGCATTTGATATCCGATTGGGAGGAAATAGGTTTTTATAGTGCAGTATTTCATTTACTCATATATTAAATTGCGTTTTTATACTTCTATTTTATGATTATTTTTATTAATGTGTAATGCACATGATTAATTTATTGGTTGAAATAATCATTTGCTAAATTAAATTTTGAATACGAAAAAGTTCAAGTCTTTTAATCACCTGTAACAACTAGGAGTTTTTATTTGTTACGTCATAAATTATTTCTCTTAGAGAAAGCATTCAACTTTGAAAACAACTTTTTTATTAGTTAAGAGTAAGGTTGCGTATTACTAGACCTCTTCAAACCTCACGTCTCAGCGGGATTTCTACTGAGTGTTGTTGTAGAAAAAACATTCAGCTAGATTAAATGCTACCGTAGATGTTGTGTTTGTCTTGCTTCAATGGTCTTTCTTTTCTTAAAGCTATTATTTAATTAAATTTTGAACTGTATCTAAGGTTGTTAAGCAATAAAAGTTATTTAAAATCCTTTACAATATTATTTTAGTGTGCTCAAATTCAATTCTTTTAAGAAAAAGATTAAACCTTAATCCAAATTTTAAGTTTAAAATAAATAAGCAAAATCACAAATTATTAAGGGAAATTAAAGAGATTGGGCTACCAAAATATTTTATTTTGCATATTGATATCAGATTATAAGAATCAAAGTGAAATATAGAAAAAACAGTATGACACGATCTTAAGCATAGGCACAGTCAGTAAAAACTGCAAATTCAAGACTTTGAATCTACGAGAGAAAAACATATTAAAAGTGGTTTAAAACCTTATCTTGGCCAGATTTGGCTTTTCACGTGAGTTTTGAAACTTATAAATAGATCCAAGATGTGAAGAGCAAATCATCCAATTTCCAGCTACATGTTCCAATTTCTCAAAGTTCCTTTTTTTTCTTTTTTCTTTAGTCAACATTGGAGTAGTTTTTCTTCAACTTCTAGTGGTAGAAATGACAATTATTGGCTAAGTCTTTTATTCTTTTGTTCTGAAAAATAAAAGGAAAATATATATCTAAACTAACATTGTAATGAGTTCAAAACTATATACAACAAAAGAAAGCAAATCTAACACACAACTTATTTACATTACCAAGCTAAAGATGCCAACTATACTTCATGTCATCAGATAAGGTAGTGTGCAGATTTTTTGCTATTAAAAAAGATCGAATCCAATTAATTACTATTCTCCGCAACCCGATAGGCTCCAGTTTCCTTATGAGCAAATAATCGCAAGTTACGATCCTTCTAAAGGCCATAGATGGTAGAAAGAAAGATGCCTTGATAGATGATAGCATTAGGACAACCCTTCTGGCAATATCTAATAGCCCAAGCAAAAAGGTGTTCCCAAGAGTGGGGAGAGCCTGTTTCCAGTAACAAATGTAGGATCCTACTCTAAACCACTTTTGAGTATAAGCACAAGAAAAAGAGGTGATCACGGTCTTCAGCTTCCAATTTACAAAAAGAGTAAGTAGTGTCGACATTTCAATGCAAACGATGTTTAGTCTTAAGTCTATTGAGGATAGCAAACCACAATATGAAGGATGCCTTAGGAGAGATAGAGTTATGCCATAAAAGAGAAGACCAAGGTACCTTAGTTAATCACCGAGTATCACTTGTTGGTGAACCGCCCACTAGTTTCCAACTTCTACTAGATGGCATCATCCCGTAACACATCAGTAGTAGAAGGTAAAATGGGAGCCAGAGTATTGAAACTTCTAAAATGGGTACCAATGATCAATCATAATCTCAAAGGGTGAAATCAACAGTAAACCAAGGTTTACTTCTTAAAAACTCTCATTTAAGGAAAGAAATAAAGATTCAAAAATAGTGCAACAATACAAGCACTGAAACAACAAAAATTAGGGTGAACAATCGAATGCTACTATAACTCATCGAACTAGATTTAAACCAACAACCTCATTACAACTTTTCCTATTTTGATGCAAATGTTAATTTTGAATTAAAATATGGTTTAATTCATCTGTTGCCAACTTTTTGTGGTACGACAGGTGAGGTTCTATATAAGCATCTTTAGAAATTTCATGTCGTATACACATGAATGAAGCATAATGTTGTTATTGGAGAATAAATTAAATTGGGAGCGTTCCCATTCTCCTTAAAGAATAATGCCCAAAATAGGTTTTACTATTTACGACCTGCTAATATCACCATGTGAAACGAAACGAAGAACTAATTTTTGGAAATTTTATTTCCAGCTTCAAGGGCTACAAGCATTATGCAGGAGATTTGTGACATTCGCCAACATAATAACTAATCACTATATAAGTACCAGGAGTGTTTTAAAAAGTTATGCGTTAATATTCTGCACCACTAAAGTAGGGAACAACTCCTAATTCAGTATTTTTACAAATAACTTTTACCCACTAAAAGGATTATCATTGATGCCACTAGCGGAGGAGCACTTATTGACAAAACACCAATAAGACGCACACGTTGATCACTATTATGGCATTTAACTCCCAACAATTCAATATTAGGATGGACTATTCAACTTAACAAGTTAATGAGGTAAACATTTCTTCTATTGAAAAACGTACGAATGATCTTATTGCACTTGTCCATCAATTGGCAACAGGAAAAATGGAAGCAGCACAGGTGTATGAGATTTTTTCAGTTAAAGGGCATCCAACCTGCATGTGTTTGACATTTCAAGATGGCTTCACACAGCAAGTTAACATGGCTAATTTTCAAGGACAACCTCAACATAATTATAATCCCTCTTCCACCACATATAACCCTGGTTGGAGAAACAATCCAAACTTAAAGTGGGGGAGATGGGCAAACAAACCAATCACCACATATAATCAGCCATATAGGCCTTCTCTTCATTCCAACCAAACAAGACAACAATCGCATCCAGTTGAAGCTTCAAATTATCTCTTGAAGAAATAGTTAAAAACTTGGCTACTAACATTTTGAAATTTCAACAAGAGACTCAGTCAAGTGTAAAAAATTTAGAGACTCAAACGGGATAGATTTTCGTTGTCATTAGTCATTTAGAAACCCAAAACAGCAACAAACTACCATTCCAAATAGATCTTAGAAAAAATGTAAGTGTTGTAATTTTAAGAAGTGACAAGGAGGTAGGGACTAAATGTGATGTGCAATTTGCACCTAAAGAGATCAAAACAGAGCTGAAAAATCTATTTCCAGCACCTGATTCGGTAAACTAGAATCTGAGGATGAGTTACATACTCCTCCCCTAGCCATACTTCCTCCTTCTCTAGAAGAATTAGAGGATAATTGGAGACGAGTGTGTGATGTTGACTTATATGCGACATTCCAAAGGTGTGAGGTAAATATCTCCCATTTCAATGCGATTAAACAAGTACCTAGATTTGCTAAATTCTTGAAAGAACTTTGTATAATGAAAAGAAGGCAAAAGCTACAAAGAATTGAGAAAATTAAAGTTAATGAAAATGTTTCAACAATAATTCGAAAAAAATTTCTTGAGAAGTGCAAAGATCCAAGTATGTTGTTCATCCCTTGCACTATAGAATAGAAAATGCAATGTTAGATCTAGGTACATCCATAAACTTCATGCCTTATTTTAATTATTTAACTGCCAAATTAGAACCATTGGAAATGATGGGAGTGGTGATTCAACTAGCAGATATGTCTAATGCATATCCCAAGGGGTTAGTAAAGGACATTCTTGTGCATGTTACGAAGTAATTTTTGCTCGCTCAAATCTATGTTTTGGATGCAGAAAATGATGATTAATCAACACTCATTTTATTAGGGAGACCATTTATGAAAATACTAAGGTCAAAATTTAATGTACATAATAGAGCTATAACAATGGAGTTTGATGAGGATATGATTAAATTTCAAAATCATGATATTTTTAAATCTCCTAATATAGATCGTCCTATATTTTCTACTGGTTTCATTAATTCATTATCACAAGATGCTTTTAAGATAGAGGAGACTAATCCTGACAGATGAATGATTACACCATCGAACCAATTATGTTAAATGAAAACACTCTTAGGAGGCACCCTAAGCTTATCTATTGTTTTGTTTTATTTTATTTCATTTATGTTTGCAAATTTTGTTTAGGTTTTGTACGTTTTACTTGCCTTATAGAATAAAAAAGGATGGAATTCAGATGAATCAAGAAAGAAAACCAAGGAATGCAAGATGTTTCAAAGATAGACGACTCTGCGAGAACTCGTATGCCTTTGTAAGTACCTGCACATGCCTTTTTATCTTGCTCGTGTAACAAATTGTTGTGATATTGGAGGAGCTAACTCGCAAAGATACACAGTCGTGTGGGATTTGACACACCCATGTAAGTACCTAGACAAACCTATATCCCTGGAGCGTGTATCAAACGTTTAAAATTTAGACACCCATATATCCAAACTATGTATGTCTCTTGCAATCGTGTAAATATGTGACCATTAAGAGAAAAATTAAAGGGCACGGTTAGAAAACTCTAAAATCTCCTCTTTTCATACACTTGCTACTCAAGTCACACCTCGACGAGCCTATAACATCACCCATTACTTATAACAGACCTAACCACTATGCAATCTTGCTAAATTTCCCATCGAAAGCAAAGAAGATAAATACGGCACTGTCTTTTTCTTTGCTCTTTCATTTCCTACCTTTTATATTTTCGTGCTTTACAATTAAATATTGGGGACAATGTTTTAAATAGGTGTAGGGGTGGATATTCTTCTTTGTTATGATTTTGTGGATATTTTGAACATTTTTAGGATGTTTGAGTACTTTCTTTTAATGGCTTGTTTATGCATAATGCTTTTAGAAGTTGATGAAATAAAATGTCTAAGAAATTTTTGCTAAACCATTTTGAATGAACATGATTATGTTTGCAGATTGAGATTAAAATTAATCAAGATAAACGCTAAACACTTTGATAAGTCGAAATAGTTAGGATATGCACTTAGATAAATGGAGCCAATTATTGATAAAGTATTGCATGAGGATTTGGTAAATTTGTTTGAAGCCCGTAAGTATTTGAGCCTTAAAAGATAGAAGCATCTTATATCTATCCATTTTCTTTTGGTATTTGATTCTTTGTAATTTGGATACCTCTAGAACTTACATTGAACCAAATTGTATTACTACGATTTTTTAATACTTAAATATAATAAAGGTCTTTCTTGTTTTAGCCACTTTAACTTAAAAAGTCACCTTACTTAATTATCCTTATTTCAGCCCTTATAGCCATTTTAAAAATTCATTTCTTTAGTTTAATATTCATTTCTTCATGTTTTAAACTCATATCACAAACCTATCCTATTATATATCCTATCACCCAACTACATTTTTAATAAGGTATCTTAAGCTATTTGCGGAATTTGATGTGACTTTTGTTTTCCAAGCTACTCATTTTGTATTTAGTTTAATTTTATTTTATGATTACCAATTTATGATTATTTTTGATAAAATAAAAATTAAGAAATCAAAAAATATATATAAAAAATCAAGAATAGAATATTTGCAACCATATTATATAGATAGATGAATACTTGGTCACATTCATAGCCCTATATTTTATTTGAATGCCTTATTGAATATGTGTGGTTTTAGCTTATAATTTTTCCTTAACCAAACTTTAACCCTATCCCCATTTTAATAAAATCCCTTTTGATTTATACCTTCATAAGTTTATGGTGAGAAAAATTTGGTGTATTCTTTGTGACAAGAGCGTGAGAGTAAATACTTAAGCCTAAATAATTGTGTGAAGGATTGAATATAGTAAGAAAATTTACCAAGGCTTTGTGCATACTTCTAATTTTGATTATCTTTAATTGTCTATTTTCATATTTTTTTTGGTGAAAATCAACTTGATGTGTGATGATGCTCAACTCTTTTTTCTAAGTCTTAAGGAATATGCATAGTTTAATCTAATGAGAACAGGTTTGATAAAAACTATTTGCCTATCTTGGTTTATTAATCTTTCATTTGCTGAGGGATAAGCACGGATTAAGTATGGGAGAATTTGATGTGTCATAATTATGATTATGAATACCAGTATGTACCGATTGGTCGGTACGTACCGTATCAAACCAAGATCGGTACAAAATTAGGGGTTGGTAGTACCGCATTTAAATATCGGTCAGTATCGAAAATTTTAAAAAATAGGGGAAATTTTTTGAAAATTTTTTAAAATCTTCCTCCTCCCTCCTACCTCTCTTTCCCCTTTTTTTTCAAAGTTTTTTAATTAGTTATTTTATTTATTTCAACTTTTATAATTATTGTGAATTTTAATTTTTGTTTTTAAATAATAATAAATATTTCTATTACTAATAATAATTATAAATTAAATAAAACTTAAAAATAAATTATTTAATATTTTATATAATATTTATTAATAAATTATTAATAAAAATATTTTATTTTTTAAAATAAATAATTTAAAAAATATTATTTATAAACTAATATTTATTCTATATATTTTTAATTATTAAATAAAAATGTATTTGAAATTTATATATTTTTAAAATGTATTTCCATTTAATTATATTTATTAATAATTATTAAATTAAAATTGTGATTATTATTTATTATTATGATTTTTGGAGACAGAGTATAACCGTATAATATGATAATGGACTATTTAGTAATTTTAAAAAATTCAGGGACTATTTTATAAATTTAAAAAATTACCCGAAACGGTACTCAGCATTAACTGGTATCGGTACAGTACCGTACTAGAACCCAATCTAATACCAAGTTCGGTACAATATTCGTAACATTGATCATAATTATGCCTTACTTTTAGCATTCAAAGTCTTTCATAATCTATCTTAATATGTTTAAAACTTAGTATTTATATTATTTTTGCAAGATACGGTTGAAAGATGTCGGTTGAGTGGAAAAAGAATTGAGCCTTAATCTAAATATAAAATTTTAAATGGAGGAGCAATTTGAATAATAATCAAGAGTTAATCAAGAAAATTTGGACTAACAAAATGTTTTATTTTGCAGATTAAGATCATACCATAGGAATCAAAGTAAAATTTGATAAAAAAAGGTCTCAATCAATAAGGTTATAGTTTCACGTCAAATCCTCTATTCCAACTCTGTCTATTATATCTTATCTAAGTATTTACGTGAGATCCATGTAAATGTGTGGATGAGATTTAATAGAACATATAAAAATATTATAACTAAAATAGGAGATTTAATCTCTTATAATTTAGGGTACGTAACACATCCAATTTTTAGCTGCATTTTCTAGCTTCTCAAAGTTCTCTTGTTTGTTCTTTTCTTTCGTCAACATTAGAGTAGGTTTTCTTCCGCTTTTACCGATAGGAATGATCATTGCTGACTAGATCTTTGTTTTTAGTTGAAAGAAGTGGAAGGCTTTTCTAGAACATTGAAGATTGGAAACAGAGGAAGAAAAAAAACAAGCAAAAAGTTACAGGTTTTGAATGGAGTTAGCATCTGGGCCCGCATTTATCTGTAAATATTTTTGGGCCGAAGGTGGGACCAACCTTGTGTTTATACACATAATTTTTTTTATATGTTTTAAGCGGATCTCAATTATAAGAAGATATTTTTAGACCATTTACATCAGACTAATTCTTTCTCGAATACATTAAGTTTCTTGTAGGAGGCAAAGCTGGTATGACGCGCTTAGTTGCATCTAAGAGTTATATCTGGCTTCTTTTTCTCTTCACACCTGCAAGTAATGTGAATTTGCCATTTTCACCAGGACAAAGATTTTGACTACGCCTTCAGAATGTATGCCGTTAAAACAAATAGCCAAAGGATGTGGATGTGTCAAATGCCAGAATATGAAAAAATAAGGCCACTTTGTTTGAACAGAAGATCTGAGGAGGCTGTGGTGTGGCCGTGCCTATCTGGGAATAAACCTAATTCAATCTTTTATAGATAACTTCAACAAGGATTTGATTATCATAACTTGACTTAAAATATAAGAAAAATAAGAGAAGAATTTGTCGTTACATATATAAAATTTCTACAACAGGTTTTAACAAGATCGATATTTCATTATTCAAATACACATGCAAAAGGCACCCATGTTATTATTTTACTGTTACTCAACACAGTTAGCGCATTCCCTTAAACGTTGGGCTTAATTGCAGCACTGAATCCTTTGTCATATTGGCGAGACCAGACCATGACACCTCCATATTTGGACGACCTCTTGACAAACGGCAAAATCTGAGAATTCACAACGTCCGGTCGGACGTAGCCACTCCCCGCCGCGCTAGGAGAAGCAGGCAACCCCACGTATACTTTTCCGGCATTAATTGTCGTCCACTGATTCCAAGAACTCCTGAACGCGTCACCGTTGCCTGAGAATTGACAACCGTTGTTGTAGAATTGGACCCAGACGTAGTCGAAGAGTCCAGTTCTTATTGCCCCATTGAGCCACCTATCTGGGAATGGACACTGAGGAGCTGCTGATAAGTACACCTTCTTCTGCCCGCGGAATCCTCTCAGTGCTCTTGCCAGCTCGTCCCAGTGTTGAGTTGTGCCTCCTTCAATATCGAAATCAATACCGTCCAACACAGCATTACCTAATGGACGAGACGCCGACTGCCCTCCAAGATAATTGTTCCACAGGTACTGTGCAACTCTCCTGGAATTTTGTTTTGTTAGAATAAAGAAGACGATATGTATGGAAAAAAAAAAGCTGCAAGTTACTTTACGTGCAAGTACTCCTTCCACTACCTGGCATCATCAGCTGAAGCAAGTGTGTAGCTTCCAGAAGCGCCTCCGAGAGAGAGCAGGACCTTAATGCCTCGACCCTGGCAAGCTCTAATGTCGTTGCTTAAACTAGAACAGCCACCCCCGGCAGGGTTACAATGCCCTGCTAGGTTAAGTACTGGTGTCTGTCCATTGCCAAAAGTGACAAGGAAAGCTATATTTACAATAGCATAGTTGCCTGAAGAACAAGCATCTGCCAAGCTTCCCTCATTCCCATTTTGACCCCAGTACACGGCGATATCGCCTGCACTGGACCCCTTAATAATCGCAGAACACAGCAGGCAGAGAAAGGTAAGTGAAAGTGCAGTTCGATCAGCCATTGTTGTTACCTTCTTTTTGTTGGTTTGCTTCGCTTCAAGATCTTCTGCCCTAATTTATAGAAGAATGTCTCAGGTTAGCCGAAATCTTGTGGAAATAGACTTGTGGGAAAAGTCTACAAGACGTGCTTTCGCGAAGTTCAAACACCGTGTAGAATGCGCAATCAGAGTTTACGTATTGTTCGGCTAAATTTTCCATTGAACTTATCCTAACTCATTCAATCGGTCAAACTGAGAAATATCCACGTTCTTGTACCTACCTTTACGTTTGCCAAAATTGAGAAATTTATGATAATGTTTCATAATGAAAGTCAACAATTTCGGTTTTATATGAAAGGCGTATAATGCAAGTATTGTTGGGATATCAAGTCTAATTAGAATCCTACTTTGGAAAGAAAGTGACGAAATAAGTAGAGGTATATAAGTAAAAAAGACCTATAAATTTAATGTTCTAAAGTTTTAGGTTAAAATATAGTGTCAAAGCCTATAAATATATTTGCTCACTAAATCTATGATAAAGATTTCCCATAAAAATGAACTCCTCAAATTCAACAAGTAATATCAGAGTCGGTAGTTCCGCAAGGAATAAGTAGAGAGACGATAGAATGACAACAGTTTAAAAATAAGGCAGAAAAAAGCTTCCACTCAAAAGAAAACTCAAACTTAATGTGAAAGTTTACATTTGAGCAGCCCCGGCCCTGGGCAGGGGCGAGGTGGGCCCTTGCCCAGGGCCCACTTTTATTTTTTTAAAAAATACATATAAAAATATAATTTTTTGAAAAAAAAATTTAATTTATTTTTAATTAATATCAGGGGCCCATTTTTTCTCTTTCGCCCCGAACCTATAAAATCTTAGGACCGGCCCTGCATTTGAGAGGGAGATTATTGAGATATCAAGTATAAGTAGGAATCTCACGTTGGAAAAAAAATATGAAACTAGTGAATGGCTTATAAGTTAAAAAGACTAAAAAACTTCATGTCTCAAAATTTTGAATTAAATTACGATGTCAAAACTTATAAATATGTTTCCTTACTAAGTTTATGGTAAAGAACTCTCATAAAGTGGGCTGTCTAAATCTGATACGCCTTTCGTGAACTGCATTTCAGGTTTGAAGGTGCAGGGTAGACTCTGAATGATGAACTTAGCCCAATGCATAGAAAGTTCCAAGCTCTAAAGTACTACAGACCATGAACTATGAAGTCTAGTCCAGTGTAGAACGACGACAGTCTTAGGCCCAAGAACTAGACATACTGTATTTTTGCCAACCTAGGTTGGGCTCGAGCCTAGATTTAGGCATCAGGCCGGGTCACTGTCTTGCCTTTTTATTAAATCTCGTAGAATTTTCGGGAAAGAAGCTTCTGTCTGTTCATCTGGAACTCGTCTACGGAAGGTTCTTCTGTATACCCTAAACGTGGGAAGCTAAATGAACCAATCGTATTCATCAGCATATTTGATCATCTTTAGTGTATTGATAGCTGTCCAGCTGCATTAATATGGCCATGAAACTGCTCGCAGAAGAACAAACATATGGTTAGTTTGTTGCTTAGTCTCTCTCAATGTGTCGGTCGGATTACGTGGCAAGAAAATCTAGATGGTTCAGTCGTTGGGGACTACGGAGACGCGCGAAAGATCTGGAACGAGCTCGTAGGTAGTTCCCAACGTCTCTTTGTAACTTCAGTGCATATAAAGTCACCTTTGCTTCTAACATTTTCCATAAGAAAAAGTATCAGAATCGAACGCAAGCTTTATCGACTAAGAAGAGACAACCTAAGTTGGAGCAAGCGTTATTGGGTTGGTGGACCGATTCGAGCCGATAGCTGGGTCATTTGGATTGTGGAATCGTTTGGTTTGGAGTTTCTGTTTCTTTCTCGTTTAGAATTGTAAGTAGCTGACAGTTCTTTATCGTTCAGTTCGTCAGTGATATGCCTTTCTCGTATTGAAGTGAATGTTCCTGATATCTGGGAGTTAATGATGTAGAATTGGCATTGTGAATTTCACGGTAGCTTCTTTTTTCATTGTTGTTTTCCTGAAAGACATATGCTTACTAATAGTCCTTGAGCCAGCTCTGTTATTCTTCATCATGATGATTTAAGTCTTCAACTGGAATCCTTGAATAGATTTCAGCGTTCAAACAGGAAACTTGTAAAGATGATGCCTGCTTCGTTGTTGTTGAGTTGTTTGCTATTCAGTTCATCGTTGACATGCCTTTCTCGTACTGAAATGAATGTTCATTGTTGGAAAGAAAGCACGGAAAGAACACAAAAATTTTACGTGGAAAACTCCAATAGGGTAAAAACTACGGAGAGAGAAGAATTTTACTATAACAAAATAGGGATTACAAATTTAACCCTCTAATTTGTTTAAGAGGATATTTGATTTTTGGTACATAAAATAAGGAGGAGAGGGCTTTCTTATATAGGCCCCTCTCCTCTCTCATTTTCTCATCCCACCGATATGGGATGAGTGTCATAACACCTTTGATACCCAATTCATCTAAACTAAACCAAACTCTTACTTGAATACTTAGTGCCCTTAACTTAATTATGAATTTTGTGTTGCCTTTGTTTAGTTGCATAATTTACGATCTATTTACATTTGACTTTCTCGTTTTAAATTCAGGACAGCAAACATATGGTTGCTTGTAATTAGCAACTGAAATGGATAATTGTCACCACAACGTTATACATAAGGGTTTGAATTATGGGAATATATGCTATGGTCCAATGAAAAAATAAGACACCTTTGTCTCTTTTAGATGTCATGCTCACACAAGGTATAAAAAAGTGGTTCTAATGTTCAGTGTCTCCTGACGAAACATCAGCTCCTTTTTGTTGATTATAGAGTGCATATACTTCTAATTAATAATTTCTACTAAGAGTCTTTACCACTTTCAGCAAGTATGTGGACTACCATGTTACACTAGAGAGATCGACACTTAGATTAAACTTAGAAGTGGGAGTGGCCACTCTTGCTTTTCCACACCAATTGGTTGGATAGATGCCACTTTTCATCAAGTTCTGAGGATAAGAAAAACTAACTGCAGAATGAAATCTTAGTCCCAGAACCGCGCATAGTTTTTAGTAGTGGGCATCGACAATACACAAAAGTTAATAAAATTATCAAAAAGTAATAGCAAAGTGTGCCTTGCTTGTGGTCGGTCAACTATTAATATACACTTTTACTAAGGTCGCTCGTGCATGTAGGTCTATTTTAATAAAACAAAATTTTAACCATGGTGGATAATAATACATTCTTTCTCATATCATTCTCTCTCTTTTTTATATTGGAGTGGCTATCGTCAGGACCAAAGTGCTTTAGTACTTTCTGCAGGGTGGCTAGCCAGGTAGGTAGGGCAATGTTTTTAACATTCTTGGCAGTTGAAATTAGATTTACAGTCTAATGAACGCCATCAACAGTGCAATTATCTTTCTATATTCCATGAATACGTAAGGCAGGTCTAAAGTCAACTCATATAACTTTTAGGAAAAAGTATGATTTGCTTCTAATTATACGTTACGTAGTTCCAGATTTCAATTCTTGTTATACCCACTGATCTTCTTAAGGTTTTATGAGGACTTCACTTCTTTCTTTTTCATTAATTGACATGTGAGCAGTCGTCGTTTTCTATCTCCAATGGATTGAACGATATATTCTTCTGATCAGTGCCAATGAGTAAACAAATAACATTTTTTATGCTAGAGTGGCACTTCTTACTATATTGGTGACATAAACAACTAATTTGCAACTTTTGGCAAAGTAACAGGCCGATCTTGATCGTTTAAAAAACTCGTAAGCGGCGTTGCGATGAATGTGAAAATCGTTTTCAGTATTAATGCATATATGGGGCGCGTTGCAGCCACAATGTCTTGTTAACTTCTTGCTGTTTGATGTGGCCATTCGCCAAAACATGCACTATAATGGCTGTTGACTTTCAGGAAAACGTAATCTTTTAAGGTTTCTTTTATTAGCTACATTACGTATGCCATGTAATCGTTAGTTATCAATACATTAGTTATTGAGTTTTTATATTTCTTTTTATTTTAACTATCTAAATTTATATTATGATTATAATTACTTGAATTAAAATTTTAATTAGATCCATAATATAATTTATGAAGTATAAATTAATGTATTGTTAAATTTTGTTTTTTATATTTATTGGAATTACTATCAAGGCATTTTCATTTCTGTACTTCCTCATTTTTGCATGTCTGTTATTCTGATATACTCCTACCTAGTTTTAAATGGGAAATTTATGAAAAATACATATGAATCTTTTAATTTATTATTATATTATAGAAGCTTAGAGTTTTTGAGGCAAGCAAGGGGCAGGTAAAATATTTAGATTGTTTCCAAAAAATATTTTGATTGTTAAAGATAGGGGTAATAGTGTACTTAAGATTTTTTAAAAAGCTTAAAGTGAAAGCCATGCGTATCGCATTGTTAATTAGGTGTTCTATTATTTGTATGATTGCATATAAACAATTTTTTTTACAGAATTTGGTAAACAATTATATTTTTGTATCAAATTTAAACAATTCATAACTAAATAGAGAATTTAAACACAGAGACATTCATAATAATGTGGAAATTTTATATGACCAATTATTAGATGACCTGAATGTCTGATGATTGGCCATGATTTGATGTTTATTTATATATTCAACATGTTAGTTGGAATAAATGATAAAATAAGAATAAGAATCTAAATGTCAAAAATGATAAAACAAGCCTAACAATCTAAATGTTATGATAAACCCTCTCTTGTGTTCAGACCACTCTTACTTGAAAATTGTGGATTTTTTCCTATAAGGAAGCTCAATGCTCCATTAGGTTTTTCAATTTTCTCTCCAAAATGGAGGCATTCATGGAGTTGGTGAAGGGTGTTTGTTTCAGTAATATCGCTGGATTTAAATCCTACCAGCTTATTAGGAAAATTTAGAATTTTAGAAACAGATTAAAGCAATTCCTTAACTATGGAATTCCTCTTACTACATAGAGGTTATAAAAAACCAAGGATGAGTTAAGGGAAGTACAGGATGCTAGCTATCTTTATCCTTACAATCAAGCTTTAAACACTGAAGTGATCAGGAAACTTGAGAACTACAACATGGGCCTTTTAGACCATATTTCCTTCCTTTTGCAAAAGGCAAGAACTATTTGGCTAAAATAGGGTAATTCTAGTACTAAGTTCTTTCATTATTCTATCCTAAAAAAGAAGGAATTTTAACATTATCTATTGCTTGCTTGATAATAATGGTCAATTGGTGACTGGTAAATACTCGATTGAAAATATGGTTATTAGTTTCTATATTGACTTGTTAGTTTCAAGCTAATCTAGTCAACTCTTTATGCAAGATCTTATAGAGTTAATTGGTCCTTCCACATCACAGGATAACTTGGAATTGCTTCAATAGTTAGCTTCTAGGTAGGAAATCCAAGGAGTTTTGCTTTCTCTAAACTTAAGGAAAACTCCAAGCCCTGATGAGTACAACACACACTTTTCTCAAAGCACCTAGAATATTACTAGGGAGCTACTAGTAAAAGTCATACAAGAATTCATGCACTCTGGGAAGTTGATTAGGGAGATAAATGCTGCTCACATTTACATGATTCCTAAGGTTCCTAATGTCATCTCCCTTAATGATTTTAGTCATGTATCATGTTGTAACACTATGTACAAGATCATTGCGAAGCTGTTGGCTAACAAGCTTAAGAAGCCTCCAAAGCAAATGATTCATTAGTCCCAAGGAGCTTTTATCCAAGGTAGATTCATTTTAGACAATATTCTTATGGTGCAAGAGCTAATGAGGGAATATAACATGAAAAGATCTATCAAATGTTTTACAATTGAAGTGGATTTTTTCAAAGCATTTGACAGTATCCATTAGGATTTCATTTTCAACAGCCTTAAATGACTTAGTTTCCCTATAAAATTTATTTCTTGGATTAGAGAATGTCTCTCATCCCCTTCTTATAATGTGGTCATTAATGGATCCCTTACTAGACTTTTCAAAGGCTCAAATAGGATAAAGCAGGGAGACCCTCTATCTCTATACCTGTTTACTATCTCCACAGAAATCCTTAATAGAATTGTCAAATCAAACATGGATGGTAATCCAAATTTCACTTTCCATTACAAATGCAAGGAGCTTTAACTCACTAACCTTAGCTTTGCAGACGATTTAATGTTGTTTTGTGTATAGCAGATCATAAATCCATTTCACTTTTGCATAAATCACTATTGGAGTTATGTAGGATTTTTGGTTTAAACGTTAATGCTTTGAAAAGTATAATTTAATTTTCTTCACATGTTTCTAATTCTAAGAACATAAAAAACATCTTTGGGTTAAATTTTCAAACCTTGCCTTTCAAGTACTTAGGAGTTCCTATTTCTTCCAAGAAGTTGAAGTTTCATGATTGGTTGGCAAGATAGAGCCATATCTCAAGTAGGAAGGGTCCAAATTATCATCTTAGTGTTGAATAATCTTCACAATCATTGGAGCTTTTATATATTTATTCCTAAGAAGATCAATAAGATGGAAAAATGCATGAGGAACTTCCTTTGGTCTAGGAATGCTATGGATTCAAAAGGAGTTAAAATTAAACGGGGAATAACTATCCTGGAAAAAACAGTAAGGAGGAAAAGGTTTGGTCTCAATTTAGATGGTTCAAATAAAATTAATAGCTAAGAGAATTTGGAGGCTTTTCAATGATAAAGAGGCACTTAAAAGCAAATGGACAAATGAATACTACTTGAAGGACTCTAATTTCTAGAAAATGGGGGGAAAATAAGAATACGAATGTTAAGGTACAAACATGTTGATAGTTATGATTTGCATTATGTTTTAAGGTTCAATTTGTTAAGTATTTAATGTTAATTTGAGTATTTAGTGTGTATTTACGTTTTAATTGTGTTACTTTATGTGTTTAAGTGTTTTTGTGGGTTAGTATGAGTCTTTGAACTTAAATGTTATATTTTTGAGGTACTTTGATGTGTTTGTTAGTGTTTTAGGGTAAACGGTTAAGAATGGAGAAGTTTTGAAGAATTTTGGGCCAAAAACATAGCTAGATCGTGGAAAAATAGGCCACGATCATTCAATTTGGTCCATGATCATGATAGAGAGCTCTGTGCCAGGCCACGATTGTGACAGAGACGGTTAGCCGTTGGCCACAATCGTGGCAGGAATGGCCACGATTGTGACCTGCATTGGGCTGAAACTAAAACTCAAATTTTGCAAGACTTTTCAGACCGTTTCAACCTCGAATCAACCCTAGGGCTTCCAAAGGATAAATATAACATTAAAGAATAGAAGAAGGAGCTTTTGAAGAGCCCTAATCAGCCACCAAAAATGAAACCCTAAGAGAGAACCTTGAGAGATCGAGAAAGAAACGAAGGAAGAGAGGAGAGGAAAATGACGAAAAATGACGTGCTTCCCAGATTAAGAAGCTTTTTGAAGTTGTGGCCTCCCATCGTCCCGTTGATTTTTGTTCGTATGTATTTCAGTTTTATTCAATTATAGAATTGGGATATATAGTTGATTATAGACTTACATTGTGGTTGATGTTCTATACTCACCTTTGGATTATTATTATTGATTTAATGAAATCTGATTGTGTTATGTGTTTATTGCATTAATTATGATTTATTCTACACTTCATATCTCGATAATAAACTAAGAGGATGAATTGAGAGAAAATGATTAATTTGGGCTAACGAGAGTTAGGTAAATTAATAGATTCAGAATTAAATCAAGTTGCTAAATCTTATGTTGAGAGATCACATTTAGGTTTCCAATTGTTTATTAGAGAACTTAAGAACTAATTAGGTTTTGGATAGGTTGGAAATTCAGATATTACAACTTCCTATAATCTGATTAGGGTTTATGCTTTAAGGTTCAATTATAACTTGAGTGAGAGTAATTAACCCTAGGATCATCTAGAACCGTTAATTCGATAAATCATAATATGTTAGGTTGACATTAAGGATAGATAATTTGTCCTTTCTCTCTTTCGATAAACTCATTCGGTGGAATTTGAGGTTGTGCAATCATCATTTAACAAATTGATAAATTTTCATTAATTGTTATTTAAAATTGTTAATCGTCATTGTGATTGCTTATAATTAAGTGTTAATTGTCAATTATTGTTTTGTTAGTTGAGTTGGTTATTTGATTTAGTTAGTCCTCATGTTAAAATTTATTGATTGTTAAATATTTGTTTAATAGTTTCCGACCTTAGATTTTAGGACTAGACTAACCCTCCTTGTGGGAAGGTAACCTTAGGTACTACACTAACGACCCATGCGCTTGCAAAAATATCGAGGTAAAAAAATTAAAACTTAGCATATGTAATCACTCGAACAAGTTTTTGCGCCGTTGTTGGGGAGGCAATAGTTTAGTTCTATCATTTAAGGTGTTAGATTAGTTTTTATTTTTTGTTTTTGTTTCTTTCGTTTATTTTCAAAAATCATGCTCTTGCATGAACATATAAGTCACAAGAGGTTCTAGTCGTGCAATGGAGATGATAGATTTAGATATTAATCGATTAGAACGAACCCTTAGGAAAGTTCAGTGAGAAGAAGAAGACAAGAATGGAAAATTAATAATGGCCGACGAATTCCAACAGAACATAGACCATAGAGTGAACTAAGACCGATAACAAAGGACCCTGATGGACTTCATGAGGCTGGGATTCAACACTACAAACCAAGGAGTGGCTAAGCCACCTGTTCAAATGGCTTCGTTCAAGATTAAGTTGACCCTCCTTAATATGCTTCAACAAAATGTGCAATTATATGTATTGGCGAATGAGGATTCCAACACGCATATCATGATTTTCCTTTAGATCTGTGATACTTTTCGATATCATCAAACGTCAGAGGATGTTGTTAGAATTAGGTTGTTTCCCTTCACTCTTAGAGACAGGGCGAAGGCTTGGTACCATTCACTAAGCCCAACCAACATC
>JANIIA010000002.1:47039079-47053519 GCA_027478495.1 Erythroxylum alaternifolium | reverse complement strand
GTAAAATATTTGGTTTGACTTTTGGGCTTGTATCTGATATGTATATGTGAATTTGTTTGTAAGTTTGTAACAACAATTCTTCAGTTTGGTTTAGATTTTTCAGCGAGTTTATGTTACGTACTATGTAATTTAATGTATGTTTGCTTGAATTGTTTACTGGAAGTTTTCGTATGCTTTGATTTGTTTGTGCTGTTTTGTGTGGCATTTATATATCCTTCCAGGGGTATATGGGTGTTACAAATATACAGGATTTTTTTAATTAAATAAAAGGTTTTATATTTAATTTTCAAAATTAGTTTTGTTTTTAATATTAGAAAATACTTCTCTAATTAAGGAAAAGTTAATTATAATAACATTAGAAGTAGCTTTCTAATTGAATTAAAATGTGTTACTTGTATAATTTTGAAAAGGAAAACTTTCTAAATTATGATAAGTAACAAACATAATTTAATAAAAATTGTTTTCAATTAAATTTGTTAAAGAAGTCAAGATAATTGGAATAGTTTCCAATTGAATTTGAAAATTGTTTATGAATCAAATTAAATTTCTATTTAGACTACGAATTTGATAAATTTAGTAATCAATGGATTTATTCTAATTTAATTACTCAAAGAGTTGAAAATATTATTTTAGATTATGAAGATCAATAATTAGAATAAAACGTAGGTCGATATTTTATACATATAATTTAATTATGGGTGCATAAATTGCATACTTTATTTATATGTTTATATACATATACATACATACATACATACATACATACATACATACATACATATATATATATATTAGATGCATGGTAAATTGTATGTTTTATGTGTGATATTTTATATACAATTTTCTGATTGATGTGATGAATGACACTAAATTCTTAGTTAGAATATTAAGTATGCATTGAGAATGTGATTGTTGCTTTCCGTTGTTATAAGAATAAACTAGGGTTATGTTTATTGTTACATTTGTTATGCAAAATTAAGGCTACTTTAACCCAAATATGTTTAGTTTTATAACAGTGGATCCTCCTTAACTAAATTTGTGTGATTTGGATGAATAAACCATGATTACTTGAATTTAGAGGTAGGAATAACGTATAAGATACATTTTAAAAGAGTTGTTAACTAGTAGATCTAGGAGTCACATGATATATGATTGATAAAAATATTATCTACCTAATTTAAGTTTAGTTGTTTTGTTAAGCAAACTTAAGATCAACTAAATTTAATGAACCAAATTTCTTGGACATAAATTATGTTTGAGAAGAGTTCTTAAATTTTGATAAAAGTTGTATGTCCATTATGAAATTTTGTTATTAATCTTTGTTGACAATTTGGAGTTTTAAGTTTTATAGACATGTCAAAATCATATAGATGAAAAAAATTGTTATCATTTGGAGTTGAATAATGTTTCATAAACTTTGATGATAACATGTAAGATGTATTTCAACATCATTATAACAACATTTAAGAGGTTGGATGAAGTACAGTTGAAATGTATACTACCCCAATGAAATTGTTTCACTCAATTTAGCCTACTAAAATCATAAACATGGACATCAATTAAAGGCTTTGCTATATAATGATAATAGTTATCATAGAAGAAATTATTGCATAACTATTCTTACCTATATGAAATAGAATAGAGATTATATATATTTCTCTTTCATACTTATGAGTATTTGATACTGAATTTAGAGTTAACATTATTATAATGTTCATTGCATGATAAGGGATAGATTGCTAAGTAAAAGTAGTTGATCTAAGTTTATGCAAATAGATTGTATATGTTAGATCAAAAAAGGAGACTTATGCTTAACATAAATGGCAAGAATAAAAAGTTGAATAACCGAGAGTATACTTTTATGCCATATTGATTAAATCAATACAAATCATAAAGTTAAATACTATGATATGGGTATCCATTTAATTATGACTCATATAAAACTTATGAAGCTTGTTGAGTTAAAGAATAACTAAATCAACCTTGGTGAAAGGATAATGATGAAATTGTTAAATTTATACAAGTGATGTATTGGATAGAATAACAAATCATAAAAGGATGATTCTTTTATATCATTATATTGCTAATTAATGACTTTATAAGATATAGTCATATGTATTAAACGAAATATTGATTTAAATATTTTGAAAAGTTCAAATAGTTTAAATCTAAGTAGAATAAGTATTGAGAATGCTGAATTACTTCAAAGAGATCGATATGGTAAGTTTTAAATTTTTTAATTATCTATATATAAGGAATGAAATTCTCTAATGAATATCTCTATAACTAAATTCCTAATAGTATAATTTTATTTAAAAAGGAATATGTAGTATGAGATATTGTATAATGAAATATTTATTTCTTTTATAATAATGCCTAACATAATAACATAACTTCAGTAGTTCCAATTAGATCAATTAACAAGATTTTATATTAGATACGAAATGTTAAGACTTTGAAAGAGTCAAAGTTAATGATTTAAGGAAGTGATGCTTAGTTGAAGCACGTATTATACACTAAGTTTAGAACTAAATTAGATTAAAAGGTCATAAGATATCCAAAAAGTTGGATATAATCTTACAGGCCTATTAAACAAATTTTTTGTTTTAATGTATGTCTATAGGAGAATGGTTCTCAAGATAAGTAGTAAGAGTGAGATGAAATTTAAAAAGTTAAAATCTTACGACAATACATCAAATTAAACTAGTATCTTTATTGATACATTTGATGTATAATTGAAAGGCTACAAGATATTGAAATATTTACTTTCATAGTGAAATTCAACGAATTTATTTTGGAGATGATTGTGAATTTTCATGTCTACAAAAGGTTCTCTTTAGTGTGAGTATATAGAGATATATTGCTCATAGAGAACAACAATTCTAATTTTCAATTGTTGAAAATATAATTGTTCAATAACATTCTTGTTAGATGTGAAAAGGTAACAACTTAATTTTGGATTTTTGATCTATAGAGATAGATTGGAAGTTGTTTACCTATTCTAAGTTCAAGTACATATATTATGTACAAAAGATGTTTAATATTTGATATATCTAATACTTGAGAAGCATTAAAGATATCAATTATTGTATATATGAGTTGATATTTGAGTTTAAGGTTATATGGATATTAACCTTAGAAGTAAATCCTAATTAAGATCTATCTTACTTAAAACAATATCATTTTAAGATTGAAAAGGTTCCAATGTAGCAATGGTTGCTAATTAGCCATAATATATTTTTCATTTAATAGAAATGATTAATCGAGTTAATAAGTTCTTTAATGAACTTGATATAATTCCTTGCATTGCTCAATATAGTAATATACTGAAAGACATTAGAACATTTGGGCATGCAAAAGGAGCTAAGGTCTTATGAAAGATCCAATTATATATTTACGTAGTTTATCTTAACTATGATGATAATTGAAATGAAAATTTTAATACTTGCGCAAGTACTCACTGTAGAGAATTTTGCAGAATTATCTCAATAAAACACTATCCCAACAATGAGTTTCATATGGAGATATGGTATAAGATACTTAAACAATTGGCTTAGAGTAAGTGGGTGATTGTTGCCCCATATCTAATTGTTTGGTTGTAGTTTAGTGAAAAATAATTTAAAGAAATTCTTTATATTGTACATATTTAGATTTATATGATAAAGTCCATGGGATAAATATACATTGTAAATAAAATTATGATGACTTTATAATTATGATATGCATATTACATTTATGTATTATCCCTAAATTGTTCATATTCATTGTCCTATTGAGACTAGACATTACAATAATATAAAACACCAGTATAACTTACGTTTTTCTTTATGAAGGAAGTAGTCAATCATATAGGCTAAAGTATAGAGATATTTAAAGAAATGTACGAGTGCTTGTTAGAAAACAAATTCACTTGACTAACCCTATATTAAAAATCCATTTAGAACATTACTTAGAAATTCTCACTGTGATGATTGTATAAGTGATCTTTTGACTTGAGATCTCCAAAATTATCTTATATAGAGATTACTATATTTTAATACTACTTATAACATATTCTAATCAAGGATAAGTTAATCGGTGGTAATTGTATGTAGCATTGACTATATAAAGGTAGTTAAGTGATCAATATATGATTCATCACTCTAAATAAATAAGAAGAATACTTCATTATTCTCGATTAGTATTGATACCAAAAATCCTTAGCCAAGGTACAATGCTTTATAAAATAGTTTATAATTATTATTGATTGAATTAACAGCTAATTGTGAAGAACTAATATGATTAAAGAATCAAAATAGAGTAGACATTAATTTCATGCTCTCTGTCTAATCGAAACATTGTATATGAAAGGATTGAACTATACAAAAAAATCATGCACAAAAAAGTTAGTCAAAACTACTTTGACATTCCTAAATATTTAAGTGGCCATTGAGTGTTGCTAAACAGTAATCTTGATCTATGGAATAAATTATTTAATTAAAGAAATAAAGGTAAATTAAAGGAGTTTAATTTATCTAATCATAAATATGATTTATAGTTATTTGCCAATACATTTGAGAAGTTATTTGGAAACAACCTCTCTACTAGTTAGGGGTAAGACTACATATTATTGAACTTCTCTAGATCCCGCATGTCAGCGAGATTTCTACTAGGTTATTGTTGTTGCCGTTGCCAATATTTGGAAACTTAATGGATTATTTAGAAAAAACGGGTTTAAGAAAGAAAATATATTTTAATCAAGTTATAGTTGATTATAAAGTTTGAGAATCTTCATAATTAAATATGAGGTATTCAATAAATAAGGATCAATATAAGATATTAGATCTTATTATGTCATAATTGATATTTAATTAGAATTATTTATGATTTTAATTGAAGTTTAATTGAAATTAAAATTTTAATTTAAATTAAATTACCAAATTGCTCAAAACTTATTATAAATAAATTTAAGATCTAAGAGAGCCAGCACTCCTTGCCTAATCTTTTCTGTAACAATTGCGTAGTTCTCTCAATTTATTCTATAAATACAGTCAAAGGTCGGACACTTATAAAGTTATGGTAGTTGAAATGGGTCATTTTTTAAAACTGATCGAGAGATATGACAAGAAAATGATAAAGCTTCGAAATAGATCAACTCAGCTAGCTACCTAACATCTTCGTTGCTATTTTTTTTTCCTTTTTAACTTTTTGTCATAAACGCATAATTTCATATTTTGCTGCAATAGTGTTTTCCAGATCTTGTTAACTCGTAATAAAAAGCAGATTTACATGTGACTATCTAACCTTTGAAATTACGATCGCATTCACGTTCTGAACAGCGTAAGACTTCTCTATGTGCACCATAGCAGTAATAATCCTACCTTAAATTTGAAAAATAAAATGTTACAAGTACGTTGGGACATATATACAATTTCTGGATTTATAATATTGATAATATAAACCATATAACACTTATGGTAAAAGATTAAAAAAATCTTTATTTACTTGCTTCTTGAAAATTTTTCATAATTTAATATTGAAATTATCATATTTTAAGAAACAAATAACTTTTATGGTTTAATATCGAAAAAATATATATTTTATAAGATAGGTACTTTGAAGAAACTGTATGTTACATGTTCCGGAAAAAATTGATAAAAAAATTAACAAAAAAAAGTGTGTACATTTGAGGAAGAAAAGAAAAAGTGTAACTTGGAGCAGTGACGTATAAAAAAATTACGGTTGTGTGACTTTGCTCATATAATATACCTACAAGGGCAACAACAACAGAATACTTTCTTACATGAAGTGATGTATGTATATACACACACATATATAATTTCTTGAATACACGTAAGCAGAAAAGAAAAAGTGTACTAATGGGATGTGTGATCATTTTCTTAAAGTAGATTTACATGACAGCAATAGACCAGCTACATACTCCACAAGGGGTATACCTCTTTAAGATACGGAAGAGCTTATACCCATTAAACGACAAGCTTAGCCTCTGAAATAATGACTGGTATATGTTAAAAACCTGGTGCATGGCACACCGAAATGCCACACATTCAAACACATAGAAAGATAAGAATATGGCTAAATTTCAATCGCACCGAAAACCAGGCAAACCAAATTGATGTTAAGTTTCTTGTGGTTGATAGTAAACTTGGTAATATAATACAATACAACAAGCTGAATCATCCTAATGGTTGGTTCTCCTACATTCTCCTTTGCCATCTGTTATGACATCATCAAGAACCGTAACGAGATGCTACTTTTAATGGATGCATGCTTACCCTACTCTACGGAATGGCAAAATTAACAAGCGAGAGACAGGCAGCACCTGCGACGCAACTTGTTACTACAATGTTGAGTTGAGACTTGGAGAGGGGAACCGCAAACAATACTCTGTATCCACTTCCTGGAGATCATAACATGTGTGCATGCATTTTTAAATGCTAAATATAAGTGTGTCGATCAACGCTTTGGCCACGTCTTGATCGACTTGCGAAAAATATTGAGTTTTTCCTTGACTTCGTTTGGGAACACACAAATCTTCAGTACCAATATTAATACTTATGACGTTTGCACCCGTCATACCTTAGTCAACAGAGAATGCGAAATATAATTGTGACCCCATGCTCAATCTACAGTCCCAGTTACCAAAAGTTTTGCTTATATCAATCCTACGTATCGGGACAGGAGCTCATAGGACCACCAACAGGGAAAATAAGCATGCTAATAACATAAAACATTATTCTTATACATTCATTAAAGAAAATGTCTACCTCGTTAACGCATGCAATATAATTATATTATATGAACGTAAAAAGAGGATAATTGCTTGAGTCAAACTGGAATATAATTATTTTGGTATTGCAGAGAAATAGAGACATAGAAATTGAGGAACATAAAAAAATATAACTATAAAAATACTACTCTAGCAAATAAAAAATAAAAAGAATAAGAAACTCAAGATAAAAAAACATATATTATATATTCATATTAATTTGAATAAAGTAAAGACTAAGACATATATTTGTTTTTATAATATATAAATTTAGTAAATTCGGACGCAAGTGAAAATAACTAGAAAATAGGTACGAGGGATGCAAAATTGTGACATAATTGCAAGAGAGAAGACATCTTGAAATATAAAAATAAGTTTGTAACACGGAACAGTCCCAAGATACAGTACTAATAACAACAGTCATCAGGATTTGTAAATTATTACTAATATTATGACATTAGAAAATTGTTTCACATTATTTAAACATGCATATTGCGGTAATATGATTTTAAAGAGTAATTTATATGTTAATATAGATAGAGCAGTCGAGACTCCTAGTAACTTGGAGCAGTTGTCCAGCTTGCATGTCCAGGTACAAAGCTGGTTCTTTTCGTGGTATTGTCGAAAGATACTCAACCGAGGAATTAGGAGACTGAGAGACAGACAAGAAGAGTTTTCCAGCAGGTGAATACAAGGCAATTTAAACGCTTTGACTAAGGCTAAAGATGAAATAAGTCTGTATATAATTCATCCAAGCGAATCAAGAACTTGTCTACGAGGATACGCTACGTAGAGTGGCACGTCCTCTATATGTTGCTATGTTTGACTGGCTCATAAGTGTCTGAGAAGGTTTTTGAGGCTTATCGTCATAACTATTCTCTGCTCAGTGAGTTTCCTTTATCGGGATTTGGTTTTTGGTCTTTTTGACGTAATGGAGGTCTGTTACGTAATCGCTACACCTTTCGTGTAGTAATTGAACTTGTGAATTTTCTATTGAACAAAGCAAGTTGTTTTGATGAATAATTACATAATGTTTTGTTATAATTCCAACAATCATCATAGACTGCTAATTAGTAGCCTCCCATAATAATCTTTATTAATTGAACTTACAGTTTATAGAGGATGAAAGATGCAGTAAATCCTTGAGTAAGAGTTCTCTTAGCTCCCATTTATAGGAAAGTAAATTTGTATAAAGAAATTTAATTAACAGTCAAGGCGTAGAAGAAAATAAAGGTCCTACTAATTCCACTCAATCAAATGGCACTTTTGGATCAGAAAGTTGAAGTTTGAAAATTACATCAAATTTTCTGTTTCAGTCATTCTGTTTCAATCTTATTCTATTAAATCTTATTCATACATTTATGTAAGGTCTACATAAATGTATGGATAAAATTTAATAGAACATAATAAAAATATTATAACTGGAACATAAAATCTTATCATCTGAATAGACTCTATTTTTTCATTAAATCAATCAATTGATACCTGAGCCACCCTAGGGAATGATATCAATGCTAGCAAAGTTATGGCCTTGACAGCTTGTCCCCACAAGTTTTTGTCCCCTTGCAGGAAGGTGTTCATCATGTCTTATTTTAGGAGACCCTGACTAGCTAGATATTTCTTCACCTAGTTAATTGCCTATCACCATATTTTCTTGTTCACTTAAGTTGAGAGGCATAAATAAGGTTAATTGTTCAATAAATACAAAACTAGAAGGGATGAGAATTGTACATTAACATGTCCAAACCATCAAGATATAGTTAATATTAGCAGTAAAGGTGTCTTTTTAAAATTATTATATTCATTAGAATTTCATTGAAAATAAATATATTATCTTATTTATCAATATGGAAATATTTCTTACATGTAAAAGATGCGAGATTCTCTTATTATTTAATTAATTTTTAAAAAACATTTCAATCTTTAAATTTATCAAAAAAATGTTATGACAATTTTTTTAGAGAACTTATTTTCTTTTTTTATTAGAAAATGGTAAAAAACACATAATATGCACAACACATATAGATCAATTAAATGCTAATAACATAGCAACTTAAGACAACTCTTTAAATCTAATTTGAACTAATTAAATCTAACATATATTAATAATTTAATGTATTTATCTTTAATTATTGATTTGGGTCACTTTTTAAAAAACTACTTAAACCATAAAGGAGCCTCTTGTATTTTACCCTAATGCGTCGTTTGGTAACTAGTAATTGAGGATTCAATACAAAAAATGGGAACGAGAATGGAAAGAAGGAATATAATGCTTGATTATGCATGCTTGGTATGCAATTACTATGACTGAGATTAAGTAGATTAATAGTTACGCTAATGTTTGGTATCAAAAGTTAAGAATGAGAATAAGAAAATTTTTAATTATATGTAGTTATTATATGATTTATTTTGTAAACAATTAATCAAAATATTTTTTATTTTATAAATAAATAACTAAATTGTTTTTCAATAATTCAATAAATTATTAAATTATAAACAAATTTGAATGATTTTTCTTATAAGAACAAAATTAATGAAATATAAGAACTTCTTTTATTTGATGTAACATCAACGAAATTAAATTAATTGAATATAAAGATCATTAAGCCACAAAGTAATAAACAATTTTGATAGTAATATCCTAATAAGAATAAATCAAAACTATGTATTGTCTAAGTAAATAAAGTCATCTTAAATTTTCAATTAGATTATATAACATAATGGTATCATTGAAATGAATATATTATGTCTCGGACAAACAACACTTTCTAATCATTAGACATACTAAAAATGATCTCAACATTTTTATTATCTTCATTGATTAGTCTCATTGGTTTAATCAATTCCATTGACAAAGGTCCTCCATCCTCTTTCAACACACCACATATTCAAGTTTTTTCTCATTAATATCCACCAAAATAGTAAATGCTTTTTTCATATATTGTAAAGATGAAGTAGATTCATGTTCATCTTCAACCAAGCTTTTTGTATTATTTGATATCCCCAAAAGTTCAACATCAAGTGAATTCATACACTTCTTTGTTTTCTTTTTTAAAGTTCATATTATGATGTTGAGATGTTTTGAGTCACAAAGTCTTCGTCATTTCTAATATTTGATTGCACATTATTCACATTATTACTTGTTTCAATATGATTTTCATTTTCATCTATACTTCATTGGAACTTGAGTTCTATTTCCTATTGCTTTATCTTTTGTGTAAATTTCAACTAGTCAATTAAAATGGACAAACGATTTCATATATAAAGCAAATGTTACTTTATGACTCCACATAATAATAAAAATCTTATTATAAATAATTATGTGCACAAATAATAAATTCCAATATAAGAATAAATAGTAAAAAGATAATTTTATTTATACATTTGCCTAACCCCATATAAATGTCATGAACAACACATAGCCTAAATATATCTAAATCTTGATCCATGCAATTAACATTATGTATTAGACATAAATTAAAGCCATGTTTTAAATTAGTTATCACCTAATGCACATAAACACATTGTTTTAATAAATAGTAAAAAGATAAAAATTTTATTTATACATTTGCCTAACCCCATATAAATGTCATGAACAACACATAGCTTAAATATATCTAAATCTTGACCCATGCAATTAACATTTTGTATTAGACATAAATTAAAGCCATGTTTTAAATTAGTTATCACCTAATGCACATAAACACATTCTTTTAATGAAATTTAATTTTTTAAAATCGCATGTAAATGTCTTAATCATCTATCACCATGTTTTGCTCGTCATCCTATTCAAATCCGATACCTTTTTTGTTTGAGTATCCAATATGTATCCAAGTTGTAAGGCCTCAATATATACCTCAAAGCATTTTAGTATGTCTAGGGTGTATTAAAAAGTGAACATAAATAATTAAGTGTATTTAAGCATAGTAAGGGACATAATGGTAATTAAGTTAAAAGATAGGGGTTAATTGGTAATTTCTTGATTTAGGCATGCAGATGAATAATTATATGTGAGTTATGGACTAGAATGAAATCAATTGACGACTTTATATGTTAATGTAGGAATTAAAGGAAGAAGTAGGATCGAATGTGCAATTTTGCCAAAAATCAACATATAGTCCAATGAGATTGAAACATGTGTGTAAGACTAAAAACTTATTAAAATGGGGAGTAGAAGAGTGGGAGAGGGATGTGTATGGAGTGTTTTAACTCCAGAGTTTTCTCTTCTCATCTCCTCTCCATTCCATCTCCTTAATTACATTACTTTGTATAAGGAAGCAACTCCTAGGTGAAAATCAGGGTAAAATTTTGTGGTTTTTCTTCACCTTTTTATCTTTCTTGCTTTGCTCATAAAGGCCTAGAATTATAAGGTTGGATATGGTATATAGATATGTATTTGTTCTATTTGGTGAATCAAACAAAGTCAAAGGGGAAGAGAAGGAAGAGTATTGAAAGAAAAGATAAATGACAAATTTTATGATTTGGGACTCCACTTGGTTAATTTCTATATTTGTGTATAATTGAATGTGCAAAAAGATTGATTTGGGCATGAAATGGTTTCTGTAATGATGAGTTGGTGTTACTTTGCGTGAATTGGTTGAATATGACAAGGATGATTCATGTTTATTGAAATTCTATCTTAGGTTCTCGGTTCACTTGAGCCAGTCCTATTGTTTTAACCATAACTCTGCCCAAAGACCTCTAAATTGGGTGATTCCAATTAGAAATGGAACTTAAGACATACCAATAAAAATCTCTAGAAGAGACATGGACCTAATTCTGCTGCATGATATTGGAAATTAAGAACGAAAATGATGACCTAATGCTGCCCTTATATTGGAGCAGCTTGTGATGTTTGGTTCTTATTTCATAACTTAGAAGTCCAAATGGCCTGATCTTTAATGATATGAAAACTAGATACATAGGAAAATAAATGTTTAAAAGACTTAAAACACTAATTTGAATGTTTTCTATGTGAAAATTATGAAACAAGTAGATACTATTGTGTGACTTACTTCTGTACTGATTTGTTTGCCTATTTTAGACCCACGTTGTGCTTAACCCAATTTGCACTATTTTGAGTTTTTCATTTCCATTTTCTTTTATTGAATCATATTGGAACTTATGAAAATTGGCAAACACATAGAAATAAATGAAATATAACTTACCATATTTGAATAGGGGTGATTAAATATTGAAATTTAAGATTGAACATAATGCATGCTAAAAGAAATTTACATATATATAGATGATTTATATGCATATTTATTGCTTAGGATGAACATATAAGTTTACATGCAGATTTTATGATTTGAAACGAATATCATATGACTTCTCAACATATTAATCATGAAATTGGTAAATGATTAAAGGAAAATGTTACAGTGTCTATTTCATTGTCTTGTTGATGGATAGATAGGCATACATATAGGGTTACAGTGAAGCTGCTATAGTTTGATCCCACTAGTGTCTTCCTTTTGAGACTATAATGTCTCTACTATTCGATACTTTTAGGTATCTATAGTTTGATGCCTTCTGATATCCACAATTTGTTATCTTCGGATATCAACAGCTCTCGTTATCCACATCCATTGGAAATGTGCAGGTTTAACACAGAAAGGAAATTTAACAGTCATAAATGAGAGATGCAACATGAAAACATAAATAATTTGTGCGATGAGCTTTGAATATCAATATTTGGCTTATAAATGTGCATTTTGGTATATGAATAATATATTGAAGCATATTTACATTATGTATTTTCTTAATTATACTGTCATTGTTTACATGAGTTTATGATATTCATGAATGTATATGTGCTTAGTAGATGATTGCCATGAAAGGTCATCCAAAGTAAGTGTTTCCCCACTAAGCTTTCAAGCTTAACACGAGTGTTTATCCGTGTACATCCAAGTAATAGGAGTAAGGCAAATGGATCATTTGTAAGGACCAAGGCCAACCGTTAAAAGTAAAAATACCTTTGGATGTGTCTTTTGATTAAAGAATGATTGCATATATAATGAAGGATATTTTAGTTTCTTAACAGTTTGTAACTAAGAAATTAAGTTGTATGTAATATCTCTTTTGGATTACCATACAAATGTGATGATGTAATACTACTTTTAAATGATAATGTTAAGGGATATGAAATTTTGTAATATGTATATGTATAACATTGAGTGGAGAAATGAGTGATGACAATCCCTATAAATGAATATAATCGTATGCCATGAATGTACGTACAGGAACTTAGGTGCTATATATGTAGGTGGTTATAGGTTCCATATATGGGGTGTTACACAAGTATCTTCTTCAGAATTTTAACTTGTGATGTAATACGATGTTTTACTTTAGAATTAGTTTTAGGGATTCTTTCTTTAACGCACCTTTCAATTTTAACTTAAAATCCATTCTCATAGCTAAAATATGTCTTCCATATGTTACATGTTAGATTATAAAATATGTTGACATGTATTTCTATTCCTCAATGTTCCAGTATCTTTTATTTTTTCCCTCTTTCTTGAATAGGTATAGATCGCATATTATTTCTATTTTCTTCATAAGATTCCATCTATAAGACATATGTAATTAAAAATTATAATAGAAATGAAAAATAAAAATAAAAATGTTTTTTAAGAAAATATACTGAATTTAGCCATTAAAGGAAAACAAGAGATTTATAAGCTATAAGGAGAATTATATAGTTGTGATCTAATTATCATACATTAATTAAAACAAAATACCAACCTTCTTAAACATCAAAATAACTAAATATTCCATATTCTCACCTAATACTCAAAATTTTGGAATCTATTGTTGTGTATGCTAAGATGGACTCTGATTTTTTGGAGCAGGTTGTTGTGAAACTACTCCTTAGTTGATCTTTGGTTATGAAATATACGAGAGTTCCTCTCATCCTGGATGGCATTGATGATAAATTAAAGAGTTATACATAGGCAATAGTTGACAGCATCATTCAAGAGTGCAAACTGACAGCTCTATGATTTGATCAAGCTCTAATCACTAGGGGAATTTACAATGCAACATGTTTAGAGAATTAACTTCCAGCTAGATTTAACTAATTCACATTGGAAAAGCAATTGATCATAACTTTCTTCATCCTTTTGAAATAAGATGCACTAGTTTGGAATATGGAGAAATCTCTCCAACTTGTACACTATTGGCATTCTTTCTTTCATAGCTGCTATAGAGTGAAGGCACCTCCAGGGTGGTATCGCTTGATCTAAACAACCTTAGTCCAGGGAATTGTGGTTTAGTTTCTCTGCAAGATTTTCCTACATAATTGGTTAGTGAAAGCCCCTTTTCTGGAGTGTTTCTAGATAATGTTATCCTCCCCTCCAATCAAGTTTGTTTGTTGAATTTCATTAAATATTGATCTGGGGACTGTAGTTTGTGTTGGGCCTTGAATTTTTCTTATTTTAGTAAACATGATTTGAATGAATTTTGGTATTGTTAGAAAAATTATTTTGATTGAGGTTAACTATTATGTCAAGATTAGGAGGATTTAATTTATGGATTGATGGAATTAAAGTGTGGATGATGTAAGGTATATAAGGGTATTTTTGGAAGATGACTTAAGGTTAAAAGAACCTAAGCTTATAAGGAAGGATAAAGTGGACTTTAGAATTCATTAAGGGTAAAAAGGGGAAA
>JANIIA010000002.1:46660398-46672433 GCA_027478495.1 Erythroxylum alaternifolium | reverse complement strand
GTTTGAACATATCCTGCACACTTTCAGTTATGCCTGTCCAAGTGCAATAGGTCTCATAAAAGATGTTAGTTCATCTAAACGATGTTCAATGGATGAAGTGCTTACCTTGTTTACTCGTCGAACATTATTGCGAGTGCCCAATTGTTGGGTGTTAGTAGCCATCTGCTCAAGTAAAACCCTGGCTTCAATAGGAGTCTTCCAGTAAAATGCCTTACCGCTTACCGCATCAACCAAACTCCTCTCCATCTGTAGCAATCCTTCATAAAATATTGGATGAGAAGTTGCTCCTGTATATTGTGGTGTGGACAACTGGCACGTAAATTTTTGAACCGCTCCCATTACTCATAAAGAGACTCTCTGTTATGTTGCTTAATGCTACATATCTCCTTTCGAGTACTTGTCGTCTTTGAGGCTGAAAAATATTTCTCTAAGATCAGTCTCTTCATCTCTAACCAAGTATTTATGCTCCCTGCTGGAAAACAAACAACCAATCTTTTGCTGTATCTTTTAGTGAGAACAGGAAGGCTCTCAATATGATTTATTTGTTGGTCACCTTGGGAGGCTTCATGCTCAGACAAACCACATCAAACTCCTTAAGATGCTTATGTGTATCCTCACCTGCAAGACTATGAAAGTTAAATGAATCAATCCATATTTTAACTCAAAGGTAGCATGTTCAGAAAATTCAGAAATGTTATGCATAATAGTCTTTGAGTTAAATCTGGTGCAGTCAACTCCCTCAACATTCTCAAATTCACCATCGTGTCTTCGAATTCAAATTTAGATTCTTCTACTAGAGTTGATCTTCCTTCCCTACATAATCTCCGTAATGTTCTCTCGATGTCAGGAGATCTAGTCACTACCATACACCAACACTAACAAACAATTAAAAATTAACAAGTAACAAAAAGAATGATTATAAACAAATAGATCCACAAAACACCAACTAAAATCAAATATTAAAATTAAACTACCATACTCCCCCGTAACGGTGCCAAAATTTGACAGCGCGTGTCTAGTGCACTTTAAAATTTACTTGACTTTGCACACTAAAATTTATAGTTATGGTGAGTTAGGATCGAATCTATAGGGAATGTTTGGTTAATTTTTGTAGTGGAATTAATTAATGCAAGGACAATATAAAAGGGGGGATTTTGGATTTTTAGTAATTTAGAAAATAAAATAAAAGGAAAATATTTAAAATAAATTAAAATAAGCAATCGAAAATGATTAAAGTGTCAAGTATGATTAAGTTTCAGTTCTAGGATCAATCTAGGCCTAAACACAATCAAGCATATTCCATCATTCTAACATCTTTACACCTCTCTTTGGACTATTGATCTAAGAGTAATAAAACACTCTATTGATCCTATTTTTCTCTTAGATTGTGTTTACTTAAGATACGATTGTTAATTAAGCCTAACTACTAAATAACCTAGGATACTATCTTTAGATTCAATTTGGTGACAACATTATGAAATGGAAAATGACCAATATAGGTAGTAACCTCACACATTCAGATTATCTAACCTAAATTATATTGTTCCTAGCAACTCACGATCATTAGCTACTAACAAACATCAAATGTAACAATTACGAATTACATTCAACATTATAGAAATAGGTTCGAAATAGAACAATCAAAATAAAGTATTAAGATCATCTATCCAAAACCCTACTTAATCAACACAACAATATGAAAAGAGATTACAATGTTAAAAGAATGAAATAGCTTAATCATGAATTGACTTTGATATCCCTGTTGAACAGTCATTAAGAAGTTAGCCTTCCATCTCCATCTTTAAGCTCTCACCACCGGCCATCCTCCCATCACCACTGTCAGTGTTGAAGAACGAAGAAGTCCTCCAAGAGAAAATGAGAGAAAACTATCAGCTAGGTTATGTCCTGAATGTCTTTCTGTCATCACTCTCTTTTCCTTATATAGTAAAATTTAGGTTTAAAACTGAGTGACACCTGGCCAAGACACCTGGCTTTCTCTAGTTAATTCTCAGGTGTGAGAATTCACGACCATGCAAGGTCATTGCATGGTTGTGAAATCCTCTCATAGTTATGCATAGCTCTCTCATGGTTATAAATGGCCCTCTTACGGTTGTGAGACATATCTCACAGTTGTAAGAGATGTTGCATGGGTGTGATAGATTTCTCACATCCATGCAAGCTAATGTTTGATCGTGAGACTTCTCCTTTCTTTGTTCTTAATTTGAAATTCTCTCTTACATCTTCTTCTTCTTCATACTCTATGAATCAATAGAATATGAAAATTGAGAAGATGGCTTCAACGATATGCTTTCAAGTCACTTTAGCTTCTTTACTTCCAAAAAGTTCCTAAGATTAAATATGAGATAAAGTGAGTATCCTAAACATTTCTAAGACATCAATCACTAAGTGTTGTATATCAAATGAATCAACATTTAAACACATATCATTGTTATCATTTAATTGATTTGAAATGCTATCATACCCAATCAATTGATGGTAAGTTTTGGTTTGGATGTTAGGTTTGAACTAATTAATTTAGGAAAATTTGAGACTTATTATGACTATCTTAATATGTTTCAGACTAATTGCTTGAATTTTGACAGTTATTCTTTTTAGACCAATGATGAATGTTACATTTAGATAAGATCTTTCCCTTGAATTAGAGTTTAGTAATCTTGTATTTCTCCTTTTGATATTCAGTTTATTTATGTGGATTTCTTGTTAATTTTGGGTAATTAGTTAACTAATCAAAAACTCCCCACTTTATTTTATTGATTGAAATTAAGAAACTAATGTTTAGTTCTCTAAGGACTCAACTTCATTCCTTGACTACTACAAAAAGTTGGAAAATCAAAATTAATTTTGAGGGATTCGACAACCCGACCAAAATTTGGAGCCATTATCGAGGAACTATTTTAGTTTCATAGTTTCTTTGCATTATTTTATATTTTACTACTAACCTCTTATCAGTAAAGCTTCTCAGACAGGTGAATGACAAGATAATCTCAAAATTGAAAATACAACTCGTCGTTCAAGAAAAGAATCTAAGCAAGGAAGTAGTCATTCACCTTAATGAGTGAAAGTTGAGATAGATCTAAAAATTTGTAAAGACACTAATTTTTAAGAAGTGGAAGAAAAGGTGGCAAATCTTAACACTGGAACATTGAGGGTGTTAGCTTCACCAAAGTTAAATCAACAACCCTTATGCATACAATATCTAGATGTTGAGGTAGATTTTGAGTTAAATTTTGGTTTGATTCACTTACTCCCTATTTTTTGTGATCTTGTAGGTGAAGATCTATATAAACACTTGAAGGTATTCATATTGTCTTCTCTGGAATGAAGCCACAAGGGATGACAGAAGAACAAATTAATTTCAGGGCCTTTTCATTCTTATTAAGAGATAAAGCCAAGGATTGGTTATATTATCTTTCCCTAGCTCAGTGAAAAAATGGAATGAGATGAAAAGAATATTTCTAGAGAAGTTCTTTCTTGCATCACAAGTAGCCAATATCAGAAAGGAGATGTGCAGGATAAGAAAATTTACTATAGAAGCATTATATGAATATTAGGAAAGGTTTAAAGAGTTATATGCCAGTTGCCTAAACCATTAAATTCCTGACTAACTTTTGATTCGGTGCTTTTATGAAGGAAAATTGCTAATGGATCAAAGTATGGTCAATGCAACTAGTGGAGGAACATTGGTAAATATAATACCTGAAGTGGACAAACAATTGATATCAATTATAGCCAAAAACTTCTTAATAGTTTAGGATAAGGATGGATGAAGTTGTTAAGCGCATAAATAAGGCAAGTATCACAAACCTTAAGGATGAAATTTTAGATTTATCTACTTTAGTTTTTCAAATGACTGTATGTCAATTATAATCAACAAGAGTGTGTAGAATATGCTCGTTCTCTAGACATCCTATGGATATATACCTTACATTACAACAAGACTCCTTTTAAGAAACTAAAAAATAGAGGGCTTTCTTGGTCAACCTCAATAAAAGTATGACCCTTATTCTAATCATTATAATCTAAGATGGAGAGGCCATCTAAACATGAGCTATGGAAATCGAAGGCGGAAACAACGATATCAATCTCACAATTTTAATAAAAACCCTTACATCTATTTATCCTCAATATCTTTAAATTCATGTATGTCTTTAGATGAAATTGTTAAGGAACTTGCTACTAACACTCAATAATTTCATAGGAAACAAGAGTAAGCCTTCAAAACTTAGGAAATCAAATCAATCAATTAGCCACCTTTGTAAGTAAATTGGAATCGCAAGCATCAGGAAAATTACCTTCCCAAATGGTGGTGAATCCTAAGGAGAATGTTAGTGTAATGATTTTAATAACTGATAAAGAAATTCAATATGGATCTTCCTACCAAAGAAGGTAGAAAAGTATGATGATAGAGAAAAGAAAGATAAACTTCCAACTTAAAAATCAATAAAGGTAAAAGATGATTTATCTTTATTGATATAAATTAATACACGTGTGCCTCTTTTTCCTAGCAGGATGGCTAGACCAAACAAAAGAGGAACATGAAAAAGAGATCCTAAAAACCTTTTAAAAGGTGGAAATTAATATACCACTTCTAGAAGCCATCAAGAAAGTTCTAAAATATGTAAAATTCTTGAAAGAATTGTGCAAAACTAAAAGGAAGTTGAAGGATAAGGAGAGAATAATTTTGGGTAAGAATGTATCAACTATGATAAACAGAAAATTACTAGAAAAATGTAAAGATCTAGTTATGTTTACACTTCTGTGTATTATTGGTAATAAGAAATTTGAGTGTGCCATGGTAAACTTAGGTTCATTTATTAATGTCATGCCGTACTTAATGTACTGAGCTGTAAATCTGAATTCGTTTGAAAGAAACTAATATGATTATTCAACTAACTGATCATTCATATGTGCTTAATATTGGAGTTATAGAGGATGTTTTAGTCTAAGTTAATGATTGGGTATTTCCAGTGGATTTTTACATCTTGAAAATAGATGGAGATAGTGTTGAACATTTAGCTTCGATTTTGTTATTTAGGTCACTTATGAAGACGGTTAAGACGAAAATTGGTGGATGAGGGTACTCTTTCTGTTGAGTTTGATGGAGAGATAGTAAAGTTCAATATTTTTGAAGCAATGAAGTACCCTAATGATTTCTAATCTACTTATCATATGGATATTGTGGACTCATTAGTGCACGATATGTTTAAAGAAGAAAGTGTCAAAGATGAGTTGGAGTATAAGGCTAAATTAGAGGTGAGCAAGTTGATGAAACTTGTGAAGTTGTAGAATCATTATTAGTAATGTTAATAAATTCAGAAACTTTGACTACTGACTTAATATAACTCATAAAAATTCTACTTTCTATTTTGTAGGCTCTGAAGATAGAATTGAAGACCTTACTTGATCACCTAAAGTATGCCTATTTGGGTGAAGGGCAGTCATTACCTATGATCATCTAAAAAAGGTTGACTACATGGCAAGAGGAAAGGCTACTAGCATTACTTAAGGAGTACAAAATTGCAATTATACTGAAGTTTGGTAAGAAAAAGCCTCATCGAGCATAACAACATCAAACAATTGTGTTTTTGGGGAGGCAACCCAAAATATGATAGTTTTATTAGTTTTGTTTAGTTATACATAGTTTTATTTTCTTGTTTTTGAGAAATTAGTTTATTCGCCTAAAGAGATCTAAAAATTCCAACATACTAAATTTTATAAGGCGTGATCACACCATATGTAATTTAGTTGTTTGGATCAAAGACTCAAAGTTTCAGAATACTAAATCTCATAAGGTGAGATCATGCCTTATGCAATTTAGCTTTCTAGAATGAAACCCCTAAAATTTCAAAATACTAACTTTCATAAGGCATGATCACACCTTATACATATTAGTAGTCTGGTTGGTTTTAAAAAAACATATATTTTTTAAAAATAAAATGCAATTAAATAAAACAATTTTTGAAGAAAATAAATTTACATCTTTTGGTTAAAAAATAAAAACAAAAGAAACCTAATGTGGTATGTTTTCTTTTTTAGCATCCAGCCCAAGTCTTGTTTCCCAGTAATCGCAACCACCCCGGCCAACCACTAGACACTACACTAGCCACCACCACCAGCTCATATTGTATTAATGTTCTATTTATTTTCTATTTATGTTTCCTTCCTTTTTCTTAATTACTTTTAGTTGCTTTACTTTCATTTTAATTTTATTTATTATTAGGTTGTTTTCATTATTTTTTTGGATTAGTTTTCTGTTTATCCATCGAAAGTGTGTTTGAGTGGCCAAAGGATGAGATAGATTAAGAAACAAAAGAGATAATTTTCTTATGTGTCATGTGATACCTCCATGTTCACCCACACCATATTATATATCCTTTCAGATGCTCACAACTGAAGGAAGTCTTCTATTCTATGCTTTATTTTTGTTGATTACTTTTATAAGATGTGAGTATTTTATACATACATTTGGGCCAATGAATGATTTAGGTGTAGGGGAGTGAGTGTTTATATTATGATGAATGTTGTGAATTGTGCTTGGACTAATGATACTATGATACTATGATTCATATATTGATTATTCCTCATGATAACCTCATAAGTTTTTATTATTGTTTATAAATAATATTTAAGTTAGGGTACATTTGGTTTAAGAAATAATACATGAGTGAGACAAGCATGATTAGTGCTTTATTAAATTATTTTAAATACCTCATTAGTTTTGCCGAATGAAAGTCTATAAGATTTGATGCATTTTTGATACCTACATGAACTTTGAGCCTAAAAGCATTCATCATAATTGTGCTCGTACATATCTTTTTGTTGTTTGTTATCAAACATAGCTTGTTTATGTTAGAACTTGCTTTTGAATACATATTGAGACGACATTGTTGATGAATTTATGTATAAAGATGATAAGGGCATTTAGGATAACAATTTTTAACCTAAATAAGCCTACCTTAATTTTTATCCCTAGATAACCAATTTAAGCCTTACCTTTTTTTTTCTTGCTTAATAACCTTGCTATAAGCCACTTTAACTTTTTGTTGTTGTTGATATCCTTAATGATTTTAAACCTCTAAATTGAAGGAATTGTTTAAAGATTATTTGCATAGGATTTTGACTATTTCCATAAAAAGTAAAATAGTTTATTCAAGGTGCATTGTTTTGATTCTTTATTTTCTTTAATAGAATGGGAGAGAAGTATTAAAAAAATTCTCTTTGATGTTCTGGTTTAAAAAATAAAAACTAAAAAATAAAAAAGAAGAAGAAAAACAAAAAAGGGTGATCGAAAGGGATGCTATTTGAATCAAATGAGTTTTGGAATGATTTAAGTTGAAAACTTATGTAGATAAATTTGTATGATTTCCTTAAATTTACTTAACCTAAAAAGCTTCTTTTTGTCATACCTTACCTAAGCCATATTACAACCTTTATCAAGTCCCTTTGATTTATTCATTAATTTCATTTTTTCGATAAGTGGTGGAGATACGATTCATGAGCAAGATTATAAGAATAACTCTCTATGCTTTGACTTAAGAGTTTAATGAACCCTAAACACCTTGAGTGTATAGAGTGAAATTCATAAAAGGGTGTCAAGTCTTGTTTTATTTGATTTTGATAGAATTGATAAGATGCTATGTTTTAAATCTAGCAATGTGTCCGATGATGCTTATTCTCTCGATTGTTAGTATATCCTAAAAATTTAATATGAATTAGCTTTTGGATATTTTTGGATAACATGAAAGAAGATAAAAGGTTGTTATGAGGATGTTTGATATAGTAACTTGATTTATGTTTGAGGATAAGCATGAGTTCGGCGGGGGGAATTTGATAAGATGTTATTTTGATATATTAACTAGAATCATCTCTTTTGTTTTGGATTTATTTTGGTTCTTAAATAGGAAAATTAATGTTTGTTTTGTTTTAAGAGTTGAAAAGTAGAAATTGCATCAAAATTGGGATACTATTGATGAAAATCACGAATTTTGGATAAAGTGGATAGTTTAGTGCAATGAATAAGGCGAAATCATACCTAATGCCAAATTTACTTAAAGAGTTAGAGTTTAGTTAGGAAACTTCTTTCTATCCCTATTATGATTGGGATTCGTTTTAGGTAGACATCTTTGCAAGATAAGATAAGATTAAGTTTAGAGTAGGAAAACATTATAAATGAACGTTCTCCACCTCTCAAAAAAGAATAGACCATTCTTCTTCTTACTTTTACCTCAATTCTTCATATATCTTCCATTGTTAGTGCTGAAACTTAAGTCATGTGTAGCTAAACTCAATTATTCTGATTCAAGAGGATTCAAAACTCCAGTTGTAACCATGTGAGGTTTTGTTCTAAACTTTTATTCATGTTTTAATTCTACTTTTTCTTATTTTAAGTTCTTGTTTTTTATAATGACTAATATTGATTATTCTAAAAATTTAATTTAATGATGATTATTCTATCACTATCCATAAATTCAATAATCTGTAATTTTCATGAAAGATTGGTACTAGTCGCAAATAGGTTATTTATTAATTTACATATTTAATCACAAGATCACAGGTTTAAGTCATGGACACATTTTTTTTTATAAAATTGTAAAGGGAAGGTTGCGTACATTATCACCCTCCATAGACCTCCGCAATGTAAGGCCCCAATATGTACCCTAAAAGCATTATATCATGCCTAGGGGGTGTATTAAGAAGTGAACATAAAGAATTAAGTATATCTAAGTATAGTTAGGGACATAATGGTAATTAAATTAAAAGATAGTGGTAAATTGATAATTTCTTCATTTATGTATGGAAAAGAATAATTATATGTGAAATATGTATTAGAATGAAATCAATTGATGATTTTATATGCCAATGTGGGAGTTAAAGGATGAAGAAGGACCAAATGTAAAATTTTGCCAAAAATCAACATATGGTCCAATGGGGTTGAAACATGTGTCTAAGACTAGAAACTTCATAAAAAGGGGAGTAGAAGAGCGGGGAGAGGGACGTGTATGTAAAGTTTTAACTCCATAATTTTCTCTTCTCATCTCCTTTCCATTCCATCTCCCTAATCACAACATTTTGCATAAGGAATCAAGCTAATTTGAGGCGAAAATCAAGGTAAAAGTTAGTGGTTTTCTTCTCATCTTCATCTTTTCTTGCTTTTCTCATAAAGAGTTAGAATTAGAAGGTTGGAATTGGGATTAGGATATGTATTTGTAGTGTTTCTAGTTTGTGAATCAAGCAAAGCAAAAGGAGAAGAGAAGGAAAAGCACTAGAAGAAGAGCTAATTGGCAAATTTCAAGGTTTGGGACTACACTTAGTTAACTTCTGTATATGTGTATATTTGAATGTTTACAAAGATTGATTTGGATATGGAAAGGTTTTTGGAATAATGTTTTAGTGTTAATTTTCATGAATTGATTGAATATGATAATAGAAAGTCACATTTAGTGAAGTTCCATCTTTGGTTCCCAGTTCACTTGAACCAGTCCTATTGTTTTGGCTATAAGTCGGCCTAAAGGCCTCCAAATTGGGTGATTTTAATTATAAATGGAACTTAAGAAATATCTCTAGAAGATACCTAGACCTAATTCTATTTGTATGATATTGGAAATTGAGATTGAAAATGATGACTTGATGTTGCCCCTGTATTGGAGCATCTTGTGATGTTTAGTGCTTATCTCTTGACTTATAAGTCCAAATGGTTTGATCTTTGATGATGTGGAAATTAAAAATATAGGGGAAAATGTTTAGAGTACCTCAAAGCCTAATTTGAATGTTTTCTATGTGAAAATTATAGAACAAGTAGAGACTTTTATGTGATTTGCTTCTGGACTGATTTGTTTGCTTATTTTTAGACCCACCGTGTAGTTAGCCCAATTTGCTCTATTTTGAGTGTTTTGCTTCCATTTTTTTTACCGAAGCATAGCAAAACCTTTTCTAATGTTTATGAAAATTTTAAAAACACTTAGAAATAAATGAAATATGACTTACCATATGTGAATGAGGTGATTAAACATTGAAATTTAAGATTGAAAATAATACATGCTAAAGGAAATTTATATGTATACAGATGATTTATAAGCATATTTATTGCTTAGTACGACCATAAAAGTTTACATACATATTTTATCATTTCAAATAAATATCAAATGACTTGTCAATATAATTCATTGTTTTGGTGATGGATAGATAGACATACCTATAGGTTTACAACGCAACTGCTATAGTTTGACATCAATGGTGTCTTCATTTTGAGATGATAGTGTCTCTATAGTTCGATACCTTTGGGTATCTATAGTTTGATACCTATAAGAATCCACAGTTTGATATCTTCAGATATCCACAACTCCCATTATCCACACCCACAAGAATGTGCAGGCCTAACACAAAAAGGAAATTAAATAGTTATAAATAAGAGATACAACATGATAACATGAATAATTTGTATTGATGAGCTTTAGAAATCAATATTTGGCTTATAAATGTGAATTTATGACATATGGTTAAAGAATATTTGCATTTTGTACTTTGCTTAATTATGCCATCATTGTTTACATGAGTTTATGATATTCATGAATGTGTGTGTGCTTGGTGGATGATTGCTGTAAGTAAACTAAGTGTTTCCCCACTAAGCTTTCAAGCTTAGCACGGGTGTTAATCCGTATAGGTATAAGTAATAGGAATAAGTCATAGGGATCATCTGCAGGGACTAAGGCCAATCGTTAGAAGTAAAAGTACCTTTGGATTTGTCTTTTGATTAAGGAATGATTGCATATGTAATGAAGGAAATTATAGTTTCTTAACAGTTTGTAATTAAGAATTTAAGTTGTGTGTAATATCACTTTTGGATTACCATATAAATGTAATGATGTAATACTAATTTTAAATAATAATGTTAAGTAATATAAAATTTTGTAATATGTATCTGTACAACATTGAATAGACAAATGAGTGATGACGATCCATATAAATGAATAGAATTATATAACGTATGTACAGGAATTTAGGTGCTATGTGTGTAGGTAGCTGGAGGTTTCATATAAGAGTTATTACATTTTGTGGTATCAGAGCCACAATTTGGGCAATTCTGGCCAATAGGAGTCTAGTGATGTGTTATATGGTTTGGTTTTTATGTTGGCCCAATACAGATGTCCCTATTTTCTTATAGATAGTAGAGATGGAGAGACCTCGTGAAGATATTGAGGAGCGAGCTGATAGAGTGGTAGGGAGAGATCAATCAGTTTTGGGTCCTCCTGAGCCTCTAAGGGGTGAAATACTGGTACTGTCAGTACTTAGGGAGATGTTTCTAAATCTCTCCCATGATATGATGAGATTAATATTAAAGCCCCAAAATATACCTTAGATGAAATGTTACATATTTATTGTAATACACGTATGATTGGCTTGTTCTTTGAAGTTGGAATTTGAAATTAAATATATAAGGGAATTCTAAACTCGACAGCATGTATTAATATACATTTGAGGATAATTGAATTGGCATGAAGTATGTGTTATGATGTTGATATTGATAGGTTGTATTAATATAAGTTGTATGATAATTGAATTAGTATGGAATATGTGTTAAGATTATGAGAATTGAACGATGGAAAAATGATGGTTATATGTTAAGTCTGGTTTAACTACTGAACATACTTCGGTAGTTCAGCTATATCTTGACATGTAGACATCAAAATTTGATTCTTTTAAATTCAGATGAAAATAGATACATTTATCTACAACTTTCATGGATTCTGCCTCTAAGAGTTTTGAATTCTGGTTTGAAGTTAAGCTCTGGCTATTGTCCTTGTTTTCAAACTACCTGTGGTTTTTGGGGTATAACTCCTGATATAATTAACAAAATTGCATGAAATTTATGTCATTAGAAAATTAAGACATAGTGGAATGACAATAATTGATAAGATCATAGGCAAACATGGGAACAAAAGGAAGAAGAAGGACCAATATGCAATTTTCCTAAAGTTAACTCATGGACCAATAAGATTAAAGCATGTGTGTCCAAT
>JANIIA010000002.1:46570516-46585830 GCA_027478495.1 Erythroxylum alaternifolium | reverse complement strand
TGAGCATGAGATGTGGTAATTTACCACATCTGGACCCGTTTCTTTGGTCCGACCCGTTCTCTAGAAACGGGATGTTACAGTTATAGGTTTGAACAATTTTTTCATGAACTTTGTTTCTACACAAACAAAGCACTTAGAAAAGTTATCATCTACAACATTTATCAAATGCATGTTTGTAAGTCTCTTAATAAAATCAACATTAACATGTCCTAGCCTATCATTCCATAAATAATAGATTTAGTGATATAAGCAAAAGTAGTAGAAGAGTTAGCATTGAAAAATCAACCATCATTTAAATATACTTATGCCCTTACTTATCACATCAACCATCACGTTCTAGTATTTGTAAACTTACTCCACCACTTGTTTTGTTGTCCACCATCTGAAAGTGCAGCCATTTGCACACTACTTATTTTTCTTCTTTCCAACATCATCATCATCATACTTCTTCTATAGGGAATCTCAAATGACCTTGATAGATTTTTTGTTAACAAAAAGATCAAATAAAGAGTTAGTCATATGGTTTAGTAGATGTCCTTTAATTTTATTATCTTTTTCAAAAGTCGTGGCTTTAACAAACAAAAAATCAACGAATAACATATAATCTATTTCTAGTTGCTCAAAGAAAATAAGCTATTTTTAGGACCAACGTTTGTAATTGGTTCCATCCAAGGGTTCGAGTATAGAGATGTCAGGTAAGATTTTTTTTTTATTGATACGACCATTGTTAATTTCGTCTATAAATTTTGCTTTCAAATTGAATGGAAAATAAAGGTACATTAGAGAAAATAGGTAATAAGAAAAACTTATCAAATTATTGTATAGTGAAATATTCACCACCTTTAAGCAAATTTTGGCACAATCATGATGTAATCAACTATGTTGTTAGCTCCCCAAATATAACACAATCATTCCTAGAACTCGTGCAGTCGAGGTAGAAGACTTGGAAATTACAAAAATATCGTCACCCAAAGAAAGTCTTATTAGGTTTAGCATAAGGCTTTACCTATGAAATGAACGATTAGACAAACCAACGTATAGAACGAAATCAAAATTTAAAGAATAATCCCTAGGTGAGGCCAAAATTGTGGAAACACATCTAGAAACATTTGAAATAGTTGAGAAGAAATAAAAATGTTTAAAGATTCAGTCAAAGAATAACTCTTTAGTAAAAAATAAAAAAATTTAGCTCAAAAAGTATTGGAAATAGCCCAATCAAATCAATATCTTGTACCCACGCACATTCTAGACTAGGAGGATGGCGGCGCGTGTGCAACGTTGACTCAAATTCAGCCTTTTTACCAAAAACCAAAGGACAAGCTAATTAAACCTTGACAAACACTTCTCTCAATGTAAAAACTGAAAACTGGTTTACACCTATCAACGTGGGACAAAAATATAATACATAGGATAAAAAATGTTTTAGCCAAACAAGTAAAGGAGGGGCTTAGACAACCATTCATGGGATCCATTAGCTGAGTGAGGATTGTACATCGTGGTTCCGCCACGATAAACTGTACTTTCTTTTGACTTTTATACTACTGCTTGTAATTAGTAAGAATTGTGACCGTATTTTGCGGGCCGGGGTATATCCTAAAAGACTATGTAAATTCCCAATTTTGGTATAATACATTTACATTTTATTCAAAAAAAAAACTGAAAAATAGTTTACACCCGTCAACGTGGGACAAAAATATAGTACATAGGATAAAAAATGTTTTGGCCAAACAAGTAAAGGAGGGGGCTTAAACAACCATTTATCCAATAGAGAATTACTAATGTTCCCCCTGAGACTAAGTCTTCCCTTCTTTTCAATTTATCCTAAACAATTTTACGTTACTTGCCTTATAAACATTTATATGATAAACTAGAAAAGAAACATTACCAAAACTAAGTACACCAGCTTCTTAACATCACCTCTTTTACAAGAAATATTCCATGAGCGGCGAAGAAGAAGATGATGTTGACAAATAGTAGCGAAGAAGAAGGAAGCGACAAGCGGCGCAAAAAAGAAGGAAGCGACGAATTATGAGAAAGCGACAAGTGACAAAGGAAAGGACTACGTCTACCATAGATGTTTTGAACTTTTCAATTTCTTAATTTAATTATAATACTTATTTGTATTAGCTTTACAGGTCGGTATTAGTCGAAATGGTCAATAAATGAAGATGGTACGATAGTGAGATTTTAAGTAACGTTTTCCAATCTATACGGAGTTTAATAGTCGGAATAGAACGTACGATATTTGTGACTTTGCTTACAATATAAGAAATGATTTCAACATCCATCTAAAAATGAGCCTCTAGAATAATATAGCATCTGATAATTTCAGAACATCTTTTTTCTTTTTTTTTCACCGGAACACACAATTTTGATCCTAACAGATCTTAATGAAATTAAATCAATCCAGTACGTAAGTATAGGATGACGTAGGCTGCAATATAACTAGGTACGTATTTTAAAGCACTGGTCTGTATATATTTGTAAACGCAGCACTAAAACAAGGTGAAATTTTAAAGTTTTTTTTTTTTTTTTCTTGGCAAATGATGGTCTCAACGTTGAAATTCTATTCAACTCCTTAGCATCCTAACCAAGATCGTGTGAGGTCTGATAGAAAAAAGAAAGGAACAGAAAAAGTAGCTTAATTATGAGCTCCAAATACAGATACTTTCTAAAGCACAACCAATTCGTTAACACTCTATACTGCTTTCTTTTCTTCATCACCAATCAGTTAAACGAGTCTTCATCGTCAGATTACGTATACCATAAATCTAGCCTCTTAAGACGTGAAGCATATATAAAATAAATAAAAAATTAAGCACACGAAACACACCTTTGTCTTCCAGTTCTTGGATGGTTTATGTTATTACCTTGATAATTATATAAAAAATAACGTTGATTAATGGTTGATAATTAATCTTGCTGACAAGAGCATAGAGTGGTACCCAATCACTGTGTGACATTTCGGCTCCATGGGTCACAAAGTCTTCTCTTTTTTATGATAACAAAGTCACCCTAGTTGTTCAAAACACCGAGCAGTAAGAAAGCCGATATTCAAGCATAAGCATTAAGATTCATTGCAAATAATTGAGTTATTATGACATTATTTTAAGCATGAATAAGTTTGACTTTTGCATTCAATGTGGAAAGCCAAAAACGAAAGGTGTGTATAATGCTCTTGTCACCTTCACGGATCTTCCATACACGTGTCAAACAAACCAAGTGATTGGATCTCCCTACGTTAGAGAAGATCACCCCTGGTGGGTCATTTGTACAAACGTATGTAATATTATGCAGTTAGCAGAAATCAAAACCAATCATGTGTTTCAAGAATCAGCAAGCTTTTGCGGCCATCTGGAGAAATCTTTGAATGATGATAATGTTTATTATGTTGCATATCTATCAAGAGCAGAAGCATTTGAAGGGATAAACAAACACATGTCCAGAGTACCTTCAATTCAATTACATGATTAATTTCAATCATAGTAAAAGAAATTCTACGCTATACCCCACTTGTATTATGTGAATGTATATCAAATTGTACCAAGGTGGATCTCATGATCTGATCTTGTCCTACAGATCATCCTAGGCGTTCAATTAATTGATCGCAAGAAATTGCGGAAGCTAGTCAAGTAAACGCTTATGTGCAAGAAAGCAAAATTTGGAGTTTGATTAAATCAATGTTACCACGTATCCGTCACTAGCTGTCCTTAGTTTATGATGTGGAATTCTAGCTGAGAGAGATATGGCTATGTGATATTACAAAACATCATAGTTACCTACTCCGTTGTGATGCGTCATCCGTCTATTTATTTTATGTACGTCTTATTTATTAAATGAATGGATATTTATGAACTAGGATAAAAATAAAATAATAAGAACAAATGATCTGTCTCAGAATAGAGCGTGGAAGGTTTTGGTTTTTGCCGATAGTTATTTCCAGTTATTGGCATAATTGTGGTAATAAAATTGGAGTACCCTATTTCTGTGAGGATGTTTCAACTCTGTACTACTTAATTTTAACTAAATATTTGTGTAAGTCATATATAAATATATAAATAAAATTTAATTAAATAAGATAGGAATTAGTTAATTGGAACACAGTATCCATTCCCGAAATAATGAGTCAGATTAAGACCAATTTGTGAACTGCTCAATCATTTGCATTATTGATTGCCTTGTCCTTGTCTTATATATATAAACCCCTGAACATTGGTACTTCACCAACCGCTTAATAATAAGCAAAGACTTGCCTCGGAAATTTCTCTCCACAGCTCCAAACAATTACTTCTCCAACACTAGCCGGCTTCTCTCTAGCAATGGACGAATCACCACCTAAGTTAGTGCAAGATCCATCATTATTCAATCCCTTCACATATTCCAAAGATGACCAGCAAAAGGCTAAGGGATTATCTTTCCTTGCCTTTGTTTTCTCTATATTTTTATACAGTTGCGCATTCTATATATTCAATCTCTCTCCTCCAAAACTATTCAACGACTCCAAATTCTGGTTCTTCATCTCCAACACTCTCATTATCATCCTAGCATTGGATTACGGTGCCTTCTCTTCATCATCCAAACCCAACAGAGATGATCTTTACACGAAATACTTAATGAGGAGTCAAATAAATTTACCTTCTTATATTAGCAGAACAGTTATTCCTGAAGAAAACGTCGAGGATTGTCGAGAAAAGAATCTCATTAACCCAGAAAAGGGTTTGGTATTTGTACCCCAAAAAAAACGTAGATCACTCAGTTTACCAGGAAATGGTGGTCCCCTGGATGATGATAATAATGAGGAGAACGTAAAGAAAGTTGAAATACGAACTATGCAACGCAGCAAATCAGATGGTTCAAAGAGGGTGACGTTTGACGAGAGTAGGAACATCATTAGAAGGGTAGAAACCGAGAAGTTGGAGCGGTCAAGTTCAGACAAAACAGAAGCGAGAGAGAAAGTTAACGACTATGCCAAGATGTCAGACGAAGAGCTAAATAGAAGAGTTGAAGACTTCATTCAAAGGTTCAATAGGCAGATTCGTCTTCAGAATGATGTTTATTCCAAAAGCTGGTCCTCCGATAGAATTTTCAGAGCCTAGAAAATGAATAGAGGAGATCTTATCCCAGGGACTTTTGCTCTCTTCTTGTTCATGTTTTTGTTTGTACTACTTATTTATTTTTGACGTATCAATTTCCATCCATAAATATTTTCCTTTTGTTTGCATTTTATTCACAATCGAATCTAAAACCATTACTTATAAATTTCATGCCATTTTGACCTAATATTACTATTCTGAAATTACAATAGTTAACATGCACTTATAAAAATCCGTAAGCTATAATGTAATGGTAAAACATCACTTCTAACACCACTATTTATCTCTTTCATATTTTTATTTCAACAAATATACAATTTGGGGTTTGTAGCGCTTGCTTATTTATACTTAGGAGAAGGGCATAGAAAGCTTTTACTTTTTACATGGATTAGTGTAGACCTTTCCACAGCTACGATTTATTAAAGGTAAATTATTATTTAAGACAGGATCACAATGTCAACACATATACCAAGTCTGCTCCTAAACAATTACCAATTTCATTTCATTTCAATTGGTAAAAACCATGCATAAATTTGTAGAAAGTGAGTCTTGCGTAAGGATAAAATTATAATCATATTCTTTAAGGAGCCATTTGGTTTTACTTTTTTTTTTGTTGTAATTTTTAGTTTTATTTTTTATTTTCAATTTCTATTTTTATTTCAAATAAAAACAAAAATATGTTTAGATGTTAATGTCAATATAGTTATAATTTTTATTATTGATTATAATTATATATTAGATAAAACTTAAAGATAAATTATTTTTAATTAATTAAATTTATTTTAATCTCTTGTATAATATTCATTAATAAATTGTCAATAAAAATTATTATACATTATTAAAATAAATAATTTAAAAATAATCTTTATTTATAATTAATATTTATTTTAAACATCTTTTAATTACTATATCAAATTTTATTTGAAAATTATGTATTTTGAAATTATTTTAAATTTAATTATATATTAATAATTATTATTTTATTTAGTTTAATTTAATTAAAAATTAAATAAATTACAAATAAAATAAAATGCTGATAATTTTATTAATAATTAATTTTAATTAATTAAATATATAATATTAAACTAAGTTATTTATAATTTTATTAATAGTTAACATATTAAAATAATATATATTTTGCTTATAATAAATCAGATTATGAAAAACAGAAATAGAAAATAAAAACTACTTTTTTATTTGCATAAATTTTGAAAATTGAGAGAAACCAAAACAAAAAACTCAAATAAACATATTTTTTTGCTAAATTTGAAAGAAAATAGAAACTAAAAACGTAAATACAAACAAATAGGCTCTAAGTTAAAGTTCTTATACCATTTAAATCATTGAACTGACAATAAAATCTTACCATGTTGAGGTTTTCTCCATAATTGGTGGAATATCGCAAGGTAATTAATGATTTTGGTGAATATTTGTTAATATAAAAAATATGAGGAATAAGTTAGTAATGTTGGTTTCAATATAAAAAAGTACAGGGAATAAGTTAATAATTTTGGTGAAGATTTTGTAATATAAAAAAGGCATAAGGAAGAAGTCATTTAATGATGATTTGCTAGAATCTAAAGAATAGAAGAATTTGGAGAGTTTTTGGGCATCCATAACACAAATGAGCGCCACACTCCAAGAGAGAAAAAGAGAGATACTTTAGATAGTGAAGAGCTTAATGAGAAGAAAAGTTTTACAGTGTATATGATCCACCACAAATTAGGTATTTGGGCATTGTAATCTATCCAAGATAGGGTGAAAAGCTGGTTATCCTCTATTTAAGCTAAATAAGAAATCATTGTAATTATACTATATTATAGTGGATGAACTTTCAAATTTTTGGTCCTATAGTTCTTTCATTTGCATTAGAGAGTTTTTTAAGTAAAACTTTCAGTGTCCTCCTTCACTAATTTTGCAATTTATTCTTGTCTTTTCTAAATCACACAAAGGGGAAAAAGACCTTTTTCTTTATACCAATCTTTTCTAAATAGTAGTATCAAAATCAAGTTTGTGGGTCGCCATCTTCTTATTTTATTTACTGTAAAGCCCATAAAGCTAATTAAAATAACCCCACAATTCAGCCCAACTCAACCCATAAACCATTAAACTTGTATTAAAAAAAGCATCTGGAATTAGAATTAAAACCAACGAAAGTCCTTATCTTCTTCACTTTTCTTTTTACGTTTCCAACTGGTGAGTTTGTCAAAATATACCACTTTGTTCGGTATGTAACAATCTCCTTATATGTTCCTTCATTTTGTTTGTTTTACAAAAAATTTTGAGGAAGTTGTTGAAGTTGACAACCTCAAAGTGCCTCACAATTTGGTAAATTCCAATTGCCATATTATCTCATTTTTGTGATTTTGATCTTCCTACACTAGTTGGTTTGCATGTTGTAGTTGATTGGGACAATAATTGAAGGGATAAAAATTAAGAAAATGGGCCTAAAAAATGAAGAAAGTGGGGCTGATGAATGAAGGGATAAAAATGAAAAAAATGGGGCTGAAAAATGATAAAAGAAGAGGAGATGGGAGAAGTGTAGAGGGTGAAGATGATGACATTGTTTTGAAAATTTAAGTTGTATGTAGGGGTAGAATATGAAATGCAAAAAATGAAGGGTAAATATGGAATTTACGTGCACGAAGGGCATTTTTGGTATTACTTGAAATAGATAAGTGTAAAATAGGACTTTTAATTAGTTAAGGGTATTTTAGTAATTATGAGGTTAGGTTAGTAAGGATATTATTTTTATAATTTAAAATAACTTAGAAAAGAAAATAATGTTGGATTATTTAGCGTAATTGGGTTGGACATTTTTAGTAAATTAATTAGTCTAATAGAATTTTATAAATTCTAGGTCCAGAGATCCTCTTGAGGAGTAATTTGGATTATCAATTAGTTAAATTCGAGATCAAGGTAAGGATGACCTTAGACTTTACTCTTAAAATAGAGTACCATTTTGTTGTTAATAAATTATATGTTTGAATTATTCATTAATTTAATTAATGATTAATAATTACATATATGAATCATGTATTTTTTTAGTTATCAAATAATTGATAAAGTATAAGGTTTTTCACTGTTGTATGTTATTACATTTTCTAAAGTGTATTGTTTATTAAGTTGGCAGGAAATATGTTAATTAAATAAAGACTGGTTGATAATAAGTTGTGAATAATTGGTGAAAATCAAGAATCAATGGCTTACCTAGAATAGGCTACATTCGATGGTCTTAGATTGATAGGTTGTTAAGAGATTAGTGAGTGGTGGCTAGGTATCTATCCATGGAGTAGATACTGGGGCATTCTGAGTCCCAGACATGTCTTATACTGATGATTAGGTACCGGAGTGGTACCAGGATATCTTAGGTCTTGGGGATATCCTGTGTCGATGACTAGGTGCTGAAGTAATACTGGGATGAAGATTAAGAAATTGAGGTACCCTATGCTGATATTTATATATTTAATTACGTTTTCGCTGATGAGAGATTATGATAAGATGAGTCGACAAACCATTGAATGTATGCCTACTAGGTTAAACTGGGTCCAAGCAATTTAGTTAAATATTGGAATAAAGCATAAATGATAGTTATAATTAATATTTGTGTAAATCATCATTTGGTGAAATTTTTGAGATGTTTGTTAACTGTTTGGATTAAACTGAGGATTGTTGTGTATATACGTACTATATGCATGATTTAATTAGTTGACTAAGTGTTATAACTATTAATTGAGTTACTTGGTTTTAAAAGTAAGGTTAGTTATCCTCACTGAGTTGGCATCTCACCCCTTGCCATTATTTTTTGGGAGAGCCAGTGATTGTCGATAACTCCAGTGTACATGAATGACATAGTGGAGATTAGGTGGGGTGAACATATTAGTTTTGTATAGTTGTTGGAATGTATATGTATATTTTCAAACGTGACAATTGGAGTAGTTGTGTTGTATGGAAGATTTTTGTGTTTGACAAACAATCATCTCTTTTGGAACCAATGAGAAATTTGATGGTCAATGGTTTGTTTTGGGAACTATTTGGTTAATTATGGTTTAAGAATTTTAGGAACGTCACATTTACAATGGAGGGTACCATCACCATGGTGACATGTTTAAACTTACAACGGAGAATTACTCCTATTGGAAGCTAATAATGGAGAACCATTTATATTGTAAATATTTACATAAGCCAATCATGAACTAAAAGAAACTAAAAAGGAAAAACTGATGAAGAATAAGAGCTCTTAAACTGAAATGTGGTGGCTATAATTCATAAGTTCATCGATTGAAACGTGTTTGAGCATGTGTTGACAGACACCAAAAACAAAAATTATGGAAAAAATTTGAGTCTATGATTCAAAAGAAGATGCCTCAAAACAAATCCCACCTCGTAAGATAGTTGATCAAGTTAGAATAAAAGGATGGAAAAATATGATCAAGCTCTTAAACATCTCTAAAGGGCTTGTAATTAACTAAAGATCGTAATAAAGGTTAATGATAAGAAGCAGGCTTTATTACTTCTCAGTTTACTATATGATAGTTAGGGTGCTCTCATTATCGCGCTTAGTAACTTAATAACTTAACCTTAAAAGGAAAACTCATTATAGATATTATCTCTTCAATGTGTCATATCAACATAAAACTAGGCTAATGTTGTTTAGAATAGGAGAATAATTGAGACCCGTGGAAGAAGTAAAAGTAGAGGTTGTGACAAGTCTAGAGGGTAGTCCAAATCACACCCAATAGTTAACTACTACAAGTATGGCAACCATAGTCATAAGAAATATAAATATCAAAATCTCTAGAGATATCAAAAGAATGGGACTATCAAGCCAAATTAGATTGACCTAAAAAGGAAGGAAGAAAGGAGTATAACTATTGTGGAAGAAAAAGATCATAATGATTTCTTCCTCATTAAAGAAGACAACTATTAATATTGCCTACAATGGTAATTCATCCATTGTTGATTTAGGTCCCTCCTTTCATATCAACCTATATAGGAACTTCTTCTTAGCATACCAAAATGGAAGCTTTATTACAATTAAGCTGGAAAATCAAGTAATTAGTAAGATTTTAGGGATTAGCAACATCATCTTGATGAACAATATGGGGTGTAAGCCCATTGGTAGTTGTAGATCATAGTTTGTTTTTCTAAATTAAGTGTTTCTTAGATGATTATCATGTATATATGCTTAAAATTGTGTTTTTGTTAGTGTTTGTACATAAGCGTTTGTTTGATTGAGAGTATGAATTTGATTTTAATTCTATGTTTCAAGAGGTGTTTGATGTGTTTATAAGTGTTTGAAAACAGGAAATTAAAGAATGGCAAAAATGTTGGATGCATGCATGTATGGCACGATCATGCTTAATCATGCATGGCAAAACCAACTAATGTTGCAAAGCTCTCTAGCATGATCGTGACACCATGCACGATCGTGATAGAGAAAGAAGAATTATGCTGGTATAAATATATATTACAAATAAAATTATGATAAGATATCATAATTATAATGTTCATATTGTACTTATATATTATCCCTAAATTATTCGTTGTCATTATTCTATTAAGATTGGATATTAATAAAACATAAAAATACTAAAACACATTATGTTTTTTCTGATAAAGGAAGTAGTCGATCTTATAGACTAAAGTATAGAGATACTTAAACAAGCATGTGAGTTCTTATTTAAAAAATAAATTCACTGAACTGACCTTATATGAGAGTTCCATTTGAAACATTACTTACACATCTATGGAAGTTCTCATTATGATCATTGTATAAGTGATTTTTTGACTTGAAATCTCCAAAGTATCTTGTATAGAGATTGTTATATTTTGATATCATTTATAACATATTCTAGTCAATGGTATCTTAATCAATAGTCACCAGATATAACATAAACTATATAAAATAGTTAAGTTATCAATATAAGATTATTCATCTTAAAGTAATTACAGAGAATATTTTGATATTCTCAATTAGTATTAATTTGAGAAATCCTTGGCTAAGGTGGAATGAAATGTTGAAAATATTTTTCAAATGTCATCAATTGAATCAATTACTAATGGTGGAGAACTAATATGATTGGATTCAAATAGACTAGATATTAATTCAATATTCTATATCTAATAAGAGCATTAGATGATGAAAAGATTGAATTATATAAAAAATCATGCATAAAAAGGTAAGTCAAACCCACTTTGACATTCCTAAATATTTTGGTAGTCATGATGCATTGTTAGACGTCAATCTTGATCTATAGATATAAATTATCTAATTATAGAATTAAAGATAAATTAAAAGAGTTTAATTTATCTAATCTTAAATATGATTTAGGGTTAAAATTTACATCCATTTCTAATATATTTAAGAACCTAATAAGTCACACATAAAGAAATAGTTGAAGAGAGAAAAGGTATTTTAATCAAGTTGGACTTATTATAAAATTTTAGAAACTTTATGATTAAATATGAGATATTTAATAAATGGGGATCAATATAAGATATTAGATCTTATTTAGGCATAATTAAGTAATTCCAATTAAAGTTTAAATGAAATTAGAGTTTTAGTTTCAATTAAGGTATTAAAATGTCCAAAACTTATTATAAATAAGCATAAGCTCTGAGGGAACTATCACTTTGTTGAGAAAGTTTTTCTTCGAATAAAACCCCTAATATCCACAAGTATATGGATCATAACTTGTAGTATTAAAGGTGTTAATCTCACCAGGAAATAGTTAAAACTAAGTGAACCTAATTTTGTCTAAGGTATCAGGATATGAATTGAATGAAATAAAATATCAAAAATTTAAAAAATTTAAATGAAACTCAGCAAATAATCAAATAACAAATGAACTACCATAAATATGTGAGGAAAATCAAGGATGATACTTAGGATTTATTCTATCGTTATTTTGTTCCTTTAACCCCCATTGATTTAATTATATGTTAATTTTACATCTTTTAATAGATTAACTACTCTTTCTTACGACTTAATCAATTAAACCTAATTGAATATGAAAATTCCATAAGTGTAATATCTCAGTTCACAATTCTTTCCCTAATGTTTTCAATTAGTTTTGACTTGATCTATAGAATAACCAATTTCTCACACAAGATCTCTCTTTGAATAATGGTTGAATTGTTAATCGTGTGACATATTAAATCATCAACTCTTGTTGCATAATTTAATCAGATTACTTATAATTATCCTTGGCACTTTGAATCAATTAAATAACTGTTCAATGAATTTCTGAACAACTTTTCCATCATTTATTGGAGTTGCCACAACTTTGGCCCATCTTGATACATAGTCCACTCCTACTAAAATGAATGTATTCCCCATAGAGGATGGGAAAGAACACATGAAGTCGAGTCCCCACACATCGAAGACTTCAACTTCCAAGATGTTGGATAAGGGCATTTCAATCGTTTCGAGATATTGCCCACTTTTTGACACATATCGTAATGCGCCATGAATGCCTAAGCATTTTTAAATAGATACGGCTAATATAATCCACATTTAAGTACTCGAGCCACCGTCTTGTTCGTGCCATAATGTCCAGCATATAGAGCTTTGTGATACTGCATCAATATATCCAACATCTCCTTCTCCGGAACACACCTTCTAATTATTCCATCAGCACATGTCTGATATAAGATCAGATCATCCCATAAGTACCGAGTACACTTATACAAGAATCACTTTCTTTTTTGATATGATAACTCAGAAGGGTGCTTACCACAAGCGACAAATTTTTCTATATTAGCAAACCATGGTGTCGCCATACTATCAAGTAACATCAAGGTTTCATTGGGGAATCGCTCATTAATATCATTACTCTACTCAATTTCCCTTCTTTCCAGACGTGCTAAATGGTTTGCTACCACATGCTTGACTCCCTTCTTATCTCGTATTTCGATTTCAAATTCTTATACTAGTAGTATCCATCGAATCAATCTCAATTTTACGTCCTTCTTGGCAAAAAGATATTTAAATACAATCAGTTATCGTAGAGCCCAAAAGGTATAGTTGAAACTTATCACATGCATACACCACCCGCTAATAATGTGTAGTTCAATTAGGGCCCAGTTAATGTTTTACTTCCATAATATATTTCACGCAACTTCTTATCCTTTCTTTTGTCCAACACGCAACCCACAATTTGATCGCTAACGTCGCATATGACCTTAAAGGGGAGTGTCCAACCTCATGACAATAAGATAGGTGCTGATGCCAGTGCCTTTTTTAATTAATCAAATACAACTAAACATTTATCATAAAAAAGGCACTTCCTTAACTAATAGGTTCGTTAGTGGTCTTAATATCTCTGAGAAGTTCTGATAAAGCGGTGGTAGAATCCTCCATGACCTAGGAATGCTCTCACACCTTTGACATTTATTAGTGGTGGGAACTTCTCTATGACCTCCATCTTTTCTTTGTCCTCTTCAATTCCTTAGTGTGATATTTTATACCCTAGCACTACTCCTTCGTGTACCATGAAGTGACAATTTTCCTAGTTTAATACTAAATATGATTTTTCATATTTTTGGAGTACTCTATCTAAATTGATTAGGCACTACTCAGAAGAGTCTCCAAAGTCTAAAAAATTGTCCATAAAAGCTTCCATAATGTCCTTGATCATATCTACAAAGATAGACATTATGAACCTTTGAAATGTAGCTAGAGCATTGCATAACTTGAAGGGCATTCATCTATATGCAAATATACTATAGGGACAAGTAAAAATGGTCTTTTCTTAGTCCTCAAGATAGATGAATATCTAATTATAGCCCCAGTAACCATCTAGGAAGCAATAGAATGAGTGACCAGCTACTCTCTCAATCATTTGATTTATGAATGGGAGAGGGAAGTGATCCTTTTTAGTCACTTTGTTAAGCTTTGAATACTCTATACAGACTCTCCAACTTGTGACTAATCTTGTTAAAATGAGCTCTCCACTTTGACTCTCCATAATGGTCATTCTGCCCTTCTTTGGTAGGCATTGTATCTGTTTGAACTATTCTCTATGGTCATCCATCTTACTTTATGAACGAGCTTTAGTCCAACACATGGACATTCAGTAGCCTTCTCGATTGACTCTAGTGTTATTATGAGCGACAATTTATCTACCACTGATACTAGAGTTTTTTCAACTACCTCTGCGTTCTTCCAGAAATCATATACTTCATACGGATACACTGTCTCATTAACCCGAAAGAAGTTCTTCCATCCAGCTGCCACAATCTCTGGTTCGATATCCATTTGGTCGTTCCTCAAGGATTCGAAATCAACGCGTCTTCCACTAGTCATTGATTGCTCCATCTGTATCTGTAGTTAACAGAGAAGTAAACCGACAAAAGTATTTTGGAAAGAAGGGATGTTAGTATCTGAAATTGAAAGTGTGAGCAAAGAGTGTTAAAATCAAAACAGAGCAATGAAATGTTTTGTTGAGAGTTTTTTAAAAGTCGATGTCAGGGTATTTGAAGAGTGTTCTAGAGTTGGCGGTAATGTTAAGACTCTGACAACCTTTCCCTCCAAAGCTTTCTAATGAGAGGGAAGAAAAATGAGACGCAACTCAGAAATGAGAGCGAAGAAATGAGACGGAAGAAAATGAAAGGGAAGAAATGAGACGCAAGACAGAAATGAGACGGAAGGAATAAGACGGAAGAAAATGGAAGAAAAATGAGACGCAAAACAGAAATGAGATTTAATTTAATAAATATTTTCAGATATTGAAAAGAACAAAAAACTTAAAAATTTTAAGATTATTTATTGAATTGATAGAAGAAAAGAAGATGACAACAGAAGAAGAAAGATAAGAAAAACTTAGTTATTTTTGAATTTTTTCTGATTTTTCTCTGACTATATGTTATCATTAAAAAGGGGAAGATTATTAAATCAAAAATGACATAACGATTAATTTTGATGAAACCCAAATAATAATGCAGAAAGAAAAATCAGAGGGAACAAAAATAAGACGAAAGACAAAAATTAGAGGGAAGAAAAATGAGACAGAAGACAGAAATGAGAGGGAAGAAATGAGACGAAAGAAAAATGAGACGCAAGATAGAAATGAGATGGAAAGAAAATGAGACGCAAGACAGATATGAGATGGAAGAAAAATGAGAGGCAAGTCAAAAATGAGAGGGAATAAATGAGAAAAGAAAAATGAGGGGGAAAAAGGAATAAGACGGGAGAAAAATAAGACATAAGATGAAAAT
>JANIIA010000002.1:46516174-46563612 GCA_027478495.1 Erythroxylum alaternifolium | reverse complement strand
TATTTTCATTCCAAAATTCACACATCAAATTAAATTGAAATACATCAAAGTAAAAAAAATCATAATATAAGTGTAAAGTGTAGATACTTACAAGTCTCTCTACATGCTTATGGTGGGTAATAGATCCTTTAGTATGTACGGGAAGACTCTCTCTCCCGGGTCCTTCATGCTTGTTGGTAGATTTATGCTCTGAAATGGACATTGCCTCTGGTGATGTTCAATACTACTACCAACGAATCCATATTTATTCATAAATATAAGGTGGTCATATAACAGTCTTGTGTATCGCACCAATAAAGTATGGATAACGTATAAGTGCTCGTCTCTCCTCGTCTCTCCCATACTTTATAAATGATCACGTCAAATTTAAAATCCCAAAAAAATTATTTCTGAAAAAATAAAAAACATATGATAAGTACTTATAATCTACAAGATTTATCTAATTAATTTATAAAAATTAATTAAAAATATAAAAATTATATATTTTTTGTACCTCAAACTCCTGATAATAAAAATCCTTTATCGCATGAGAGATATTCTTCTATATATAACCCTCAAAATCAATCTTCTCCTTGAATTTGGATGTCATGTTTCTTGAGCATAGTCCACACAGAATTAACCTAATATAAAAAAATTAATTTTATATCATTTTTGAATTTAAACCTATAACTTAATTATAAACATATGGTGTTTTATGTATTTTCACTAACAAATCGTTGACAATTGTGATGTAAGTTCTTCCATCAACTTTCTCAGATCCAGGCTATAGGTCGTCTCCTTCATCCGCATTGTTTACCTCTGATATTTCTGTCAATATAGAGGTGGTGGATGGTGTAGCAGTAGGCACGAAAGGTGATACCTCCTCTGTAAGTGTAGTAGCTAGAGTATAACATCAGATTCCGTTGCAACTGCAGAATGTGATGCTTCATTGGACAGTAACTGGCTCCAAATTCTGGTCTAAACCTAGGTTGCATCATATCCTGTTTTTTCTTTGCTAGCATATTTGAACCTGAGATTCATATTTTATTGAATATTCCAAAAATGTAACAATTTCAATTCAATATATAATAATATATTATTGATTGTAAATCAAAATTATCATCATCTTCTTTTTTTGAAGAATTATAATCAAACTCAGGCTCCTCTTCAGATCTCTCACTTTCCTCATCCTCTCCAGATGAAATTTCAACATATTCATTATTTGGATCATTCAAAGGTTCATTTTCGTTATATGTAACATATGCATTTATTTCATTAAATTTTTCCTGAAATGCTTTACTTTCAATTCTCTGTTCTCCTTTTCTTGTGATTCAAAAACACCTCTAGGATTAACTTTGCAAACTACCAACTAATCTGGCTTATCTCGTCATAAGCTGGGAAAAGAGACATAATACACCTGGATTGCTTGCATCCCCAACACGAAAGGTTCAAATTGTCTAAATCTTCTTCGCTAGTTGATTTCAATTATATTGTATCGACTATGCACTTTTGTACCAAGATTAGAAGTTGGATCAAACTAGTCACACTTAAATATCACACTATGATCAGAAAATATGCCCTTTATACTTTATGTTCAATATTCAAGCAATTGAAGACAATTGAGTCATTGTCTCATAATTTGGCCATAATTCTTAGTCAGTTGAGTGTAATAAGTCAAAAAATTGTTTTGCATGTGGGTTTAGTTCTTCTTCAAGATTTTCTATATTTTCTGAAAGGTGTAACTGGATGTATCATAAACCATTTGCATGTAAGGATTTTCAGTTACACCTACATTATTTGTTCTAAATCCAACCCCCCCTAAACTCATACACATTTACTAACAAATTTACTTCATTACCCCTTGAGTTGCTACAAATCAATGGCTCCCCATATCGTGTCCATTCAAAATAATTTGGAACAAACCTTTTTCTCAGCAAATGGTTTCAATAGTAATGAAACAAATACATTTGCACTTTTTACATGGACATATGATCTTTAGGCTATCTATATATGCAGTTGGGAATATGTATAATGAATAAAAGCTTCAACTCCCTCAACAAACTCGGGATTAATGAAACCATCAGGGGTTAATCGTCTATACATCCAAGATCTATCAACATTACCCTGCAAAACTATTAATTTAAAAAAGTGATTTCATAGTTAGGATCCTTGATGTCCCCTAAGTTTACAAAACATCTAAACTTTACACAACATCCCCTAAGTATCAATCAATCAAATTAATTACCTACAATTGATGTCAATACTATTGTACGTGGCATTGTTTACAATTTGTGAATCAATAAAGCAAGTTATCGTTGTGACTCCTAGGCTCATAAAATTTTTCACCGATAAGCCTCACAGGAGCTGCATCACAGGATTCCATCCTATATACCATCCTGGGGTTTATTATGCAAAATAATGTCTTATCTATTAAACTTATGAATTTCTTATGTTAATACTAAGTTTGAATTAATCACATTGAAGTTAAAGTATTTATGTTTGAATTAATGACCTACAATTGATTTCAATACTATAGTATGCGGCATTGTTTACACTTGTGAATCAAGAAAGCAAGTTCTTACTGTGACTCCTAGGCTTGTGGAATTTTTCATTGATAAGTCTCATGGGAGTTGTATCACGGGTTTCCAACCTATATATCGTCCTAGGAACTTAGCTACGCATCAAATCATCCATAAGATCTCAAACTCATTCCACATACAGTAAATACTTAGACTATTACAGAAGAACATAAAAACTCATCAATGATTATAAAATATTCTAAACAACAACACAAAATCAAAACCTCCTTTGCATTTACACAAAACCCAAATGCATCATAATCGTATTAGTAAAGCAATACATATGGTAGACATTAGTTGGATGACTTACCTAGATAGATGGGCAACTCCAGACTACAAAGAAGAAGGATGGGCGACACTCTTTAACATATGATAGGGCCTACGAAAAAGAATATTTCGTATTCAATTTAATACACTTGTTCAATAGTTTTGTTATATTTTTAATCTATTAAAGCAAACAAATGAGAAAATAATATTGTTTATTTTGAAATAGAAATATGTGGACTTTTAGTGGGAGTAATGTTAAAAATATTGCTAGATCAAACCAATCCTGACTTGTTTGGTTTAAACTATCCATGAAACTGTACAAAATATTAGAATATTCTAATTATAATTTTCATTTTGATATTCGACACGAATATCGTTAAGAGAATTGGACTTAAAATAATATAAAAAGAAGGGTAAATTATTCAAAAATAAAAAAAGTGTTTGAATTCTCTTTAGTATTTGTATATCAAAATTTTAAATATATATAATTAAAAAAAGCATTATCAATTATAATAATCGAAATTAAACCTAATAATTTAAATACTCTTTAAACCTTTATAAAACTATTCTTTCATCAACAATTAATCAGTTATGTAATAACAAATTAAATTACGCAATTTAAGTTATTAAACCTTTCTTATTTGAATCTTTCTCTAAATCTGTAAAATTTGTCATAAGCCTATGTAATTATTTAGATGAGCATGATTAGGTGCCTAACACCTTTCCTATCCTGCAATCAATCCCCAAACTTTCATTCTTAGATTAGGACTTTACAGTTCCTTTTCTTTTAGATCAAGAACAAACTATATCTAATGAAATGGAGAGTGACATACTAAAATTTGATTGAATAAAATTTGAGGCTATAAAGTAGGTTATATTAGTGTATTGTTCTATTATATTCATATATTAATAGATATACAGGCAAAAACTTAATACATTTTTTTATATTCTAACCTCATCTCCAGTTTGGTTCATAAGAGGTAAAGTATTATCTTTCTTTTTATAGCTTTTCTTGTCATGTCTTTATTTTCTTTTCATAAAAGTTAAAGTGATTTTTTTCACTTTTTTGTTTTCATTTTTTCTCTTATTTTTCTTTATCCCATCAAATATTATCCTTTCTTTAAGTGGTTGAATATCTTCATAATTATAATGTGGCCAAAATTTTTGATCTTTTAATTAGCTACAATAGGTTCTTATAAACCTTCTGAACCTTTCTCTTTTGTGATTAGCTAAGGGCATTACCCTTTGGTTGTTTCTTGACATTGAAAATGATATTAATGGCCTAGGTGTATGGGTACCCATACAACTCTCATACCCTATAATCATATGTGATCTCCCTCCCTAAATGTACTATATGTTTATACTCTCCATCTACCATTTTATATGCCTTATCTCTATTTATAATCACTCTCCATTTCATTGGATATAGTTTGTTCTTGTTCCAACTTCACCATTATTTCGAGTGCAATGTCATCTTTCCACCTTATTGCTTACTCCTTTATACTACAAATACCAACCAGGTATGTAAGAGACTCTAAAAGGTTCTATAAAGGTCAAGAGAGGTATGAAAGAGATTAAAATAGATTTAACACAACATAAAGAAATTTAGGAATCATTAAGATGAAGATTCTTTTTTTCAATGTAGGAATGATTCATTTTTTCATTGTAGAGACTTGTATCAAAGTTATAACACTCCCATCATTTAAAGGAATAGATTTCTATCAATTTAAATTACGCCATAACACTCCCATACAATAAACATCAACATAACAACCATTTCATCAAAAACCTTACATGCATCAGAAATTCATCCCAACATCACAACCAAAATCACGTCTTGTCCCTTCCATCACTAATATTTATACATTAAAATTATTTTCTAATCACAGAATACCCAAATAAATGAATGTTATTAAATACTCAAATACATCCAACATATGTTGAAATAACCGAGATGAAAGGCTACAAGAATACCTCCGTCGAAGGACACAATGATATATGGCCAGAGAAGACAAACGCCGATGAGAATTTTATACCATGGCTAAAGTCCGTCGAAAATTTTGCTAGGATGATTTCTCTCCATATTTACCAGGAGATATCACTATCATCATTAAATGAAAATTTTCCTAACTATGTTATCGACAAAAATTGATTTCCTTTGGTAATTTGCAACAGTTTCTTTTCTGTCGGTAATTTTTCATTGCTAATTCTTAATTTTCTTGTAGTGTTATGAATTCCATAAGGGTTCACTGTTGGTCTCTTTGATTGAGCACTTCTGCCATTGTTTCGTCGGTCTTTTCTTGACGTCTTGCTCATTGAATTGTTCATTCTAGTCTCATGATATCAAGTGGTAGAGTTTCTGCATTTTAGGTTGAACTCTGAGTGACTCTTGTATTCATGCAGTGGCACAAACACAAGAAAGGCAAAAAATTCCTTAGAACAAAGGAATTCAAATAATCCTAAACTAAATCCCTGGCAATGGCATCAAAAACTTGTTGAGCAAGTTTTACTTCTAATAAAACCCCTAATATTTGCAAGTATACAGATCTTAACTTGTAGTATTAAAAGTGTCGATCCCACGAGGAAATAGTTAAAACTAAATGAACTTAACTTTGTAATATATTGAGATATGAATTTAAAGAAAATAAAATATCAAAAATTTAAAAACAATTATATAAGACTAAGTAAATAATCAAATTGCAAATGAGCTACCACAAATATATGAGAAAAATCAAGGATGATACTTAGGATTTATTATATTGTTATTTTGTTCCTTTAACCCCGATTGATTTAATTATGTGTTGATTCTAGATCTTCTAAGGGATTGAGTACTCTTTCTGAAAACCTAATTAATTAACCCTAATTGAATATGAAAATTCCATAATTGTAATCTCTCAATTAATAACTCTTTCCTTAACGTTTTTAATTAGTTCTGACCTAATTTATCGAATAACCAATTTCTCACACAAGATCTCTCTTCGAATGATGGTTGATTTGTTAATCGTATGACATATTACATCATTAACTCTTATTGCACAATTTAATCAAATTACTTTTGACTCACTCTCTCGATTTATTGTCAAAAATATATGCATGCACCATTAACACAACACAAAAATTTTATTGAATCAATTGAAATTGAAATCACAAAATAATTCAAAGACAAAACCTAATTTGGAAATTTAGAACATAATAAATGTAAAGAACATCTGAAAATCAATTTACACATCAAGTCTAATGAAAATAACAAACAGAAAAAAAGAAAAGCATAATTTAGATTTTGATATGGAAATTTGGGAATCATTGACGTCTCTCTCGATCTTCCATGTTTGATCCAATTTGCAAGATGGCAACTCTCCAATTTTGGAGTGTTTTATGTTCTTAAATAGTTTCTTAAGGCTTCTAAGGTTCTTTCTAGGGTTTTTACCCTTCAGTCAGTTCCAAAATTGCCCCCGAAACTTAAAAGATGAAAAGTGTTGCGCTTGGGAGGTGTCTATTATGATAGTGACATAGGTGTCATGATCATGACCCAGCCAATTTTCCTTCCCATGTCATGATCGTGAACCTAGGAGGAACCTTCTGTCCCGACCATGACACCCATGTCATTATTGTGACCCTATCCTTTAGCCCAATCTTGCTCCAACTTTCTTCCATCTTCATTTATCTGGATTCAGACACTAAAAAAGACATCAAAACATCTTTAAAACACAAGATTAAGGTCCAATATCATGTTCAAGACCATACAACACTTAAAACACAATCAAACAATCACATTAACATAATTTTAAGCCTAAACATGCAATAATAATCTATCAAACACCTATAAACAAACTAAAACACCTATCAAAATATAATATAAACTACACTTATCACACTTCTTGCCTAACCCTTTCTACAATAGTTGTACAATTCTCTCAACATGTTATGTAGACAACATTAGAAGTCAAACACTTATGCAACTACAATAATTGAGATGAAATGATTTCAAAAATGGTTTGAAGAAAACAATAAGAAAATAGTTAAGCTTTGGAATAGGTACAAATTATAATTCATTCTTTTTATATTTTAGATTTTAATCACATTATAGAATTTAAATGATCTTAGCTTTTAAAAAATTAAACAAAAAATTTTTGTTATCATTCTCCTGCTTACGAGATTGAATTCCACTCCGATTTCCCAACAAGTAGGTCTCCTTACTTGTGCATGATTTTAGATGTACATAAAATTAAACTTACTCTCAAACTTGTGAGTTTTATAAGCACGCATCCAAAAAGAATCAAGCCCTACTCTCTTACAGATTCTATAAATTAACCAAAACCACCAATAGAAACAAAAAAAAAATATCTTTAATTTGAATATAATGAATTTAATATCTATGAAAAATTATATAAAATAGTGAATAAATATGTGGCATTAGGAGTTCTAATATTGAAATCCTTTCTAAGACATTGCATTTGACACATTCATTATGCAAATTAAGACCTTCTATCAACTTCAGTTATACGATATGTTTGTTAAAAAAATATAAAATTGAAAGTTCAAAATGTTATCCACTTTTAAGAAATTTAATGTAACATTTTGTAAAAATTCCAATTGTTAAAGTGGGATTTTATATTTCAAAAAAACTCTATTCACTAAATTATAATAAATTTATCGCAATTTTAATAAAAAAATTCTTAAGCACTATTAAAAAATAGATTCACAGAACGCCAAACATATAGAGAAAATTAAAGAGTATCATTGAATAAAGCTATACAATATCAATATATCTTGGAGAAGGTACACAGAGTTGATAACATTCATGTAGAATTTATAAATTTTATTTTCTTGGCTAATGTACTTCTACAAATGCCATAGGCCAATTTCATTTTCTTCAACTTCGAAGTAGGAACATGTTGATAGGTTACAAAGTTTGACATACTGGTCTCAGATGACACAATATAGAACTAATTGTGGCCATCCATAAGAAAAAATATTGCTCCTCATTACAGTACATCAATCCTTCCAATAAAGAAGTACTTGCAAACTGACTTTCAGGGCCTCGGATATTATGCTTTTCCCTTTCATTGTCTTCTCATAACCTTGATGGAGGTCGAGGAAGGTCCCAGTCAGTGACAATGTGGTCACGAGTGATCTCCCTGAGTGAGCGGCAGCCGCTCAACGCCATTGTTAGCTCGAATTCTTCGCGAAGCATTTGAAGTACTTTCCTAATACCAGCTTCACCTTCAGCAGCAAGTGAGAATACTACTGGTCTTCCAATCTGAAATTGAAGCACAGGATTAAAGAGCTCATAAAATTATTAGCTTTTATGCTTCGGACTCTAGTAAACTTCAACACACACCAACGAATGCCCATAAGCGCAAACACAAGAAGTTTTGGTAACTTGGAAAGGTGTCATCATTGTTTTTTTTTTTTTGTACGCCTAATGTTGGTGATTGCAAAGAATTGTATACTTACAAATATTCCAGATGCACCCAGTGCCAATGCCTTAAAGACGTCTGTTCCTCGCCGGACTCCACCATCAAGAAAAACAGGAAGTCGGCCTTGGACAGCTTTGACAACCTGTCACTTAGCATCAGTAAAATTAAGCCTCCAGAGTACATTGGATTATATCAAGCAATTGGATGTTTTCAGTAGGCTTCAGATAGATGCTTCAGTAGATAGTTACATTGAAGAATGAAGCAATTACCCCAAAGGGATTATTATATTAGGCACAACACAAGGACAGACATTTTGTAACTCGACCAGTATTGGAGGACACGAAAAAGCTAGGAAAGAAGCAGTTTATTTTGGATACAAGATAGAAATGGGCATAATTGTAAAACAGAAGCACAGGAATACCACTAACCTCTTCCAAAGCCCTGATAGTTGCAGGAACGTAATCAAGCTGGCGAGCTCCATGATTGGAGACGATGATTCCTGCAGCTCCACTCTGTATAGCAAGTCTTGCTGCAAGGGTATTTGAAGATTCATGACAAAGGAACACCAGGACAATATAAGATGAGACGAAAAGACGAAATTTTATTACAGTACTGCAGCAGGTAAAATGTGAAATACCATCCTCTGCAGTGATCACGCCCTTCACTAAAATTGGCAACGATGTAATTGTTTGAAGCCACTGAACATCCTGTCCATGAAAACAACGAAATACCTGTCAATGGTCCTGCCAATTCTACGATTCAGAAGATTTAATGCAGTCATCCTACCTTCCAGCTAAGTGACCGGTCAATTTGTCCAGCAACATAAGAAGCTAGTCCAGAGTCGTTGCTCTGCAAAGCCACTCCAGTCATCATCACGATAAAAAGTAATAATGGAAATATGCAGGTCTATTATCACCTACCTTCTCCATTTTGCCAAGGTCCAAGCCCTCAAAGTTCTTCAATGTCAAGAATGGTGGCAGAGTAAACCTGTGAATATAGATAGGGGTGGATTACAAATTCTGTACTTGAAACTAGACAAATCATATTTGTGATTTCTTCCTTACTTTCTACCTAATTTACTTATCTCTTTAACCAGCCAAGAGTGCTTATCTAGAGTTTCTTTTTCCTGAACGCACTCTCTCCTCATATTTTTCTTGAGAAAAACTAATTCTCACCTGTTCTTGATGTCAGCTTCCCTCCGGCCAAGCCTTGGGGTATCCACAGTGAGGGCAATTGCCTTGAAACCAGCCCTCTCAGCTCTTCTCACAAGCTGAGCAACCACATTCCTATCTTTGTACACCTGGATTACGAAAAAAGTAAATATGTATTCAACTCATACAAATGATGGAGAGTAAGTTTTGTGGAACTACTGGAAAATTCAACGAACAGTCATATTCATTACCTACTTCTGGGTGAACAATCAGTGAGATAATTGACCCTCATGGCCACAGAGCAAGAGAAACTAACAAGAGATGAGAGGAAATATTCTATTCAACTTACATAGAGTTGGAAAAAGCGAATGCCAGGCCCTGTTGAAGCAACCTCCTCAACACTGGAGGTGGCCCATGAGGACAGTGTCTGAAACGTGACAGATCAAAAATAAAACAGGCAATACGAAGTTAATGGCCATTATTTTGAAAAGAGAAAGACCTCTATTCCAAATAACGTTTTAAAGTGACAATAGGTAAAGTGGCAGACCATAATTGTCCCAGCTGCTGAAGCTGCCCTTGCAGTTGCATATTCACCTACGTTTAAGTTGATATTGTCAGTCAGAACTGCTTTCTCTTTCATTTTTCATTATGATCAATTCAAACTCTCATAACGTTAGTCGGTCTCATAAGAAGACTTCACATTGTGTTTGCAGGTACCTATTGCCTGTGTAGCTCTTTTTAAGCATATTCCAGGGAGTACCAAACTACATATTATGGTTTTATGGTCTCCATGTACCATAAAAATTGTTATTTGTTGGTTCAGGTTTATAACTACCTTCAGGGTGAGCCATTTTCTGCATTGCCGTGGGAGCAATCATGATGGGCATCGAAATCTTGAAGCCCAAGACGGTTGTTGTCATATCAATCTTACTCACGTCAATAAGAATGCGGGGTCGGAACCTATTTAGAATCATTTATATAAAAAGCTTAAAAAAGACCATCAACACTAAATTAATCTAGAACCTCGAGAAAAGCATTAAGACACGAGCTTACAAAATCCGAGAAAAAGCATTCCGGTTCTCCTTAAGAGTCCACTGATCCTCTGCACCAGAGGCGTAGTAATCAAAAACCATCTTTGGCAATTTCTGCCTTGCAATTTCCTCATATTCCACAATATTGGTGATCTCCATCTTTAAAATTCAGTTCTGTTTCCTGTTAAGAAGTTACGAAAAGTTTTAGAAAACAAGGTCATATTTGGATCAAGGATTCAAACGAAAATAGGAAAATATGAGCACTTACCTCTAAATTTCACACAAGATTTTGAACTTTTGGGTAAGAATGTACCTTGATACTAAAGAGATGAGGATGGTTTTTAAATGTTTCTTAATCCATCAATAAGTTTTCATAACAGCGATTATGGTGAAATGTTAAAGTGGATAACGGGCAACAAAAGGTTAAATGCAACTTTGAGAAATTGTTCCAATCACCCGAAAAACGTGAGCAATTGAATTCCCCGTTGTAACATACTAATTTTCTTGTTAAAACAGAACATTGAACTTAGTTTATGTGAAGGTTCCAACAAAGTAAGGATCAGGATATTAAAATTTATCTTGATTCTGATCGATTGATACAGCCAATCTTATAGGTCATTCTGAAATATTTTTGGAAGTGAAGACGCGTCCAGTACGAGCATGCAGATATCATATAAACACAATATATACAAGCTTGTGATTTGTGATGCGTGCTAGTGCCACACAGTCGCTCATTTAACATTTGCATGCAGCAAAATCATAACAGCTACAACACCAAACTGAGAGAACAGATTATCTGGTCATGTCAAAACCAAATCGTTCATGTTGTAAGAGCTGAAGGATTGACAGTAGAAACAAGGAATTTTAGCTCTTTTGTAGGGATACAGAAGCTTATATTGATGTAAAGAAGCATACACGTCAGGTAAAACATGTAAAGAAGTCAGAAGTAAAAGAAAGAAAATCTCTGCTTAACTATCTAACCGGCAGCAAGAGAGCTATAGTAAGAAGGCAAAGAAGAGAACAGAGTACTTGGAGAAGGAAAAAAGAGAAGGAGAGAGAGAGAGAGAGAGAGAGAGAGAGAGAGAGAGAGAGAGAGAGAGACCTTACAAGCTTCCAAGTAAGGCTAAGACATGCACGCATGTGAGAATGGAGAGTGCATATTGAAGTTATGATGCATGGAGTCCAAAAAAAAAAGAAAAGAAAAGAAACGAAAAGGATAAAGACAAGGATATAAAGTGGATTGGATTTCGGAGGCGAGGAAATATTCGCTAGATCAGTTTCAATTTAAGCAAATTTAAAGACTTGTGGAGAGCATTTTCTTTGAACCATTATCACATCCCAACTCAACGCTCATCCCCATGTTTGCCAATCTCCTTCTCGTGTTCATTTCCCCTTTTGTCCCCTGCCAGGATCGGTCTTGTCACTGTGCAAAAGGCCTTTTTGACTTTGTCTTTGACGTTTCCATGCTTCACTTGTTAGCACTAGTAGGGGTCATTCGCATTCGCTATGTCATCTGCCAGACAATCCAGTGCTGTGAACAAACATAAATAGAAAGGTACCTTAATATCTTGGACCACATAAGGACCCTATTTCCTTTTTAGTTTTTCACTCGCTGTTGAAGATGGTTTTGTGTTCTCTGCACGCCGTCTCGTCTGTCTCTTCGCTCCAGAAGACCTACTCTCCTCCTTGTTATTCCTTAGATTCTGAATGTTCCTCGATCAAAAGCATTGTTTTTCAGAGGCGAAAAGCGATAGCCTTTGGTTCCGGTTTGTCGATGGCTTCTCTGCTAGACTTGCTTAATACCATCTCAAAGCTGCCTTCTTTTCACTCTGCCGTTGCCCTTCAACTAGATGAGGTACAGCAAGAAGAAGATAGAGTTGTTAATCTTTTCCAGGTATTGATACGCACCCTAAATTTCTTTTCTTTATTCTGCTCCCTTTTTGTTGAACATAATGGTGTTCTTAAAATTTAAATGACATGGCATTGCTGAATCTATCTGTTAATTGTCCATATTGATCATGTCTTTCACCAGTTCCAGAGATAAGTTTTTAGTAGTTCAGCGTTCTGTTTCGGTAGAGCATTTCTGGCTTCTGGAAAAATTTAATTCCCCTTTTCAGTTTGATCATATTGGTTGGATTGAAATAAGTTGTCTCTTTTTTCATTCTTAGGAGGGGGCTCCGCTATAATTTGTTCGGTTCAAAGATGCATTGCTACTTTCATGATTATTCGAAATTAAACTGAGAGATTGTTTTGGAGGTTTCTAGTCTTTTTCTACTTTGAATTACAAATTCTTAGGGTTAGCTATCCATGGGACAGGATAATAAAGACAGTGGAAAGCACTTAGAGAACAAAGTCTGCTTAATATTGTACTATTTCCATGTTATTCAGCTGTCTGTGTTGTGTTTCTCATTCTTGTATCTGGATATTTGACTTTAGGAAACATCACAATCAATTGTTTTCATTAAGGACCTGGAGTTAGCCAGAGTCCCCAAGAATTCTTCTGATGAAATGATCCTTGCGGAGGATGAAAATACAAAAGTTGAAGGGACAGGCTCAGGCTTCATTTGGGATAAGTTTGGTCACATTGTGAGTATTTCTTATCTAGTTACTAAATTATATTTATGATGCAACGTTTCACGTAATGACCAGCCTTCATAGTTTGCCATGATCTCGAAATTACCTTAACAACTCTTTATTAAACAAGATAATTGATTTGATGAGAATGAAGTAATGATAATGTTCTATATTTCGTCTTGTTAAAATACTTGAAAAATTGATTGCTACATGTGTTGAAAAATCAAAATTGATCTCATGCTTACCGAAATAAATAATTTTTTATGATTTTTTTGAAACTAATATCACTTTAATTATATAATATCATTAATTTAGAAACATAATAAAATACTAATTATGAAATTGTGCATTGTTTATTCTTTTATCAATTTTCTCATGAAACTACTTTCTAAAATAAGTTATTGAAAACTATCATAATTGCGATAACATCCTACTCACAACAACATTCATATAATGTGTTGAGAAAACTCTACAACTAATATAGAGGGATATATTAAGAATATTAATTCTGATAGAAAGAGCACATATTTATCTAAAAGGTTTGAAACCTTTTAATAATTTAATTTAAATTAATTAGAATTAATTTTAATTAAATACTAATTAGGTTTCAATAAATTTCAATATTCATTATTGGCCTTTATTAGCCAAATGTCTCATATTTGTCCTTTAAATTTTCTTAAATTTATAATTAAGTCTAACTTGACTAAATTGTTTTTTTAACTATTCTTTGTGTGTATTATATTTTTAAGTATGTTGACAGTGTATAAATTATGTTATTTAATTTATCATTAATTCTTTCATAAATATCATGGCTATCTAAATATTACGAATACTAAAGCAATTTTGCTTAGTCTTTTTGTCAATATTTATTTCTCTTGTTATACAACATCTGATTAGGCATATAGGATGAATTTAACATTCACTCTATCTGATTGTAATCATTTTAGTTAAACATTCCTAGTTAATTATTTTAGTAATATTTAAAAAATATTTTTAAAGTGTTATTCCACCTTTGTTAAAGACTTTTCAAATTAAAGCTAAATCGAAAAAAAATAGAAGAATTCCGAATTACTTTAGGTAATGGATCTCATATCGATTTCTCAACTATTCATAGATAGTTTATATTATGTTTAACAAATACCAATTGAGTTAGTCTTAACTATGATATGCCTTAATCAAAATATAGTAATTCTTATAGAATTTTCAAGTATGGTAAGTACTGTGAACTTTTTTATAATAAAGACTTGCATATTTACTTAACTATCTTATACTTGGGTCTATAAAATAGTCTATTGCTTTCGTAAGGAATAAATATAATATGTGTTAGTGCTTCTACTTTGTTAATGCTTAGGCTTAATAGAACTATAACTAAAAAAATAATTAAGAATAATACATACATATACTATTATTCTCGTAATTATATTTTTATTCACAAAATATATTTATCTTTTAGATTTTATTTTTATGAATTAGTTAATTAAACAATATAAATAAAATAAAATATATATTTAGTTAATTATGTCAAAAATATATGGTCAATTAATTGATTGTCAAACATAAATTAAGAATATGTTTGACGTAAAAGAACTTGAAGTCTATAAGAGAAATAAAAGAGAAAAGATTAATCATTCACAAGCTTTAATTTGGTGGGATTCGAATTGAGAATCGAGTTGACATTAAAGATAAAGGCTGAAATTCAAATTGTATTAGGATTCCATATTAGATAGGAAGTAGTAGTATTATGTTATTCTATTTTAGATATACCATCCTAGTTGTATAGGACTTATAGAATTTCTATTATAATAGGATTTAAATTAGAAACCCTTTTCTTACTAGAATAAGGATTCTAAGAACTCTATATATATGTGTACTCAACCTTTCATTAATAACAAACAATCTGAAATTTTTATACAAACTTGAGTTTTCAACTAGAAGGTGTGATGCTTTCTTTTAAGAGTGATTCTTCAACCCTAGAAGCAATTCCCAGTTTCTTACCTTTCATTCTTTGTGTTCACCAAAAAATTCCAACAACCAAAATCCTGTCTTCCAGCATATTAAACCCTAAAATTCTAGTCCTAAATTTTCAGCAATCAAACTTTAAGATTTCAGCTATACAAAATTTGAAATTTGAACATTCTTAGCCAAAATTCAACCTTGGAACTCGATATTCTAGCAGCCTAATGTCAGGCATATTTCTTAATTTTGTGATTTTTAGCTACTAGTCAATAATTCTTCTATTTGTCCTACAACAATTGGTATAAGAGCTTTGGATCATGATGGTTACACATAGCGAAAGGGCATATAGAGGAATATTTAGCGACCAGGAGTGAGATAAGATACTACTAAGAGTGATAGAAAGATTGGAACTTACTAACCCTCGATCACAAGGTTGTCCAAAAACTAGTCCAGAAAACAATATCAGACAACAAACTACACTTGACGGTGAGGGTGGAGAAAGTAGAATCCAAGACGAAGAGGGTGACATTGATCAATAGCGAATGAGGTTAGGAAATCAACACCTACTGAGAGATCTAAGACAAATAAATCAATCAGCAACTCATGGAGAGCGCATGCCAGCCTTTAGAGGCTACGATAGAGTTGAAACAACCAACAAACTTGATGATATTACTAAGAAAGTTCGTGTTGAAAGCCTTGGTTTTGTAGGAAAGATGGATCCACACCTATTCTTAGACTGGACAGAAGCAATAGCAAATTTCTTTGACTAGTACCACACGTTAGCATATTGAAAAATTCGATTTGCAAAGATGAAGCTAGTTGGACACGCTAAAATTTGGTGGAGATTGGTAGAGGATAGACTTCAAAAAACAAGGTAGCCATTAATTGTTGATTGAGAAGAGATGAAATTGAAGTTATCAGAAAAATACTTACCATTTCATTATCAAGAAGATCTCCAAGATCAACTCACAAACCTTAGATGAGGGATTATGTCTGTAACTGAGTACACGAAAATATTGATAAACTTTCTATCCAATGTGAAGGGATGGAGTTGGAACGACAACTTATATCTCACTACAAAAATAGCTTAAGGGCAGAAATTCGCAAGGAGTTGATAATGTAAAGTATTTATAGCCTTGAAGATGCAATCACTTAACAAGTAACTAAAAAGTTTCAAAGTCAAGCCAAGAAGTTCAGCATGAAGAGAACTACAACGGTACAAAACTTTAGACCAGCACCCATTGCATCATCTGCACCACAAAACAACTATAACACTTCTCAAAGAGTGGAATTTAAAGGTAAAGCCATAGCTAAGACTGGGCCGAAAGGAGGTTACAGTGACGAGAAATGCTTCCAATGCAATGGGAGGGGCTACTTTGCTTATGAATGTCCTACTAAAGCTTCGCATATAATGGGAGAAGAAGAAGAGAAAGAATCTGATGAGTACGTGTGTCAGAATGAAGCTGGAGAGGAGTTGCAAGGAGACTCTAGTGATGAACTATTTATCATGGACAAGATGATGAAAAATCCTCTACTGCAGCTGTAAGAATTCCATCCATTCCCCATCTTGAAGAGGAGATAAAAGATGTTCTAGATGAACAAATTGTAGCTATCAAAGATGGAGGCTGTCGATAATTTCTTGTCAAGTGGAAAGGAAGACCGGTTTTTGACAGAATTTGAATTTCAGAAATTGAACCCAGATTTATATGATTGGTGTTTATCACATTCTGCGTCGAGGACGACTTCAGAAGAGCCTGGATAATTGATGTAAAAGAACTTAAAGTCTATAAGAGAAACAAAAGAGGAAAGATTAATCAATCACAAGCTTTAATTTGGTGGGATGAGGACTGAGAATTTAGTTGACATCAAAGATAAAAGGCTGAAATTTAAATTGTATTAGGATTCCTTATTAGATAGGATGTAGTATTATGTTATTCTATTTTAAATATGCTATTCTAGTTGTATAGGATTTATAGAATTTTTATTATAATAGGATTTAAATTAGAAACCTTTTCCTACTATAATAAGGATTCTAAGAACTCTATATGTATATTTGTACTCAGTCTTTCATTGATAACAAGCAATCTGAATTTTCTACAAACTTGAGTTTTAAACTAGGTGGTGTGATGCTTTCTTGTAGAGTGATTCTTAAATCCTAAGAGTGATTCCTAGTTTCTAATCTCTCATTCTTTATATTTACCACAAAATTTCAACAACCAAAATCCTATCTTCTAGCATATTAAACCCTAAAATCCTAATCCTAAATTTTCTGAAACCAAACCTTAAAATTTCAGCTATACAAAATCTGAAATTTCAACATTCTTAGCCAAACTCAATCCTGAAACTTGATATTTCAGCAGCCTAATATCAGTCATATTTATTAATTTTGTGATTTTTAGCTACTAGTTAATGTTTCTCCTATTTGTCCTACATCAATGTTCATTACTCTTCTTATCCTGTATTTTAGGTTCACGGCTTTTTGACCTATTAGGTAGAAGCTTATAGGATAACGTAAATCTGCCCCAGTCATGTTTTAACATATGAATGCTATTTTTGATACCACCACATAGCATAATCTTTATACTTTAGCTTATGATACTTTCTTTTTTTTTATGGCATTACAGGTGACAAATTACCATGTTGTAGCTAAACTGGCAACAGATAGAAGCAATTTACAACGTTGTAAGGTCTTTATCTGTTGATATTACACAAATATCTTCACTGCAACTGCTACTCTCAAATATTATTGAATGACTAAAGTCCCATTATATGTGGCTTAGAGCATTACTCTCTTAGTCCCTTCTTTTACAGGTATATTTTGTTGACAACAGAGGCAATAGCTTGTGCAGGGAGGGCAAACTTATTGGTTCTGATCCTGCTTATGACCTTGCTGTCCTTAAGGTGTCCTATCAGATCCATATGTTGCATTTGTTTTAGATATATTATGAGTACTACTAGTATTTGCAAGATTAGGATGTAACTGATGGGTTTTCAACATGCAGAAATCCTTGTATTACATTCTACTTATGAAGTTGGAAACAGGATCAATTATGTTTTATCTGAATGACACTATATTTGCTTCAATTTGCAAGAATCCTTTTTTTAAACTAAATCTGTTCAATTTTTTTCCTGTGATACTAATTGATAGGACCTCATTGGTAAATGATACATGGTCGGAACATTTTCTGATATTTTTATCCTTCTATTTATATGCTGTTTAGAATTTTCCACTGCTCATGACTGATCATTCCATAAAATTAAGGATATTTGATCTGAATGAAAATTCTTGCACCTGCACTGTTAAGTTTAAAAATACAGGAATTATATGGGATTGCTTACTAGAATGTTTGCTACAGGTTGATGCTGAGGGGTACGAATTGAAGCCAGTTATTCTTGGTACTTCTAAGAATTTACACGTGGGACAGAGCTGCTTTGCCATTGGGAATCCTTATGGATATGAGAATACTCTAACAACAGGGGTAACTCCTCAACCATTTAAACTTTGTATAGTTCTTATTCCTTATGCTCATTAGGCCATAACTACACACAAAAATCAATGTCAAAGCCCATTAACCTTCCAATCCTCAGATGATGGAGAAAAGGAAAAAGCTTATAAGCTAAATGGACTTCTTTGTCATGATAAATCCCTTCTGTCACCCAAGCTCTGAACTTGACAAGGAAAATTTCAACAGTTATTAGCTGAGGAACTATTTGTTTCTACAAGCACCTCCTCCGAACTATGGCCAAAATTTTATATTTCATCAGTTATGCAACAAGAATTGTTCTTTCTGGATTCATTCTCTTGGCTTACACAAGTTGCTTCATTAACTGATCTGTGTAGCTTCATAATATATTCATGGACATCAGATCTTTTGAATTCTGCTTTTTTGATAAAAGAAAAATCATAATAACTTTTTTTTGCTATGAGATAAGAGTTAACGAGTGGTGGGGGACATGAGGGTGATCAGATGGTTCTGTTAAAAATGCAGGTAGTGAGTGGCTTAGGCAGGGAAATACCTTCTCCCAGTGGGAAGGCCATTCGAGGAGCTATTCAAACCGATGCAGCTATTAATGCAGGTAAACTATGGTTTTGTCTCCTAAATTAATTATGATTTACCAAAAAAAAATTACGAGCACTTAGAAAATGAAGAATGCAGAAGCTTTAGATCATATCTAACCCATGCATAGAATGAATTTTAACGTGCTTCAATAACCATCATGTTTTAAGGATAATGGATTTTATAGATGTTCTAATGATATTGATGACTCTTTACAGGGAATTCGGGTGGGCCGTTGATTGATTCATATGGACATGTTATTGGAGTCAATACAGCAACTTTCACTCGAAAAGGTAACTAGATGTCTCACAACTAAGATAGGCTGAGACAATATCTGATAGCAAGAAATTCCACTTTTGGATCAGTTAACATGTCACAATTAACAACTCCTAGTTAGTCTCACATGCAGTGGAGCTCAAAAATGTTACCAAAGCTTTTACTATAAATTATGTCCCCACCATTACATTTTGTGTTTCTACTAAAGACAATAACAATACATTTATCAGGTAATACTAGTTCTAGAATTAGTTGTGGAAATCAGATCGACACCTTCAGCTAAGAGATCCCATTACATAATGCTTATTTCCCATTTCAGGGACGGGAGTATCCTCTGGAGTGAACTTCGCAATACCAATTGACCCTGTTGTTCGGATTGTTCCGTACATTATTGTTTATGGAACCCCTTACAGTGACAGGTTTTGATCCCTTTTGATTATTTTAAAATGCTTGGTGTAATGATCACATCGGGTTCTCGCAGCCTCGCTGTTCCTTTATCCATTACTGCTCTCACATTGGATGGCCGTCCAAGCCTCACATGGAATCACTTTATTCCTTATTTATAGGCATACATGATTTCAATAACAAAATTGTGAAAGGTCTGCTGAATGAATCAGCAGAAATACGTTGGCTATTATTTATAACGAAAGCTTACAACCAATTCTGGTACAGGAAAAATACAAATTTCACACTTGGCTGAATACACTGAAATAAAGGAAGAAAATTGTTATAGTATGAAAAAGGAATAAAATAAAATAAAGCGCATGATAAGTAACGCGTGGTTGGTTTATTTAGCTACCTAAAGAAGATTGCATGTACTGAGGTGTAGGAGACTTATTGTGAGGCTTGACATCCTCCCGCAAAGGAGTGGGTGGAGATTGAACGTCGAGTTTGTCCCGAAGAAATCGAAACTGAGAATGAGTTGATGATTTGGTAAAACAGTCGACGACTTGATCAACAGATGGGACATGACGAACTGCCAGCTCTTGTGGGAGAACCTTATCCTTGAGAAAGTGAACATCAACTTTGATATGCTTAGTGCGAGCATGAAAGATTGGATTAGAGGCAAAAGTGTTGGCACTAAATGTTGTCACACCAAAGAATAGATGGGAAGACAACGGATACTTGATCTCCCTAAGAAGAGCTCGAATCTAGAGTATTTCGGTAGCAAGGTAAGCAAGGCCTCTGTATTCAGATTTAGTACTGGATCGAGCTACAACTTGTTTGTGAGAAGACCATATGTCACCAAGATAAACGCAATAGCCACTGATAGATTTTCGATCATAGGGAGAGGAGGCTCAGTTAGTTTCGAAGAAACCAGTCAAAGAAAGATAGGGGCTATTATGAATTCTAAGACCAAGACTAATGATGCCATGAACATATTGAAGTACACGTTTAACAGCCTGCCAATGTTGAGTAGTGGGATATTGTAAAAATTAGTTGAGTTTATTAGTGATGAAGCTTATGTCGGGACGGGTATAGGTGAGATATTGAAGTGCGCCAATTGTACTCCGATAAAAAGTTGGATTATGTAAAGGGTCACCTTTTGTAGCACAGAGAATATATCCAATAGCTGATGGAGTTGGACAAGAAGAGGCTTGAAACATATTGAGTCTGCGAAGAAGATCCAGAGCATATTGAGATTGAGTGAGATAAAACCAGTAGCATCACAACAAACCTGAATGCCCAAAAAGAAATGCAATGGGCCAAGATCCTTAAGAGCAAAGAGATGATGAAGACGAGAAATGAAAGCTTGGAGATGAGCAGAGGCATTAGCAGTGACAATGATATCAACAACATGTTTTAGGATGAACAAAACCTAAGTGAAGTATACAAATAAAAAAAAGAGGTATCTAACTTGCCTTGAGTGAGTCACCAAGACAAAAGAGTAGCACGAAGTCTGTCAAACCATGCTTGGAGGGTCTGTTTAAGGCCATAGATTTCCTTCTGCAGTTTACAGACATGACTAGGACAAGATGAATCAACGAAACCATCTGGTTGTGCCATATACACATTTTCATGAAGAATGCCATTTAAGAAAGGCATTGTTGATGTCCAACTGATGAACAGGCCAATTGAGAGAGGCAGCAATGGTGAGAATCACTCGGATAGTGGTTGCTTTAATAACAGGACTGAAAGTTTCAGAGAAGTTGATTCCTGGGATTTGATGAAAGCCTTTAGCTACTAGCCGTACTTTATATCGCCGAAGAGACCCATACAAAAAATCCATTTAGAGCCAACAATATTTATATGAGACTAATAAGGAACCAGTGACCAAGTCTTGCTGCGTTAGAGAGCAAGTAACTCATCATTCATAGCTTGAAACCAGCAAGGTGTTGTAAGGCTATGTGAATAGAGGTGGGAAGATAATGTGAATCAAATGATGAATGTGTTTGCAGGACACTGGTGAAAGGAAGTTTTGGTTTAAGGTGACCAGTTTTGCTACGGGTGATCATTGGATGCTGGGAGGGATATGAGTGATATGGTAGATGTGGTAGGTGTAGTAGTAGACTCATACCTTTGAAAGAAGCAACATAATTGGAAGAATCATGTGGAGGAGACCATAGAGATGGAATTGTACCTGCAGAATTCAAATATGGAGAATAAGATGAGTATGGTAGTATATAGAGTGGCAAAGACACTGTGGGTTGAGAAGGAGTAAATGTAAAGGAATTAGAGGAGAAATGGGAATGATAAGGGAACTCGTGGTGATTAAAGACCACATGATGTGAAATATAGATACGACCAGTAGGAGAAAGACATCAAAATATGCTGGTTACTATATCTTAAGAACAAACACTTAGTTGAGTGAAATTGGAGTTTATGTTTATTAAAAGGTGTGAGCAAGGATTACAAGAGCAACCAAAAGGATGAAGATTGACATAATCAAGTAATTGTTTGTGTAGAACAAGATAGGGTGATTGATAATTAAGGACAGGTGTACAAAGACGATTGATAAGAAAGGTGGCTGTTTGGAATGCCTCCCACTAGTAAGTGAGGGGCATTTGAGCTTGTTCTAAGAGTGTTAAACCTACTTCAGTAACATGATGATACTTACGTTTAGCACGTCCATTTTATGCAGAAGTTTATGGACAGGATAGTTGATGGAGGATGCCATGTTGAGCTAGAAATTTGGAGAAGACGAGATACTCTCTGCAGAATCACTATGAACAATTTTAATTGATTTATTGAATTGTTTTTCGACCATAAGTTTAAATCGGATGAAACCAGAGAGAGCATCACTTTTATTTTTTAAGGGATAAATCCATGTGTATCTGTTGTGATCATCGAGGAAGTAGATGTAATACTGATGTCCATGTGTGGAGGGGAGAGGTGCAGGACCCCTGTAGTAGGAAAAGTGGTTCTATTGCTTTAGAGTGTGAAATAGAAAATGGTAATATATAAGACTTGCCCAATTGACAGGCTGGGTATAATTCAAATGTATCATTAACTGATTTTGGGATATCACATAATTGAAGAACTTTGGATAAAACTTTATAGGATGGATGACCTAAAGTTCTATGCCAGTCTATGTATACGCTGCTAGGTTGGGAGTTGGAGACAGAGAGCAAATGTGAACGACAATGGGGTTGTGTATTATCTGTCTTTGAATCCAGCTAATAAAGTCTATCTTTAAGGTGTCCTTGAAGAATGATTCCCTCGTCTGCTTTTCCTGTACAAAAAAGTAATGAGGGTGAAATTGAATCACAATGTTATTATCTGACATTAGACAAGAAACAATGATTAGATTTTTGGTAATATAAGGTAAGTGAAGCACTTTGTTAAGTTTTAATGGTTTTGGAGTAAAGGTTGGAACAATAGCAGAACCAATGTGGGAAATAGGTATATGAGTACCATTGCCAACAATTAGAGCATTCTTACTAGAGTACTTGGGAACGCTTGAATCATTAGTAACATGTTGACTGGCTCCATTGTCAACATACCAGATAGAATCAGTAGTGCTTTCTGGGGTAACTATGTAAGCAGAGTATGGATTTTTTTTTTTTTTGGGAAGCTTGTTTGACACGATCAGGTGCATGGCCCATATATGATTGATCAAAGCGATAGTAGCAAATGGCTGCATTGTGACCTATTTTACCACATACTTGGCAAATTGGTTTATATGAGGTACTTTGTTTATCACATCCTCGAGCTCGTCCACCTCTTGGGGATACTCTCTAGTTGTTACATCCTTTTATTAAGTATAGATGAGTATTGTTTTTGATGTCTTCCTTAACATAAATTTGATTAAGGCTTAAATTTTAAAGAATCTACAGTTGCTCTAACCTGCTTTCAAAAGTCAGAAGGGTTGTCTGAAATTCAATCCAACTTAAATTTTCTTTATTTGATAATTGAACCACAATAGGTGTATAATCTGAATCAAGACCAGCAAGAATTTGAGTTATTAAATCACTGAGAGGTAAAGGACTTCCAGCCAATTGGAGGTTATCAGCTAAGGTTTTTATGATGTTCAAATATTGCTTCATATTAGTGGATCCTTTTCTGGTTCGTTGAAGGTCAGCCTTGAACCAGGTGATTTTGGTTTTAGTATGTGTGCCTGCAAAATCTCGAGTTGAATCCCATAGCTCCTTACTTGTCTTGCAGTTTATTAGTTAAGTTACCACCTCAATCGAAATGGGACTGTATAACCAACCAAATAACAACTGATTTGTTATCACCCATTCTTTAAACTCCAGATTGGAGATGTTGCTTGATTCATCTAGGTAGGCCTTTGTGTCTATGATATAGCCCTCCATACGATCGCCTTTGATTGTAGGCAGTATCATTGATGACCATAACAAGTGGTTGTTCCTGTCTAACTTGACAGGTGCTACTAGGTTGAAGGAGTTGTTCATAGTTTGATTGTGTTTTTGGGGTCTCACTATGGTGACAGTCATCGGAGAAGAAGCTCGGCTTCGTGATTTACCAGAAGGTGAGTAAGCCATAATGGATCAGTGAAGGGTGTTAGCTAGAGGGTTTGATACCAAGATAAGATTCCGATAACAAAATTGTGAAAGGTCTGCTGAATGAATTAGCAAAAATATGGGCTATTATTAATAATGAAAGATTACAACCAATTCTGGTAAAGGACAAATACAATTTTTACACTTGGCATAATACACGAAAATAAAGGAAGAAAGTTGTTATAGTATGAAAAAGGAATAAAATAAAATAAAGCACGTGATAGGTAATGCGTGGTTGTTGGTTTATTTAGCTACGTAAAGAAGATTGCATGTTCTGGGGTGTAGGAGACTTATTATGAGGGTTGACATAGGCACACCTCTTTTGGATGTTCACTACAATATAAAACGCGAGTGAACAAACCCTCTAATTTAGCCTTTGACATTCACACTAATCTAGACCGTAAAATGAAAGTGAATCAACTAGATTTAACGAAAATTGTAGATGGAAATTAATTAGTTTCAAGGAAAAGTACAGCTAAAGATTTAAATTAAATATGCTACCGTAATATTCTATCCTGCCCAATATTATAAATATGGTAATATCCTTATTCATAACATTGGTATGATATTCATACATAGGACATGATAGAATATTATTAGTATTGGATTTGATTTTGAAACGATATTATACCGGTACTAATTAATATAATATTACCAGTGTTATATTTGATTTTGGTATTATACTATACTGATATCAGTTAATATTAGATACCGCTCAGATAATTTTTTAAAATTAAAAAATAGTCTATTTTTTTAATTACAAAATAGTTCTTCAAATATTGTAGTATATAACTTACAATTTTGGTATTTTACATCAAGCATGTCTACAAAGATCATAAAATAGAAAATTGAAATAACAACAATTTATTTACTATTAAAATCACTTTACATATTTTAAACATAAATGATATTCACAATTAACATGAAAAATATTATTTAATCATCATATAAATAAAAAATTAAAGAGAATAAAAGTACTTAAAATGTTAAATTTTATCTTATAATAAATAGTAATTAAATCAAAAAATGAAATAAAAAGAATAATAAAGATTTATGATTTTTAATGTATTATAATAAGAGTTTGTGTCGAGGAAATAACCAACTAGAAGTGAGATTTGAAACAAAAATATTTATAGTTATATTTATATTGACTATTTAGAATTTAACATATATATGAAATAAAAGTAAATTAAAAATTAAATGAAATGAAAACTTGAAATTTCATTCAATCAAATATTCACTCAAAATATATTGACCTTATCTCTCATTTGATACTAAATCTTTATTATTGATAAGAGACTTATTATTACTATCATTCAAATTTATTACACCAAATAACATGTCAATAATTTTTCATTCAAGATTGTCTTTCAAGTTATTCACATCTATTAAACTCGGTTCCTTAAAAACCCAAACCACCAAAAGATAGATATGGTCAAGACAAATTAGGTCTAGAAAATTACTTGTTTTATTAAGAGTCATAGTAAAGAAATAAAATAAAATTAGAAATTATATTCAACTTAAAAGTGATAATAACATATTTTTATCGAAACTTTAAATTATATAGGATAAAGACTAAGTCATTCAATCTTTTATATTCTAATCTATTCATTTTCTTGGAATGAATGAATTCAAATGTGTTCCAATTTTTTTTACACCCTGTTGCACTCACCCATTGACTTAGAATTCGAATTACAAACCTTTTCAATTTTGGAACACCACTTTTGGATTGATCCCAACAAGCAATGATACATTATAAACAAAATAAATTAATGATTAATTTTTAAAAGCAACAAAAGTAAACGTATATACTTGGAATAAGTTTGTCTTTTTGACGAACATCAATAAGCATCCTAAAATTATCATAAGCATTTTCATAAATCTTAATTTTTGAGCTTAAGAGATCTTGCATCATTTTATGAGTAACAATAGTTCTAATAGTTCATATCATTCCCTATTAACTTCAACTTTCTTCGTCAAACTTGTTCTGAAATAGACACTAGGATTCAAAATGTCATAACAGCAAACAATAGAGAGTAAAGTTGTCTTTTCCATATTTCATTGATAATTGCAAGATAATGTATGGATTAAAAAAATATTTTTTAGATTAGCCTTGATTTATTTCTTTACCCTCTCCATGACATTACAAAAATAACCAATAGTTTCTTTCTCATCAATACCAACTAGATGAAGTACCCTCACCAAAGACTCACAAATTCAGATGACTGATAAATGCATATTTGACTATATTTATACACCCATATTTGATGTATTTTGTTTGATATTTTATACTTTTATTGTATATTTGGTACTTAATTTGCTCCAAGTCCATCTATAGGTTATAATTGCCTTCATATACTAAAAAGAGAAGAATTTGGATTAAAACATGACATGAAACAAAGATTTGAAGAAAATAAGGGATACACGATTGTGTTTATAGACATGTAAGTCTTATAGCCCATGCAAAATCGTTAATTTTGGAGATTTTGGGATATACAGGATCCAATACATGCCTGTTTACCAAACTGTGTATGTCCCAGAAACTCTAAAATTCCTATAAAAGGATGTGAGTGGAGGCAAATAGAAGGGAGTAGACTTTTTGAGCAAATTTCAGATGTGAAGAGCATTTAGAAGGGATGATATTGATCCAGAGAAGTGGAGAACGCGAAGAACTCTTCAACAGATCCAATAGATTACAACATTAAATCTCAAACTTACATGAACATTCGATAGAAAATAAAGGAGATTTAGAATTATGAATTCTTTGTTTTCTATTCGTTTTTCTTCTTGTTTATTTTTGATTTTATTTTCTATCACGTGTAACTAAACATATTTAGTGTCTCGATGTAATGAGCCTTAGTTTGTGCTACAATATATTTTTGATTCTTTAACTTATGCAATTGCTTTGGTTGATCTATTGTGATTCAATTATGTGTTTTATATATGTTCTAATAGATCTATAATACTAGTACATAATTTGATTTCATAACATAAAGATTGATAGAAATCCTGTTTATACATAGTTCAGAAGTTGATTGTAAACGTAGAGATAGGTCGACATAAATCCTCTAGATTAGGTCAAACGTAATAGTGGAATTCACAAATTAATAAAGCAATTCTAGCAACTTTAACCTGAAGAATTTCAATTAATAAACCTAAGATTAATTGTTAGTAGTCTCGAGAGCGTTATTAACATAAGATAAGAATTTTCACGGTTCAATAGCCAATAAAGCAATTGCATAATAAAAAGTTAATGATCTTAAGGTTTTAGGGAGGATTCATCACCTATGTACTAGTTGTTGATATTGATTATTTCCTAGGAGACTCCTTTGTTCTCTGTTCATTATTGTTTTCCATTTTATTTATCTACTTAAGTATTATTTTTGATTAAAAATCAACACTCAATTTGTAGACTAGATAATAGGATAACAGTAAGTACTATTAATCATTGTCTTCATAGGATTGGATCCGTACTTGCCTATGCTAATAATAACTATGTTGTACACTTGTGGTTAATTCCATATTGACAAATTAAAATCAGTCAATCAATGATAAATTAACATTGGGACAAAAATTTATGACTTTCAAGTGTAATTCTAAAAACCTCCAATCTAGCATTTGACTTAGCTGCTGAGATGTAACCTACTTATCACTTGTAAATATTTTTCTCAACTCATTATTCATTAGAATAAAACATTGAAGTGATAAAAAAAATTAGTTGTAGATCTTGTAATAATAGGAAGACATGAATTCTTACCATTTATGAAATCCTTTCTCATTAAATTTAGGCCCCATACATGATTATAGATGAACTTGATGACCCTTTTTGTTTTATGTATAGTCTCATTAATAATAGGAAAATATCTAGCATCTCCTCTATTTTTTAGCATCATTTTAATGTAATATACAAAACAAGGAGTCCAATAAAAAAATTATACTTGGATTACAATCTTCTTTCAATTGCTTTATAAGCATAATCACTGTCAGTAAAGAACTTAAAAAATATTTTTTTGCCCAACTTCATTTACAATTTCATCAAATATCTGAAATAGAGTATAAACATTCTTAACAAGGGTAGATGCATCAATAGACTTTAATCCTTTGTAGAATAAACAAAAATTAATAATAGGTTCTTGTCTTTTATTTTTCTAACCATTACTCATGATTAAACACCTATAGGTAGCTCAAGTCATTCTTCTTTCTTCCAAATAACCTTTTATTTCATAAGAAGAGTTGCTTTGGAGTTTACCTGTACAGTCATTAATTGAAGGAGCTTCGTATCCTAAACCGTAAGAGGCAATACCATCTATCATAGACTGATAATAATAAGACTAGGCAATATTGAATGCTATACCTAAATCATATCACTACTTAATGATTGTTATGTCCACATTATGAGTCGATTCTCTAGATTGTAAGGAACTACAAATTGGAGGTTAAGCTCCAACAGTTATTCGTGGTGTAAAAAAACTAGACACTCGTCTTCTTATTTTTCCTAGCATTAGGTGTAACATTCCCTTTTTATTGTGTAAGAATACTACCAACTTCAACAGACCAATAAAAGAACTTTCACTACCAATTTTATAGTTAAATCTTTGCTTTCTATCTTTCTCATGCTAATACTTATTAAGAACAATCTTCATTTGTCATTTTATACCATAACTCATTTTTTTATAAGGCTCCATATCACCTTTGACCATAACTAAATGCATATTTAATCTAGTGATTCCTCCACCATTCAAATGCTTGTTATAGTAAAAACAAATGGTATATTTCTTCATTCCAAGAACTAATATAACACGAGACCAAGCTCGATCATTGAATCTTCATAAAATAGTTAAATTATTATAAGTACTTGAACTTCTTTCCATTTATTTATAAAAATAAATGAGAACATACATCAAAATTAAGACATATAGCAAGTTATAACTTGGAACTCATTGTAATGTTGTAATGTCTTGTGTTAGTGTTAATAAAATCTTTCGTTCATTTTTTTAAAAAATTAACTTAATAACTTAATATCATAATAAATTTGTGTAAAAATGAAGAAATAGATTAATAATAATTTCTCAATAGCTTATGTTTCTTTCTAAACCTACACATCAAATATATAACTCATTTTATGTGCTACATGATCCAAACAAAAAGTCACAATTATAAACTATTTTGTGTAATTATATAATTCAAAAATCAATTCATAATTATAACCTATTTTGTATGATTATATAACTCAATTGTAAACTTACAAATCACAACTATAACTTGTGTTGTGTTATTACATAATTCAACTATAAACTCACATCTATAATTCAAATTGTGTAATCACATAATTTAACCATAAAGTTACAAATATAACTCATTTTATATGATTACATAATTTAAACATAAACTCACAACTATAACCTATTTTTTATAATTATGTGATTCAACCATAAACTCGTAATTATACTTTATTTTGTATGATTATTGATTAGTTGATTAAATAATCCAATCATAAACATAAACTCACAACTATAATTCAATTCGTATAACTACTAATCATATAATTCAATTATAAACTAACTAATCCATCTTTTATGATTGCAAAATTCTATTTATAATGTATAACCCAATTTTTAACGATGACTAACCTTTCATTCAATTTTCAATGTGTCTCAATCTCAAAATTTAAACAAGATCAACCTCAAATTTATAATCCAATACCAAATTTTAGACAACAAATGAATAACCTTAAATTTAATACAATTCAAAATTTCAATTCCCAATCTTCACAAAAACACTATAAATTCCAATTTTCAAACAACAACACTGTTAATTCTTATAAATGACATACGTTCAAACTTTCACAATCACAATTCACAAGCCACACACCACAAGTCCACAAGACCATAACATAAGCGACCACATTATTAATTTATCAATTATCACATAAGGTTCTATTGTATTTTTCCTAGTAAAATGCAAAATTGGCTTTATGTTTATCACAGGCACAAGCTCACAACACCGGAATTTTACAACACATTATAACACAAGGCGAGGGTAGGGGGTGATGTGGTGCGACAGTGGAGGACTAGAGTTGGAGCCTGGAGGATGATCTGTGATAGGCTGCCAAGTACGCACAGCGTAGTTTAATGATCAGGGCTACTATGGGTTACGATAGGCATAGGGAGACTCAGGACTACAACGGGCTACAACTTGTAATGAGCGTCGAGACTTAGGTGAGCTGCAAGGGATTAGCAGCAATTATGGTGAATGATAAACTACAATAAGGCAATAGGTTACGAGTTGCGAGAGATCAGTGGTAGCAGTGGTGACGGGTTCGAGAGATCTCAATGACTGGCGATGACTAATGTAAGGTAAAAGGACAATAAGGTGATGGAGACTACGTTGAGAAAACTAGAGGAGAGTGAAAGCAACTTGGAGACGACTGAAGGAGAGTGGTACTAGAGAGATAAAGGGACTGACACTGAGGGAGGCGACTTAAATCAAATACGAAGGGGGAAGTGGACTACTAGGGTTTTAGTTTTTTTAGGGTTAAATTTTCTTTTGCATGTTAGTCCTCAATTTTTTTAGTTTTTGTGAAACAAACCTATATTTAGCTTATATTTCAAATACTAGTCAGTACCAGTTGAAAAGTTTGGCATAGGTTGTCAGTACTATTGGCTGGAATAGCACTGATAAATTCAATACTATTTTCAATCGATACAGTATCTATTAGTCGATAGATCCGTAATAATGATCCTGCCAGCACAAACATTTAGAAAAGCATGCCAAACTAAAAAGGGGGAATATGAAATTACTTCCAATCTAGAAATTTGCTAAGAAAATCTGTTAAATGGTCAATATATGAAAATGTAATACGTGAAGTTTTTAAGACATTAGATTTTGTACAAAGATCATAATATAAATAAAATGTTATAAGATTACTGAAGGAAACCGTACTGTTAGAAAGGAGATAGTAAAGTTTAATAAAGTTTAGTCAACTAATTTATTACAAGACATTTAAATTTTTCTAACTTTGACTTAATAATAATAGGTAAAAAAGAGGTTAATTTAAACCTTAACATTTGCATTAAAAATTTAATTTTAATTTAGAAGATTAAAAAGAATAATATTTCAAAAATGTTTAATTTAAACTCTAACTTTTTGTTAGAATTCCATCAATTGTATCTAGTATAATATTTAGAGATGACAATTTGGCCTGCCCCAAGCCTGGCCTAGTTTGATCAGAAGTTAACAAAATTTTTTCTTTTAAAAATTTTTAATTAGACCTGATCGGGCGTCAAGTTGTTCAGGCATAATCAAGCTTAAGCTTGAGCTCAATGCCTAAGGCTCGAAACGGCTTTAGGTCATATTTTATTGTTTGTTTATGAGACCTCTTATTAGCTGGACGTTCCAATTTGAATGAATGGCCCACAAACTTTTCCATTCTCGTTACTTCCCAAAAAAATTCTTAATATTCGGAAAATTTTCCTTTTGCCTATTTATTCAGCATCTTTAGTTTGATGTCAATTCTAATGTTAGGACTAGCATTGCCTCATAAACCCTATAACTAGTTGTTTATTCGCAATTTCCCAGCATATAGAGCTCTTAATGATAATATAGTGGTTTTGGGTTTAAGAAGTATATTACATAAGATTATCATGAATTCATAACACCACCTATGAAGACATATATAAATGCATGTGCATATTGTAAGATCTAGAAATGATGACAATACTCTAAGATAATCTATGCTTAGAGTGACCCAAAAAATTTTATATACACTAGAAAAATATTTAAATGAAATGAGCAAGAGAAAGAGATTGAAGTTGGTTCAACCCTTAGCTATGGTTGTTGTTGTAATATTGTTTGTAACTTCCAAAATTCTAAATAGTTCACTCTTTTCTTTGAAAAACATCATCTCCCATTTCATAAAAATCTTATTAGATTACATCAAATTTAGTAATTTTCAAAATTTTAGTTAATGCTTTCATTGTAAAAGGATCCAAGGATGTCTCCCTTTTATTTATATTGATACATCTTTAATTTTGTTAAATTTTGGCACTTTAGGCACCTTTTTTTTTAAATAATTTTTCAAGTTTTGATGCTTTCAAAATTATATATTCTTTTATAAAATTGACTATTAGGTATTGAAATTTTGGTTGTATTTTTTTTAATTCTAACACCTAATTTTGTCAAAACCTGCACTTGTTGCTTTAGTTAAAAAATTTAAAGTAAGCATAATATTGAAGTTGAGCAATTTTCAAATTAGACACAATAACACTCTTTAGTAAGAAAGTTTACCAATCTTGATCAAATTCAACTTAGTTTTCTAACCAAATTAGCTTGATGCATGACACCTTTTTTTCCTTTTTAAGATAATTAATTTCGTTTTGGTGATCCTAAGAAGGAGAAGAAAGAGTAGTGATATTAGATTTAATGGGAGTGATGAAATTATGGGGAAATGATTGTTTTGTCATATTTCTTACACTTTATGTGATATGCATAAGTAAATTTATGTTATCCACATGTATTGATATTTCATTGATATTAAATATCTCTTTTGTTCTTGATATTGATTTATGTTTTATGCACGAATTAAGGGAGAACTAATCATTATATTGATCACTATTTTTGTGCTATGTTTTACTATTATTATCAAATATTTCAAATATCTTATCATCATAAAAAACAGGGAGATTATTGAACAAAGGGAGGTTATAATTGATATTTTGAAGAAAACAAAACATATTTACTACTAATGACTTTACTATTTTGATGAAAAGCAATATAAAAGCAAAATGAAACCATAAATTCGAGAACATAGTTTATAAAGTTGATAAAGAGAAGTTGAAGTTTGTAATTGAGAAAATAAAGATCAAACTAAAAAGAAAGAAGATCAAGGTCATTTTATGTCTTATATTATTAGTTATAATTTCACTTCATTAATATCATGTTTAGAAAGGCTTACCATATATACACATTTTATTTAACTTCATTACATGATTCATTTCATTCATTAAGAAGCATTGAAGTTTTTGTTTTTAATATAAAATCCTCTTAATCTTTCAAACAAACTTTAAAGACATTTTGGGATGTAATAAATCATAGTTTTTTGGGAAATTGAAAGTTGTATTAATTCCAAAAAGAGGATTACAAGATTCTTACATTTCATATAGAAGGATAATTTACTAGAATAACTAATATACTTTAAGGTGATGTCACTTTGGTGTTGTTATATAGCATTCTTTAGCTTAGTGAAGTTGAGAATAACTTCTTGGAAATGTATCCCAGTAATTGAGAGGGAGGTTGCAATTACTAGTCATAGTTCAATTTAGCTCGTTTAGATAAGTGACGTAATGCATCATAACACTACTCAAAATAATTAGATCTATAACTATAGCAGTGGTGAGTCTAAGTCGATCCCACAGAGAGTGTTCAATTAGCTTTTGTTATGAAAAGAATTGGTGTTTAGGTTATGGAGGGGGTGGGGGGTTTTGGTTTGATTTTGAATAAGAAAATAAAGTGAAACTAAGCTAAAGAAAACATTAAAATGATGAAAGTGATGAAATCGTTATGGACCTGGTCATTGATTGTACCTGGTCATCGATTCTATCTCAGCCTACACTCAATTAAACACTCGTCATTGAATTTTTGTTCTTTTACCCCATATCAACTATTAATCATAGGTTAACAATAAGCTTTATTAACCTCGATTTTCTCTTAGGACGTGTTTAATTAAGAGACACTCGTTAATTAAACCTAGTTATCGAATAACTTAAGATAAGCTCTCTAGATTTAATTAGACAACCATACTATGAGTTAGGAAAATAGATTAATCAAAGAAACAATCACACAAGCTCAGATCATTTAACTTAGATTATGTTATCACTAGAAACACAACAATTACAAATTGTATCCCTAATGATTAGTCATTAGTTGCTATAAATGAATCTCAATATAATAATTACGGATTATATTAAAGATTTTAGAAATGTCCAAATACAACAATTACTAATTTTGTTCAAAATTCTAGTAACGGGTTCACACATAAACAATATAACAAGAACAAGAATAAAGATCATTCATACATGAAAACCCAAATCCATAAGCATAAGATATCATAATCAGTCCCTAAGAGAGAAATAACAACAAAAACAATGAAAGAAATGCTTAATCGAGTTCTTCGGCGTCGATGTTACCTCTGAACTAAAAAGCTAACCCTCCACAGGTCTCCAAAGGAATGGAGCTTTGCTCCTTTTATTCTTCAAAACTGAGAGCTCACACCCAAAATGCTTCTCCAAATAGAAACATGTCTATTGTTGACAGCATCACAATGTTTTTATATTAAAAATTAGGATCGGTGAGCTGGTCAATTCTCACAAGCATGACCATGATGGTGTTATGCTTGTGAGCCACCTTAGTTGAGGGTCATGGCTATGAACCTTATGCCCATGTCACACCTATGCAAAATGAGTCATAGGTGTGAGATATGTCTGACAACCTTGACAAATCATGCATGGTCGTAAGCTGATTTAACACTTTTCATGCTATTCATTTTATGTATTTTCTTGTCTTATCATGCTCTAATCCTTCTCATTTTTGCTCCACGGCTAAAATATAGTGATTTTAACTCACTTTAGCTCTTTGGCTTTGAAATTGTACCTAAAATCAAATATAAACTAAAGTAAATGCCTTAAAGCATTTCATATCATTAATCACTAAGTGTTATCGAATAAATATATAATCAATTAAGAACATGTCAATTTCCCTCACATTTAGCTTTTTACCATCATTAGGCAAAACATCATAATCAAAATCATAAACCCAAAAACATTTAGTCATTTCTCATATTTTCTAAGAATATATAATCATAAGCAAAGATGAATAACTTTAACAATCCATAATAAAAACTCAACATTCGATACTTCTACTCATGATCAATTAACATTCATCACCCTCAAAAACTAAACAATCTAGAGGTAGACTTAGAAAAAATGTGTTTAAATAAGATAGATTCACAGGTACACTCAAATACCATTCATGATAATGGCATTCCGCAACTTTGCAAATCATTTCATTTATCCACAACTAAGGTTCATATGCATAATCATGAATCAAAGGACTTTACAAAGTTGTAATATGGGTAAGGGTAAGGTGAGATGTATTTGGGTATAGTAGCATAAAAGCCATCAAAGCTAGTACAATAAGAAAATCAGTCAATATACTATCAAGTGCAAAAATCAACATTCACTCATAATTGTGTACATCAACTATGATGAATGGAAAAACTATGTTTCTTAGCTCAAATTCAAACTCTCTCACCATAACCCACATGAAGCTTAACTAACTAGAAAAATCACTCATACAATTGATGACAATACATTGAAACTACAAGGAGTGATCCTTCAAAGCCACCTCTACCTCATATGCATCATATTCAAATTACACATCTAATACAACTTTAGAAGGATAAATAATCATGAATAAATTTTTTTAAAAAATGTATTTTCTCCTTGATAGTTTTATTCAAACAATTTTTCTTTTCTTTCCTTTTTCTTTTCTTTTTTTCTTTTTTTCTTTTTCTTTTCATTTGAAAATTGAAAGAAGCTACATCAATATGGGAATTTCATTAATAAGACATAAAATAACATCATAATAATTATACCATCCCACACAAATGGACATCCCTAAACTTATACTCTTATACATCCACAATCATCAACAATCAACAAATGCTCCACTAGCTTTAAGGCTTAGGTAGGACATTTGCTTAGGTTTAAAGCATGTAATTTGATTAGCATAAAAAGAAAGGCTAATAAAGCTTAATGGGGCTTAACAAAGGGAAAATTCACATCAAGGGGCAGGCTATTTGGCTAATGTAGTTTATACAAAGAAAGAATGCCTATATCATTTCCATGTTAATGTATGTGATAAAAATGTAGTCTCAAATAGAAATTCAAGGCAAAGTCAGGACGTACATGTCATAAAGGCCACACATAAATAAAGAACAATGAGACTGATATGGATGTTTCAGTCTAATAAGGCTCAAAATCTCAACCACTAGTCACTACTCTTCTAAAGATGATGCATGTTGACCAATTACAAGAGTAAAAGTACATGTTAAAGTTGCCATAGATTTTCTAATCAATTCATTCCCTATTTATACCTATATAATCCAAGAAGCAATAGGAAAAGAGAAAATGCTTAGTAGTTTATTTGATTCTCTCTCTCATTTTGTTGAAAACTTAAAAACTTGTAAAAACAAAGAAACTTAAAAACACACATGTATGCAAGAAACAATTGCAAAAATTTAAAGGAAAAGAAATTAACTTCCCTTGGGTTGCCTCCCAAATAGTGCCTTTGTCTAGTGTTGCTGGTTGGACTCTATACTTTCCTCACATGATGAAATTATGGTCTTTAGGTGTCATAGTTTGAACTTCCTCTATATGAGGCTCTTCAGGATAGGGCCTTAGTTGATGATCATTCACACACATTGGCTTCCTTATCTTTAAACTTCCAATCTTGACTAAGTCCATGCACTCTGGAAATATCTCGAATGTCTCTTAACCTTTTTCTTCTTCATTTAATTTCTCTAACCTGGTAGGTAAAGGTAAATAGTCAGTTTTAACAATAATTAGGAATTCAGTATTTACCTTCGAGAAAAAAGATGAATCCTTTTCTTCTTTGAGCTCCTCCTCAACTTCTTCTTCACAAGCAATTCCTTAAGTAGTGCTCCCAATATTCTCAAACTCCTTTCCATTCTGTTAAGTTTCTGCATTAACATTGCTTAGGTACACCTTAGATTGATATGGTTGCATCTCTTCACTTTGTGATCCTAGGCGGTCGAGAGCTTTTGTCATCTGACCCATTTGACTTATCAAGTTCTAGATTCTACAACTTGTTTCCTACTTGAATTGTAATATACCCTGTTGAAATTAAAGATTGTTAGCAGTAAAAGCTTTGACAAAGTCATCCAGAGATGTACCTAAACTGTAATAGAAAGTTTCTAGTCTATACAAGAATTATTGTGCGTCCTGCAAACTATCAAGGAAGTCATTCTGTTGATTATCTCATCTATAATTAAAGTTTGTATGATCATTCCAAACATAGTTACAGGATTGAGAGTATGAGTTACAGAAAAATTACTTCTGTTTATGTAATTTAATTTTCATATAAACATTAAAAAAGGTGAAAAGATCAAGAAATAAATGCAAAAACTAATTAGAAACAAAATGTATAGAACATCAATTAAATTCAAAAACAAAAACTAAAGTACCACATTCCTCGACAATGGTGCCAAAATTGACGTATCACATCGTAACACTACTTCAAATAACTAGACTTACAACTATAGTAGTGGTGAGTCCAGGTCGATCCTATAAAGATTTTTCGGTTAGCTTTTGTTATGAAAAGAATTGGTGTTTAGGTTATAGGGGGATTGGCTTTGATTTCGAATAAGAAAATAAAGGGAAACTAAACTAAAGAAAACAAATTAAAGAAAAAATTATAAAAATGATGAAATTGATGAAATCATTATAGACCCGGTCATCAGTTTTATCTCTTCCTACACTCAATTAAACATTCTTCATTGAATTATTATTCTTTTATCCCTCTTAGCAACTATTAATCGTAGGTTAATGACAAGCTCTATTAACTCTAATTTTCCCTTAGGTTGTGTTTAATTAAGATATGCTCATTAATTAAACCTAGTCATCAAACAAACTAAGATAAGCTCTCTAGATTTAATTGGACAGTCGCATTACGAATTAGGAAAACAAATTAATTAAGACAACATTCAGACAAGCTCAGGTCATTTAACCAAAATTATGTTATCCCTAATGATTTAACACTAATAAAAAACACAAAAATTATGGATTGTATCCCTAATAATTCAAAACCATTAATTGCAACAAATGAATTTCAATATAACAATTACAAATTATATTGTTAGCAATATCCAAACACAACAATTACATATTGCGTTCAAAATTCTAGTAATAAGTTCACATATAAACAATCTAATAAGAAAGAGAATAAAGATCATTCATACATGAAAACACAAATCCATAAGCACATGATAACATAATCAATTCCTAAGGGAGAAGGAACAGTAAAAACAATGAAAGAAATGTTTAACCAGGTCCTTCGGCATCGATGTCACCTACAAACCGACATCGAGAAGCTAGGCCTCTATGGGTCTCCAAAGGAATGGAGCTTGGACCCTTTTCTTCTTCAAAACCAAAAGCTCACACCTAAAACACTTCTTTAAAATGAAACATGTTTGTTGTTGATGGCAACATGATATTTTTATAGAATGCACTAGTTAGGAAAAGCTAAATAATGTGCTATTCTATCAACTATAGGAAGATGATTCCCGATTGCTAACTATAAAGTGAATGAGGTGCGAGGAAAAGTATGCTTGAACTAAGTGAGTTTATGCCAATGAATAGTAAGGTTGGTGTTTTTTAATAGAAGTTAGAACAATGCAATAGTGAAGTTAACAGTATAGGTGTGCAACTATATGATGAAGTCCTCTTTGGAAATATCAAAGATAACATTTGGTAAAAAACTTAGTGCAGATGATGGATTTAAAACTGACATATCCATAATGGATAAAGTTTCAGCAACTGAGATGTTGGAAGATAGAATATTATGTAAAGTAATAGCAATCCAATTGTCATACCAAAAGGATGTGGTCTTACAATCACTTACTAAATGCTTGCAGGAATCTTTGATCACGTCTCTTAATTTGAATAAGGAATTTATAAGTATAAAGGCATTCTTAGGAATTTTGATGTTCCATATCTTTGATCACCTCTCTAAATGTGGTATTAAGCTTGTTTTTAATAGCTTACTAAAGGATAAATGAGGCCAAAGAAAGTTTACAATCATACAAGACCAATTGGTGTGAAGAAGCAGTTGATTTTAAGGCTATAAATAATGTAAGTATAATTTATTAATGCTATTGGAAGGATGCTGGTATGGGAGTTTGGCCAAAGGTATAGGACATTTTCTAAAACCAGAGAAAGCTTTTTGTCTTGTAATTCCATTCCTCATTGTTGATAAAATTTGTCAATAAATATTTATCATGTAAAAGGTTTTTCACATGTTAGAGTTGAGAAAAGAAGATAAGAGGGCCTAGGAAGTTTTGTATGTAATGCTAAAAAGATGTTGTCTTTCAATTCCCTACTTCATTCATAATAGTAGCCTTTAAGGAGTCTTTTAGATTTAAAATAATTTGTAAAGTCTAGTATATGTTAGCATTAGATTTCTTCTTCCAAAACTTTTCCTCCTTTAGAAAATATGCATGGATCCACTTAACCAAGATGGCTTCCTTTTCATTAAGAATTTTCCATACTCTCTTAGCTATTAACATCTTATTGATATTTTGAATTGATTTCACCCCTAAGCCACCTTCCTTATTTGGCTTACATACCTCTTGCCATTTCACTTTAGCTCTATAGTGATTTTAAGATTCCTTAACCACAAGAAGTTCTTCTTTATCCTTTTAGTTTCCTTAGTAGTACTTTTAGGCAAAGGATAGTGTGATATCTCGTAAACTTAGTTGTTTAGTATTGATAATTTCAATTGGGGCCTTCTTACATACAATAACCATTTATTTGGACAAATTTTAACTCTCCTAAGAATTGTTTGAAGTAATAGTTTACAATCCCCCATATAATAGTCTATTATTGGTGATTGACAATCTTAGGTACCAAAAAGGAGTGTCCATGACTTCCATCCTTGAGGTAGAACAAAATCTAGTAGCATGTAATCTAGAGCTTATGGATAAAATAAGGTAACTTTTTTTGGTGTTAATACTAGGCCTCGATGATTTTTTTTGAAGGTTTTGAGTGAGTTTAATATGATCTTAAAGGAAAGAATAATGAATCCACTCAAAAGCAGTAGATCATTTACATTGGAAAGGTGTGGTGAAAGATAAATTTGCCCTCCTATTGTATATTAAATAGCTTGTTGAAAACTTCAAACCCAAGGTTGAAAAGATATATGGGGGGGTCTCCTTATCTAAGATGCCTTGCCCTTTTGAAGACTTTTATAGGAATTTCATTGTATAGTACATCAAATGAAGTTGTTTCAATGCATTGTTATATCCATTACTATAACTTGAGGGTAGGGGGATCCTAAAGCTTCTAAGGTGTTCTAAATGAACTTCTAATTCATTGAGTCAAAAGCTCTCTAGAAATTAACCATTATAGCACAACATTTTCGATCGTTCCCCTTATTGTAATTCCTAAAATACTCTTATCCTAGGAGGATTTTGTCCCTTATATTCCTTCCCTTGATTAATGCTCCTTAACAAAGGTTAATAACTCGAATATGTTGCACATTAATTTTGTATAGATCAAGATGCAGTAGGAAATGGGCTTATAATCAATAAGATCATTTGGGTTTGGCACTTTGGGTACCAATGTGATGTAACTTTTGTTTAGTTTTATTAGTATGACCCTATTTGAAAAGAACTTTAAAATATATTCGGTAACAAGATTTTTTTTATCTAGTTCTAGGAATTTTAGAAAAAAAAGCCTTCATTTAGCCCTATAGATTTTTTGGGATTTATAGAGAAGACAATATTCTTTACCTCTTCAAATATAAAAGGCTCAATAGGCTCCTAAACTTGTTCCTTAGAGATTTGAGTGATATAAGTTAGAGGAAAGGACCATTTCCAATCTCTGTTGCTAGGTCCTTATCTAATTTCTTCCTTATCATCCATTCTCTAGATTGGTTACTTCTCTAGATGAATAAATTCCTATCAAAATTGAGATCCATTAATCTAAGGGAACAGATGCATCTCTTAAATTCATCATTATGACTTTTAGTGTATTCGTCATTGTGACTTCTAGTGTTATATCGTTTCCCTTTTTCTTATGAAGCGAGTAGTGCTGTATTGAAGTCACCTAGCATGATCCAAGGGCTTGAGATTCCTCCTCCTCCTCCTTACATTAGCTCCTTCTATAAGAAGTATCTTTGAAATTCCATATTAACTATGTATCCAAATTCTACTTCAGTTTGGCTTTGCTTATTCTACAAGTGAGCTTCCTTTCTCTAAATTACTTCAAATCTTCATTTTATGTCATAATTTCATTTAAATTCTTCTCCTTTTTATCTAAAAAAGAAATTATCACCTACAAATACACTCAAAATGAATTAAGTACCAAAAATACTAATAAACTATTAAACAATAAGCAAAACACATTAAATATGGGTATATAAATATAATCAAATAATCATTTATCAAAAACCACTAAGCTTTTGTTTTTCCGCAAGAAAATCATAATCTAAATCATCAATCTTACTAATATCCATCCCTTATTAACTATAATATGTCCATACACACTCTATATCATCATATCATATCAATCAAATTAACAAAAAATTTGATTCAAGTTATCCTAAAACCAAACTTCATACATTAATATTGAGAGTAATCACATGGATAATCCTTTTAAAAATCGAAAGCTCAAATTTTACTAAGGTTTAACTCAATGCACTCAAGTGGTTAGGGTGAAAAATATAAAAACTCTTTAATCAATACATATAAGGATTATTAAACATAAGCTTGTAATAAAATCATATCTCCACCACTTATATGTAAACTAGAAACAAAAATTAAAACATCTTGTTGCAAGGTTTTAATTGGGCTTAGGTAAGGTATGATAGGGATAATAAAAGTGTAATAATATTGAAAGAAATTTATAAAAATAAAATTACAAAACTTAGATTTTAACGAAATAGGTCCTTCCCACCATAACTCCATTGATACCATAACTTCAACTCTTTTTTAAATGATGCTCGCAATATATATTATTTATTTATTTATTTTAGCATTCATTATGTACCAAAAATTAAAGAAATATTGGACCTTTTCAAATTTGAAGTTTTAAGCAATTAAGCAAATGTAAAGAGCTTTAAGGGTTTAAAGTAATAAAAAGGCTTCAAAAAAAATAAAGGAAGGCTAATAATATGGTTACCAACAATGAAAAAGGCTAAATCTCAAAATTTGTTACTTTTAAAGGATAAAATAAAGTGAGGTAATTATTAAGAAAATAGGCTAAAAATGTTATATCTAAATGCCTTTATCATTTCAATGCTTCTAATTTAACATATGTGGTCTCGATATAAAAAAAGTTCTAGAATTATCCAACTATGTATGATAAAACACGTGAATGAATAAAAGAGCTTAAATAGTGATTTATTTGCTCCTATGCACAAAAGAAAATAGATCTTATCTGTGTAAATAATATGCAATTTTCTTTCAAGTTAACTATTTTAATGACTACTAATATATGACTTAGAAAAGCAAGTTTATTCTAACTTTCATCCTTTTGCATACTAATTCAATTCAACATTCAATAATGATCTGAAGTATTTATGCAATATTTTAGCTAATTCAAGATATTAGTTACTAAGATTTAATAACAAAGATTACAATAAGTTTAAGAAATTTCTTCCCCCTACTTAAACTGTACGTCATCCCCAATGTACATAATATAAGCACGTTAAAATAAAAAGTAAGAAAAGGTCAAAATTAGGAACTTCCCTGAATAATAGGAATTACAAAGTTTTGAATTTGATAAAGGTTCCATCCGATTTTAGATAAAGTCATCCTCATAAAATATAAACAAAAAAGGGATAAAAATAACAAAAATAACTAAGCAACATGGAAATAAAAATGACATAAATGTAAATAACATTGCATTAATGTTTAGATAAAATAAACTAACAAAGGGAAAAGATAAGAAAATACACAAATAATAAGAAAAAGAAAATGCACAAACTATCCACCTGCAATATCCAAATTTTTTTAAAATCGAGACCACATATTTGTGTCATAATTCTATAAAAGATACTTCTTATAGAAGGAGCTAATGCAAGGTGCAAACTTTACACCTAAGAACCTTGGGTACTTCCACACTAGTCAACTCGTGTGTGACCCCTCTTATCTGGGATGGCGGTGAGTTTAGATGCAATGGCTACTTAACTATGTGTTTCTCTCTGTCTCCTCCCAATATTGCAGGCTCATTGGGAACCCCAATTAGGTGGTGGATGTCACGCATAGATCCTCGTCATTTACCTAACTGGACATAGCTCATAACTGTTTTTACTAACATCTTTATAGGTTATAACTCTCTTAACCCCAACTTCTAACTAATGGCATATGATATCATATTGATACTTGCTCCCAAATCTGTGAATGTCATGTCTATGTTTACTCCATTGATACTACAAGGAATGTAAAAATCTCCTGGATTCTTTTTCTTCTATGTTATATTAGGGTTTCCTTCCGCTATGTGCTCCTTAACCTTCTTCTTGACTGGTTCCTTTAGTGTGAGCCTTGTTTGTAGTTGTTTCGTTATGTCCTCAACCTTGTTTAATTCAAACTCCTTAAAATTCCTCGTTGCCCTACTTGAAATTGAATTCTGTTGAGTTAAAATAGTGTATGGAATTTCAGTTTGAGGTTCCTTGATTGGCTCAATTACTAGTTCACGTTAAAGGAATTTCATATTTACTTGTCCTTTTTCCTTTATCTCTGTCTTCCTTCAATGTACAAGTTCTTTTTCCTAGATTTGAGTGATGGCTATGATCTATTCCTTTGGGTTAAACTCAGTATTGCTTGGTAGACTACTTACACTTTTAGAAGACAAAGCATTAGCAAGTTGACCTACCTGAACCTCCAAATTGTGGATGGATGAGGCATGGTTCTTCACAATCTGATCAAACTTTTCCTCCATCCTCTTTTTACTTTCCTCCTGACTAGCAAACATCCTCTTCTGGTTTTCTTCTTGAGTTGCTAGTTTTGACCCCAAAACATTCATTAATTTGTCCATTTTGCTCTCCATAGATCCAAGTTAATCTTGCTGAAATCTAGGAGGTCCTTGTAGTCTTGCTTATCCATTTATATTGTTAGTACTCCAAGAAAAATGCGAGTAGTTTTTCCACCCTAGATTGTAAGTGTTAGAGTAAGGATTATTACCTCTTTATAGCTGGCCCAAGTAATTTACCTGTTCTATACTACTGACTCCTAAAAAAAACATTCAGCTGAGCTATGGTTGTTTTGCCCACATAACTCACACTTTACTTGCATAGCTTTGGCCGTAGATGAAGGTGCTCCTTGCATGTTGCTTAAATGCTTGGTAAGGGCTATGATCTATGCTTATAAAGTTGTAATGGAGACAATCGAGATCATACCCTTTTACTCCTTTTGCCCCTATCTACTCCTCTCACTTGACCACATACAACTATTGTTCGCCAAATCTTCCAGAAGGTCATGAGCCAAATCAATAGTCTTTCTCATTAAAGAACCTCTAGCAGCTGCATCTATGGTTCCTCTCGTGCTATGATTTTACACCATTGTAGAATGTCTGCAAAAGGAACACTCTTGGAAGGTTATGGTGGGAACAAATTCTCTGTAATTCTTTAAACCTCTCTAGACTTCATATAGAGACTCTCCGTCATTCTGCTGAAAGTTTATGATCTCCTTTATGATTCTTATTGTCTTGGTCAACGGGAAGTATTTCGCGAGAAATGCTTGGGCTAGCTGCTCCTAAGTAGTGATATGCCCTGAATTTAACGAGTTGTACCACACCTTCGCCCGATCTTTCAAAGTAAAAGAACATAGTCGTAACTTCATGACATTATCGGACATCCTATTGAACCGAAAGGTGTCGCAGATCTCTAAACAATTTGCAATATAGGCGTTAGGATCTTTATTAGAAAGCCCATAAAATTAAACACTACTCTGAAGTATGTTGAGGAGTGTCGGCTTAGTCTCAAAATTATTGGCTTGAATCGTTAGCCTTGCAACTCCTTGAGGACTAAAACTTGGCCTCATAAAGTTCATCAATGTCCTCTCGACTCCTCCTTGCTCTCCTTCTTCAGCCATATTTCTTTGTATAATATCTCGATGCTTCGCTCTTCTTAACTCTTGTTCGTGTCTTGTGATATCGGATAACTCATTGTCACTAAATTATGTCGATCTTCGCATGCTCCTTATGTTTATGCACCTGTAAATACACAAGGAAAAGTATCAAAAAATTCTTAAATCAAAGTAACCTAAACTAAACAAGATGCTAAACAAACAATCCCCGAAAATGGAGCCAAAAACTTGATTCGAAAACTACTACTAATTGTATGCTTAAAATCACAAGTATATAGGTCGTGACTTGCAGTAATAAGAGGATATCGATCCCACAAAGATTGTGCTTAGGCACCACTTAATTAAGATTAATCTTTGTCTAAGAACCAAAATTTTTTAAAGAAATAAACTAGAAAATTAAATTAAATTAAAAAACTAACAAAACACAAATGATAACTAAAAAATACAGAAACTTGGAATTCAATATTTTCACAACTAGAGATCATTTTTTCCCTATCTTATCTCCCTCTTATTTTGTTAATTAAATTGTATCTCACCTAAGATGTTATAATGTATTAACTACCCTTTCTTAAGGTGTAATTAATTGTCCCTAGCCAGATTAAATCCAGATCATTAAGCAATCTCTTAATCTACAAAATCAATCCACCAATTCAACTAGTTATGAAGTTATCCTATGGGTGATCAATTAGATTAGCCAAGATCTTTCTCTAACTAAACAATTAACTTAATGAATGTAGGTCTATAAAGTGCCAATTCTCATTATGCAACCCTACACAAATAATCCAACTCAATCTCTCAAAATATTGCAAGATATAATTTCACCATTCATCAAAAGCTTCATTTATTCAAATCAATAAAATAGGAGTTTAATAAGAAGCTCAAAAATAATCTCTACAAGTAAATTAGCCAATCATGATGGCATTAACTTCCTCAACAATCAAATATTCCATCATACAAATGCTAGAAGAGAAAAAAGGAAAGAAATCTAAATGAATGAAACTCCTCTTTTTTACCTGAATATGAAAAATCTAGTGTTGCTATACTCTTTTCCCAATTATGAATGAAAAACCTTGAATCTCTACCACTCCCAAGACTCTAAACCTCCTTTTTATTCAAGGAGGCAAATCTTTACTGAAAACTCCTCAGCCCTTGGGGTTTATAACCTTATATAGTCAGGAAAACCTAAAAAATAAGTGAACCCCACATATATCTTAGGGTTAGACATTCTACGATCGTGGGAATTAGCATGAAACCCATAATCGTGGGTTCTTGCATTATAATTCCTCCTCTTCTCTTCTCCTCTCTTGGTCTCTAGCTCAATGACAAAGGTTGCCACCTCCATTCTTATATTAAAATAATCAATTCTTATCCTAAATCAATAGCAAACATAAAAGAACACAATGGAGATCAAACTAAACAAAACATACAAAATAAATCCTAAAACACAATAATAATAACCTATTATGCAAAAAACATATGTGAAATACTTAGAAAAACACACACTAATGCACAACTATCAAATATCACCTATTAGAGAGATAAAATATTATCTTTTTATAAAGAATTTGTATCTGTAATAATCAAAAATCAGAAAGAGAATTCCTTACTCATTGTAAACGACAGGCATAAATAAATCCAATTATAGAGATCATTTCATTAACATTAATTTAATGATGCATTTTCAGAATCTTAATTTAAATTAAGAACAAATAAAGGGCTAAATTCTCAATTTGGTATACAATATTTTTTCAATCCTTGATATGTAGTAAAAAAAGAGAGGGTGTATGAAAATGAGACGCCCCGTCAACGTGAGTGGCGGGGTTAGTACCGCCCCGCCGTAGCATTTGGCGGGGTGGTCAACGTGGCTTCATCCCGCCATTGTGAGTGGCGGGATGAACACGTGTCCATCCCGCCACAAACCATGGCGGGGTGAGACACCTAGTGAAGGCCACCTGCCATTCACAATGGCGGGGTGCGCAGACTTTGTTCCCTGCTGCACTGGAGTTCCTGTAATGATGGCAGGGTCTTAAGCTTTCATTATTCCTGCCATCTCAATTGCTTTGTCAAGTAACAGTAGCAGTACTAGCTCATCACTTGACACATATGAAGTTGGTATCACTCATTTTGAAAATCAAGCAAAACATAAGAATGCTTACATACACATTATGAAAACTATAGAAACTATGGAAGGTAATTTTTTTTTTGTTTATGTTGTTTTCATTTACTATTAACTAAATATATACTATTTAATTATTTAATATATTAATTATTAATAAAAACTATGAATTATTTAATTTAATAT
>JANIIA010000002.1:46405436-46416156 GCA_027478495.1 Erythroxylum alaternifolium | reverse complement strand
TTATTGTTGGCTTTCTGCACCTGTGGGGTGCAGAAAAGGCTGTCACCCCGTCATTCTTAATGGTGGGGTGATCACGTGGCTTTGCCACGTTTGGCCACCCCGCCATTAAGGATGGCGGGATGGCTATGTGGCTTTGCCACGTCTAGCCATCCCGTCGTCCTTTATGGCGGGGTAGACACGTGTTCCACCTTGCCAATGGTTGTGACGGGTTAGTTTGCACCCCACCAAATTTAACGGTGGGGTGTCCTACAACCAGCCCTCTCACTCTATTTCCTCCCATATTACGGACAATTTTTTTTTAATAACACGAAGAATTTAGCCCAAATAAAGACATTACCAGACTAGGGACCATGAGTTAATATACCAGCTAGGCCATATGGGAGATCGGATTAATGCCAGCAAATCCATAAATAGAAAGATAGGGACAGGAAGGACACTACGGCATGACAGGAAACTAAGGTTAGCCACTGGGATTACTTTGCTCTTCTTAGATCTTCGACATGTAGCTTCCCTGGCAACCATTTACATATCTTGGAGCAAAAAATTTATTTCTGAAAAAGTACTATTATTACTGTCAAGTTAACCCGTTAGTCTTACGAGAAGTTTGTAATGTGAGTTAAATCTATAGATAAACAAAACATAGCATTCAAGAACCTGCGTTTTTCTTCTTCTTTTTTTTTTTTTACCTGCTGTCTGAAATCTAATACCCAAATTTTTCTTAAGGTATAAATATATACCACCATGAGTGATAATGCAACTGTAAGCACAATGATCGTACTACTGATGCTACATACTGCAATTTTTCACACTTGTTTATAGCTACTTCACAGGCATGCTTAAGAATTAGCTTGAGTTACGTTTGAACAAGACTTAAAAAGATATGAAACAAAGTACTCCTTTAAATGGAAGATAGATCCACGAATTGAGCCATATGCAATTATTACTTGCTTCTGAAAGGATTTTTCCCTATCCCATATTCATGTCAAGTAGACTATATATATATATACAGAGAGAGAGAGAGACAGAGAGAGAGAGAGAGACTGTCAAGAGCACGTTAACATGCTCTGCCAACATCAGATTCTTGAATTGAAAGAGAACAATACATAGCCATGGAAGTTACTATTTTTAAAAAAACCATGTCTTACCATGGTAGGTATTGGCGTATGACATGCATTCGTCATTATACTTGACAAATCAACATAGATGAAAAGGCAAGAAAACAAAATCTTCAAGGAAACAAAGGAGGAAGACTTGAAATCTTTTCTTCGTTGCTAAACAAGCGCTTCCATTGGATAGTAACTTGCTTATACACCCTAAATCTTGCGGCAGATATACTTAGCAACATTCTTTTCCTCAATTTCCTCAATTTCTTCCCAACCCTGATCTTTAATCTACACAGTTTGATCCTCAAGAACGATGACTTTCTTCGAGAATCCGCAGCTTTTAGTGTTTTGTAGATCAAGAACTGAGCTCGTCGGTGTCTTATCTCATCTGGGTCTTCACTCTCCAACTTGGAGTAATTATAAGATCTGCTTATCAGAGCCATTTTTCTGCGACCAGCAGGCAACCCTTGATCGGAAACAGAGAATTAGGGAAGAACAGAGAAAAATATAGAAGAATACGTGATGAAGTGGTATTGAGGAAATTATATTTATAAGCAGTGTAAGAGATTTTGTCATTATGAGAGTAGGGAGTGATGGCTGAGGTCACGCGGTGATGAAACAGTTCATGTGCTCCAATGTTTGGCAAAAAAAAAAAAATGGAAATTTTGAACTCTGAGGTCTGAGCTGGTCTGACGTCAAGGTTTGAAATCAAGGTTGTCTTGTGTTGAGTAAAATCATATAGGAAGGTCCTAGGAACAAACAGAAGAAAACAAAGGAGGTTATTCATATTAATTGATATAGGTAGGATTATCGATTGAGTTTGGTAGAGCGAAAGAACGTGACTGCTTATGTGAGCAAGATTGGAACCTTATTGATTTTTTTTTCCTCTTCTAAGAATTTTTTAAATAATGGACTTTTTGATTTAGTACATTTGTTCTAATTTGATTAGTTATTAGACTTTTTTGTAGTAAAAAAGCATGCTTTAAATTCATCATAATCTCTACCTTGATCTAAAGAAAGGTTGTTAATTTAGGGCATAAGAGACCTATTAATTATTTATAACAATTTTGTTGACTTGGAATAATAAGTGTGTAGCCAATAATAATAAAGTATTATTTTTCTCACTGAAATTCATTATATTTAATATGATCCTTTATTAGATTATTTTATTATCTTTATACCAAATTAAATTTTAATTCTTCTTAGTTTTAAATTTAAAAATAGGTCATTAATAAATATTAAAATAGGAATAAAAATTTCAACACTTCTTCCCCTTTCGACAAATATTAATTATTGTATTTGTAAAATCTAAGAAAATAAAACTTGTATTAGTTGTTCATTAAAACTAATTGGATCCAAAGATAATGAAAGTTTATCATCTGTTCTCGTAAGACTTTCAATACTGAGAGGTATAAAACACATATGTCATATACAATAGAGATCTATAATAATCTTGCATATCTAATAATCTTACTGACATGAATAAAGAAATAGAGTGTGAAAAATAATATTGTTACCTATACGATATGTAATATACAATGTCTCATTTTTCCGTTTCACTTTCTTTGAACTTTATGAGAAAGTTATTTTCCCTTAGTGAATGATAAATTGCATTAGAAAAAACTTATTTTCTCTTATTGTACAATAATTGCATTAGAGAATACCTTTATGGATTAAAAACTTATATTCGACTATGTCTGATACACCACTATATGAATGTATCTCAAGATATCTTTATGTGATGTCTATATGTTCAATAACTAATAACGTGCTTAAGATTGATATAAAACTTACGATTTTCACATGTATTATGACAATGCATGTCAATTTATATGATAGAGAAGAAAAATGGTGACAATTAACATATCTATAACCAATATGGTCATAGTATATTGAAACATAATTATATCAAGAGTAAATATATAATGATCCTTAACTAATAATGTCAGATGACTTCAATAAACCTATAATATCAAACGTGTCTTTCAAAAATGGATAAGAGAAGTCTTTTAGTTAGAGAATTAGACAATTTATGCTCAGTAAAAATGTGCTCCACACAAATGTTAAAAATTATGTGCAAGCTCTTTAAAGGTCAAATTCTTGACCTCTAAAGGCTTAGACTATGTGATATTCTTGTTGTTGTTATTAAACAATACAATAAAAAGACTATCATTGTTAAGGATTTTAGTAACTAAATCAACCATAAATAGTTCAAAAATTAAGTTTCTTAACCAAACTATTTATGAAATAACCCTATAGTATGTTATAAACTTTGGAAGCCTAGTCAAGGAGGTCATAAGTATCCATTTGACACTTTTCAATGAAATGGCACCATCTATTAATATGAAAATGTAACCTGATGTACAGTTCCTATCATCTGAAACATAGCTAGATTTGAATCTATATAAGCAATTAGGTCTAAACTCTTAACTTTTATAAAGGTTAACATATAAAACTTTATACTTGAAGATATCTTAAAACTCGTTTGATTGCATTATAGTGATCTTTACCTAGGTTAGGTAGATATCTACTAATAGTTTAACAATAAATGCAATATCTGGTTAATACACTCTAAGAATACATCATGCTTTTAATAGAACTAGAATAAGGAACACTTACATTTCATTCTTTGGACATTGTAAAAGGTAATATCTCTCTATGAGAGATTAGTTTTGCATAAGGTTTATTGTTCTCCATTTAAAACATTGTAACACTCATTCAATGTATATTCTCTATAAGATATCTAACAAGTTTTAAAATCTATCTAGGTAAATCTAAATACCAAAGAAGAAAGATCCTTCATGCTTCATGCTTCATGCTTCATGCTTCAAGTCAAAATTCTTAATGTTATATAATATGGTCAAGTCGTTTGATGCAAGTGTAGGAGTATAAATAAAATATTACTCCCCCTTACTATAGACTACTAGCATCTTTTAAATTTAGTCTCTATAAATCCAAATGAGGTGATGAGAAATAGTTTCAAATGGTCACTTTATACTAATAAAAATTGTAGACAACAAAAAAGTTCCTAAATTAAAGGAAGAATGGGAGCCTTAAGACAAGAGATTAATTTCTTGAATAGTAAGTGTATACATAGCTTATTTTATGCATTAATAAGAGATGAATTTAATAGTGTCTATATATGTGAAACGAGTCATAAAATTGTCACACTCTGAAAATTACACATGAGTGAATAAATCAAGTAAAGGAGAGCAAAGTGGACATATTAACACATCAATATGAATTGTTTCAAATGAAGCATGGTAAAAGTATATCTAGTTTCTACACTAAATTTATTGATATTATTCATGTTTTCAAAAGTATTAGAAAGACCTATACTAATGCTAAAACAGTAAGAAATTTGCTTAAGTTACTTTTGAAGATGTCGGATGCTAAGTGGCAATCATACAAGAAACCAAGGATCTAATAACACTACCGTTGGAGGAACTTATTAGATCTCTCCTCATAAAAAAAATAAGGTTCAAAAAGACACAATAATAGACAAAACTTCCAAAGAAAAAGGATTTAGCATTCAAAGTCTCAAAAAAAGAATCAAGAGGCATCTACAAATGGAAGTGATCAAGAAGACCTTTCCCTTATTAACAAAAAATTCAAGAACTTTTTAAAGAGAGAGAATTTCTCCAAAAAATAACTTTGAGGAAGGTAAAGGTGATTTAAACATAAATTCTCTAACATTATTTTTCTAAATATAGAAAACCCCATCATATGAAGTTCTGCTACTTAAAGATGATGATAAGTATGAAATAAGTAATAAGAAAGAGAAGAATGACTAATATAAAAAGATAGCACTTAAAGCCTCAACTTGGGATGAAACAAATGAATTCTAAAATAAGCAATCAAAAGGAGAGATAACTTATATATGCTTTACTTCTTTAAACTATGATGACGTAACATCCAACTTTAATTTAAATGATGGTGATAGTGATTTGACATCTGATAAACTAGTTAAAAGTTTAGAAATAATGAATAAGAAAAGTAAGAAATTATCTTCCAAGTTTAAGGAAGATCCAAAACAGTTAGATAGATGCATAAATAATAATGAAAAGATTAAAAGTTAATTGCATATCACTGAAACATCCAAAAATGTGATCATTGACGACAATCATGTATTAGACACATTATAGCATGAAAATGAGACATTAAAAAAGAAGATCAATATTCTCAACTATTTCTTATCCAAATTCACTAAAGAGAGTAAAAAGCTAAAAGAAACATGCTAGGTGTTCAAAAGAATTTCAATAATGGGCTTGGAATAGGATAGAACCATGAAAGTGAAGCCAATTTTAGAATTCATTTTTAAAAAGGAAAATATTTTAATACCAAAGAACCGTTGCCTAATGTGACAAATGTGTATGGAGCATCCACATCTAAGCATATTCATTCACATACCATATGCATCATGAGTAATTCTAAAGTCAACCATCATGCTTCATATATGGATCATAATCTTAGCATAGAGTTCAATACTCTCAAAGGAAAAATACGTATAACTTCTATGATAACATATGAACTCACTCTCACCTCTTTAAACCTTAAAGAAGAATGCATAAAATTTTCATTTATAGTAGGTATCATACATATAATCATGATAACTCATCTTACCTTAGGAGAGCACACAACACCTTCAATATCTAAAGGAAGATACCTTATTATGCATACACACAAAAAGTTCCAAGCAATGCAATTATGCATCATCATCATTCATATACATGATATGTCATTTTTTTGGTAAATATGGGCATATTGATAGATTTTATTTTTGTTTAACAAAGAATGAAAAGCATTAAAACTATGGGTTAAAAAGGAGCCTAATAATCAAGGAATTAAGCTCATTTTAATATCTAAAATATATTGATTGCTTTATATTTTAAGGATCTTAGAAAAGAAGAGAAAATGATATATAGTAGAGATGGTATTTAATAAATTTACTATTATTAAAGAGTTTATGATTTTCATCTTCATGAATCTATCCTTATTGTATCCAAGGAAGTCTTGAAAATATTGATATAAGATGTTTGAGAAATTAATCATTAAAGAGATCAAGAATGACCACCAAAGACTTTTTAAAAGAACCAATTATTAAACCAAGTAAGGATGATAAGAAAGATGAGATGCCTCTAATGAATTGAAAATTTCAAAAAGAATCATCATCCAAATCATATCATAAGTAATGTTTAATAAAAGGTAATTATTAGGTCATGCTTTTATTTATCAATTTAAGTATAAATCCTCAGTGTTGAATGTTGGATTCTCATTATGAGTGAGGAATTGAAAATGTTTTGGTATATTGTGGACTTTAGATTACGTGCAAAATAAGGATATTAAATTAAAATTTATTGACACACTAAACAAATTAGGCAATAGTTTTACTAAACTAATGAATGAGGATAATAGTAAAGAATTGGGAATGACTCCAGATTATTAACATGTCTTCTAATATTTTTGACATTTCTTGATTGATATCCCTATAACTTATTAAATGTTCTGATGTTTTAATTTGAATATAAAGGTTGTTTCTCAAGTTATCAAGTCAACTATTCAACCAATATCTTAGTATGGTCAACCAATGTCCCAAAAATTACCAACTTTTACCTTTTCATTAAGTTTATAAAGAGTTTGGTCGCTCCTTTAGTCGATCACCTATGTATAGTACCAAACCAATTCCTTTTGAGTGGTTAATCAATGCCCCCTTTTTAAAGAAATCTTCTCTTTTCAATGAGTTTCTAAGGATTATAAAAGCTCCTTTGGTTGACCACCTATGCGGATTGTTTGACCTATATCTTTAAGTGGCCTACCAATGCCCCCCTGTCTAAGAAACTTTTCTTTAAAGTGAGTTTGTACATAGAATAGCTATACACATTGGTCAACAACACCAATCATTAGTCAACCAGTATAAGTCTATAGTCGAGTAATGTAGTGAATTAAATTCAAATTCAGCCTCTTTCTTGCTTCTTCAATGTTGCTTCACCTGTCATGTCTAAAACAAATAGTCTACCAGTGTAGCAATATGGTCAATAAGTATTCATGATCTAAGAGCTTTATTCTTCTTTTTCCCTCTGTTTTTCGTTTTTATCTTTATGTCTTAAAAAATCCCAAAAATTCACTATTTTCTTTAGAAAACATTACCCCACATTTCAAGAGAATCAAGTTAGAATGCATCAAATTTAAATTTTGTCATTCTTAGTTTTCAAATTTGGAAATTCTCAAAAAATTTTATAAATTGATTTCTCTTTTCAAATTTATGGTTTTATAGCCAAATTGAAAAGGGAGTCAAGGTTGTTACCATTTCAATTATATCGGTACATCTTTGAATTTGTTCAAATTTGACATTTTGCAAACTTTTTATCACTATTTTTCAAATTTTTTTGGACTTTCAAATTTATAAACTTTTTTTATAAAATTGGTCGTTGGATATTGCAGTTATGCTTAAATTGTTTTTGCAATTCCAACCCTTATTTTTGTCAAAACTTGCCCTTTTCACTTTAATTAAATTTTCAATTTACACTCAATATCAAAATTGGGAACTTTTAAAGAATAGACACAATTAAGGTTGTTCTATGAAAATTGATCTTTTAAACAAATGGTTTGACTCTTTAAACATTCAATAGCACTCTTCATTGAGCAAGTTTATCAATCTTGATGCATGACACTTCTCATTTTTCATTTTTTATATAACTCGTCACATTTTTAAGATTCCAAAAAGGGAGAGAAAGATTGGTGATATTAGACTCAGATGCAGTAATGATATTTAAGTTAAATTTATGCTATACTTAAGTTAATGGGTGAATATTTTCTTTACAATTAATATTAATATTTTTTTTGTTCTTGATATTTAAAAAGGAGGAGATTGTTAGACCAACAAAGGTTTTAATCAATGTTTTGATGATAAAAGTTACATAACTACTACTAATGAGTTTATTAATTTAACGAAAAGAAATATAAAAATAAAGCCATACATCTAAGAAGATAGTTTATGAAGTAGACAAAGAGAAGTTGAAGTTTGCAATCATCAAGTGAAGAACAAGTCAAGAACAAAAGCAGATCAAGGAATATTAAGGTCAATTTATATTTTTTATTATTAATTGTAATCTCATTTTATTAATTTAGTAATCTCAAAGGCTCATCATGTAAAAATATTTCATCTTACTTCATTATATAAGTCTTTTCATTCATCAAGAGGTGTTAAATCTTTTGTTTTTAAGAGAAAAACCTCTTGATCTTTTAAACACTCTTTGGTGACATTTTGGGAAGTGTTGAAATAATAGTTCCATCAAAAAAAATTTAAGCATTTAAAGTTATTAAAATCGTGTTTTTTGGAGGATTGGTCAACCTATATGAGTTAGTGGCTGACCAATATAGATTAGAGTTATTAAAATTGATGTCCCAAGATTTTGTAGTAATATTGGTTAATATATTGCTTGACCAATATGTCATATCGATAGAATAATATGCCTAGTACTTGACAAATGTCTCAACAACTAGTGAATATATACATGCAATGCATACTGGTTAATTGATATGCTAACTAGTGCTCTATAATTAGTTATTGTAACAAATAGTTTTTAACTCTAATTGCTAGTAGGGTCCCAGAAACCATATAAATATATATTTTTCATTGGTTATTACATCAAAAGTATTTGGGTGTCTTTCGTGCTCATTTCTAATTATATTTCAATTATTAATAATTTATTGTTTCATTTCGTGTGAGTCAGCCTCTTTTCAGTTATGAAGTGATAAAGTAAGATATTTTGACTTGTAAGATTTAGTTAATGTATTATATTACTATACTTAACAGTTCTAAGTGGCATTAAGATTCTCTTCATCGTGAAGAAAGATTGCAAAAAGGTACCTCTTTGCTAAGAAAAGATTATACATAAGTTGTTCTTTGCCTTGAAGAAAAATTATAGTGAAATTCTAAAAAGAGTCTTATGAGTGGACATAGATAAAGGTATTTATCGAACCATTATAAATTGATTAATGTCCCCTCTTCCCTATCCTATTTAAATTATTATTTAATTTTTTGATTGATTTATATTAAGAAATTTATTTATTCTTGTATATATTAATTATTGTTAGATTATGACCAAAAAATTTTGTTAAATTTTGTAAACACTCAATTCACCCTCTCTTTTAAATGTCATTAGAGACTAATAATTATAGAAGTAATAAAACTATAAAATTTTAAAAATTCAACTTTATACATCTATAGGACTCTAAAAATGATCTAGAGCAGCTTGAGGGATAATTTTGTAAATTCTAAAATTTTAGAGGATCTTTGTCTTGTTATATAATGTAAAACCCTAACCTTTTCCTTTCACTGAATAAAAATTATTATTTTTTTGTGAATATTATTTTTGCTTGAATAGTGATTTTTGGAGACCCAACTCTGAAAAGAATTGAAAATATCTAGAATAGGTATTAGAGTCTAATGATACTGAGACAGATAGAAAATAAATCTAATCGAATAGAGAATTAAAATGCCCTTTTTGGAAAATAATGGGCATTGATGATTTTCAAACCCTTTTGAATTTTTTTTAAAAGAACCCAATCAATAAGTATTGACCCTAATTAGAGTATTTCATGGTCAATTTGACGGTTAAGTTGTTGTGGAATATTTTTGGAATTTAACTCGTTAGTAGTTCAATTAAACTCATTAAGGGAAATTTGGTCTTTTATATGATGTTAGTGGATTAACGAGTCATTAGTGATGATCAATTTGAGATTGAAATGTATAATGCACTAAAGGAGTATAAAAAGAAAAAAGTAAGACAAATTGCTTCATTTGGGGAGAGTTAACCGTGAGAGCAAAAACAAAAAGGGAGAGAAGAGAAGCAAAGGTAAACGTCAGCCAAGGAGAAGAGGAAGAAAGGGGCAACTAATTTTTCACTGATTTTGATGGTGATTTGGAGAAATCTTGATCAAGTCTAAGTATTCATCAAATACCCAAGAGATTGAACGATAAAGTGGTAACTTTTCCTAGCTTAAGTTATTTGTTTTGAAGGTTTTTGTGTAGGATGGATTTATTTGAAATTAATGGTGGTTTTTGACAAGCCATGGAGTATAGAATAAGCTTAGAAGCATTTAAGGGTTGAAAACAAGAAAGTAACCCAAGAGATTAATCTTCAAAGAATCAGCCATGGCTAGGGTTTTTAGTGTGATACAACAATAACAATAACAACATCCAGCATAAATCTCACTAAGGTACAGGGTCTAGGGAGGTCTAGTAGTATCTAGCCTTACCCCTAACTAGTGGAGAAACTATTTCCAAATGACTCACACGAAAAAAATAAAAAAATAATTATAATTAATTAATTAATAATAATAAATTAAATAATAAAACAATATAATCAAATAATAATAAATAAATAATAGTAATGAAAAATACTAACTAAAAATGGTAATAAAATATATAATAAAATGGTTGAGAAAAAATTATAAAAGTAATAATAATAATAATAATAAATACAAATAATAATATATAAAATAAGTAATAATAATATATAATAAAGTAAAATAAAAATAATAACTAAAAAGATATATATATATATATATATATAATCATAATTATAATAACATGGATAATCATAAACATAATA
>JANIIA010000002.1:46389593-46400221 GCA_027478495.1 Erythroxylum alaternifolium | reverse complement strand
ATAAAAGGAAACAAATCAATCCCTAAAAGGAAACAAAATAAACTTAGAAAGGTATTGACTAGATGACCTTATTTCAAAAAAGGAGACTAATTAAAATATGATCTGAACATATTAGACGTTATAGATCATGTCCTTTTCCTTATTTTAAGTGGCACACAGTTGTCACATGGTATTTTAAGTGAGTTCTCCCAATTGGACTCCATATGGGCCTTTGGACACTTTATGTTTGGTTTCAAGGAGTAAGACAATACCTCTTGGACCTTTATGAGATGAAATCTGACTCAATAATATGGGCTTTATCTCTTGAAGGTCTTGGATCAAACAATTCAATGCTTGCTTCATTGCTTTGGCCTAAGCTCTTGTCATTAGGCTTCCAACATGTTGTAATGGATCTTTAGGAACATTAGACTTGAATGTTGGGCCTTTGATATAGGAATTTCATTTAGCCCTTTACCTTGCACATTTAGACTTCAAATCTAATCTAATTTCAGCTCTTAAGCCTCCTTTTGCAAGCAAATCATATCCTAGGCTTCCATGAGGTGGATCACAGCATGTATGCTTCTCTTCTTGTCTTTCACATGCCTATGATTCTCCATCATCTTTCTTCCCAAATGACAGCAACAAGTTAAGTGAAAGCCACTTTGAAAACCTATAAATCTCCATCATATATCAAGTGGAGCTCACTAAACCGTATGATAATCTCAGGCCAAAGATAAGGAGGAGTGTCAAAGTGATAGAGTAAATTATTAGCTTCCAAGCACATTGAATGAATTGGCATTGAAAAAAGATATGCTTTATATTTTCAGAAGTAGATTATCAGAAAATGCACCAATGAGTAAAGGCCAAGTAATGAGTTATTATATCAACTGTTGAAAGCCTATTTTGATTTTCAGTTAGAAAGTGATTGAAGTGCGAGGAGAATTATTCTTAGACCATATAATTTTATGTCAAAAAATAGTTTGGTTAGTAATTCTAAATGTAGTCCAGAATGAAGGATTGGAGAAAGGGCATGAAAATTTAAGCAACTAACTGATTTCATTATATTTGGAGGTGTTTAAGAAAACAGTTAAGAGAAGAGTTATCAAAGCAGAAGATGAAAGTGATACAAAACCATTTAGCTTTGGTAAAGCATTAGTCACTGTGATATTTGAGTGAAGAATATTATAAAAAGGAATTAGGATCTAAAACAGTGTCAAAAAGTCTAAAGGGAGTCTAGCGATCATGCCAAAAGAAGGTGGTTTTACAATCATTAATTGTATGCTTGTAGTAGTTTCTGATGGTTCCTCTAAATTTAAACAAATGGTTAAATAGAGATGAAGAGTTGGAAGGTATTTTAATATTCAATAAACACTGACCTTCGATGAAGTAAATGCAAATCCATTTGAATACATCATCAGTAAAATAATGTCTAATTATATTGAGCTTCCTACATTTTGTATGAAGTTTACAATAAGAGTTTCTAAAGGTAGTTCTTTTAAGAAATATGGTAAGAACTTTAGAGACTATAAAAAATATGTAAGAACTTGATTCCTATTGTTGCTTGAATGGAAGTAGTTGCTTGACCATTAACTAAGACTTTATAAGAAACTAAAGAAATATAATGAGATACTTAGTCAATGAAGATACTTAAGAATCCAAAGGCCTTTAGTATTTTGACGATGAAATTCTAATTAACAGAACCATAAGCCCTATGGAAATCAATTTTGAGAGAACAATTTTTATTACGATTCCTTTTATTATAATAATTGAACAACTATTGAGCAATTGCATCATTACCACTTATAACTTTGCTTAGGATATAAATACACTATGAAGAGTCAACTAAGTAAGGGAAAATGACTTTTAATCTTTCTAACATTGCCTTAGAAATAATTTTATAAATAGAGGAAGAACATAAGATTGGTCTAAAATCACTTAGGGACTTATGGTCTTTGCAACTGGGGATTAAAGCGATAAAAGTCCTATTTAGTTCTTTAAAAGGTATCCTATTATTGAAGAACTCTTGGATTGCTTCAACCAATGTTTGCCTTAAAATGCTCCAATTTTTAGATAAAAATAGGATATTAAAGCTATCTAGATTAGGAGTTTTGCGTTAGGATAGAGATTTGATAGCATTCTCAATTATAGATGGAGCTACAGGGAGAGAACAAGCATCTATTTCTCTTAGAGATAGTTTCTATTGAATGATTTGTTTAAGAAGTCGAGGTGAAAATGTAGCTAATGAGATGGTTCCAAGTAACTAAGTGAAGTAATTCACAGCTTCAGAGATGAAGTTAGCTTGAGTATGTAAGTCATTAGGTTCCAAAGATACTATTCTATCATAAACATTTTCTAGCCTGAACACCTTTATAAAAGAAGGAAGTATTTATTTCTCCATCATATAAACATATAATCCTAGATCTTTGTCTCTATAAAGTGTGATCAAATTAGCTACTTAAATGAAATTTGATAAATTTTGGATTTCAACTTCTTAAAGGGAGAGGTTGGTGGGGTCTAGATATAATGCATTATGAGATTTTTTAAGAGTCTCCCTAATAATGTTTAGTAAATGATGTAGATTACCAAGCTTTTCTTCTTAGGAGGCCTTGATCTTTTCATAAATTTATCTAAGCTTCCTGGAGCATTGAAACATTTTGGATCCTTTAAAGAAGGAATTGATAACTTTCTTAAAATCATCTTTAAATCTAGGGATATTCATTAAGTAGATGTTGAGTCCGAGAGAATGTTTAACTTCAGGCTACAATGAATCTGTATAAATCATAATTGGAAAGTGATCAGAGATGCTAAGATTAGGAAAATAAGTATAAGAGTTAGGACAAATTGGATCCATAAATGATTAGATAAGCCTCCATCCAGTTTTTTCCTTAGGAAGGTGGAGTCTCTATGTTTATTACTCCAGGTATAAAAATTTCCTCCTCTAAGGAGGTCAGTGGCTTTAATTGGATTGATGTAGTTCCTTAAGTCCTCGTATAAAGGCTTACTGGAATGGTTCTCCTCTACCTCATCTAGATGGATTATTGAATTAAAGTCACCTAGCAAAATCTATGGATTGTTGAGTCCTTAATGAATATTAGCAAGCTTTTTCAAAAGAGAGGTTCTCTGGTAGGCATGATTGAAGGCATACTTGTTGGAGTTATTAAGGTAGATATTCATGCTAAAGAACTTGACCTTTAAATAGACCATTTGATAAAAAATGATGGAATTGACGATTTCCATTTTATCTGTAATAGACTAAAATTCTCCCATTTGGATAAAATTTATAATTAGAAAGTGCCTTACAACATTTATGAAGCATAGTAAGGCTAACCAATGATTTTGTTTTTGTCTAGTTTCAAAAATTCCCAACAAAGAGATTGTTCTCATTAATAAAATTTCTAATGGTTTATTTCATAAAGGAGGCATTCAACCCCCTAATATTCTAGGTGGAGAAAATCATTATTTTTGGGAAGAAGAAAGATTCTTCTTTCTGCCAGCTTTGATAACCTTCTTTAATATCAGTATCTAAGGTTGTGGTTTTATGATTAATAATATGTCAGAGGACAACATGGAGATCACTAGAGTATCCTGGTACAAAGGATTGGATTTGCCAACATCTGGAACTGAGGTGTAGTTGGTTATATTTGTATCCTTGGGATAAGAAATGGCCTCAATTGATGGTAGAGATTTATGTAATGGATATGGATCAACAATAGTCTTTTGAGATGATGTATTAATCACAAAATTAGGATTTTCATGTACAAAAGAAGTCCTAGCTACTTCTTTTAGAGTTTCTTCATCTTGCATCAATTCACTGCAGCTGTCAGAAGTGGAAATTCTCCCTGTGGACTTCTAAACTTATTTATACTTCTTTTTTTTTTTTTTGGGGGGGGGGGGTTCTATACATAATAAATCTTCACTTTACCCTTATCTAGTTCTGGATTCTCATTGTACTTTTTAATGCCAATTTCATCAGTTAAATATATGAATGCTTTAATTGCTACACAAATTTTGGAAAAATCTAGTTTCTGCAGTAGCTCGATCAAAATATAGAGATCTACCAATGGAACTGGCTAAGTAACTCAAGTGACAGCGTGTCGTAATGCTAGTCAAAATAAAAACTAGACTACTATTATAGCAATGGTGAGTCTAGGACTATCCTATAGAGAGAGTGTGTAAAGTTTCTAAAGTAAAACTAATTGGTGTTAGGTTTAGGTTTAGGGTGGTTTTGGTTTTAGAAATAAGAAAATAAAAATAAAGCTAAACTAACTAACAAAAGCAATGTAAAGAAAACATGTAAAAAATGATAAAAGTGGGGAATTCGGTAGTGATCAGGCTTTTTTTATGTGTGTAAGTTTTAATTAATTAACCTCGATAATCTGCAAGCACACGAGTTGCTGCATAGTGCCTCAGGTGTCAATCCCACAAGGAGGGACAATCTAATCCTTAATTCTAAGGCCAAATAAATCGTAGAAATTTAAAATGTAAGAAACTAAAAATAGTAATTCAATTCAATCAATTAAATCAATTCAAGAATAAATCACAAAAATATTAACAATTTAGCAATTGTAACGCACACTCAAAAATCAACTTAAGGAACTACCAATTGAGAGAAAAGGAATTTTACCTATCTTTAACGCTAACTTAATCGATTATGAATTACTGGATTATTAGTTCTAGACGATCCTAGGGTTGATTACTGTCTCTCGAGTTATAACCATTAACCCTAATTTGTAAACCCTAATCAGATTATGGAAGTTGCAATTTCTTAATTAACAACATATCCAAAATCCTGATTAGATATGAAGTTGTCTAATAAACTATTAGAAACCTATGCAAGATCTCTCTTCGCACAATTTACCTATTTAATTTAATTCTTATTCTACTAAATCACCTAACTCTCGTTAGCCCAATTTAATTATTTTTCACTCTATTCACCCCCTCAGTTTATCATCGAATTATGTAATTGTAGAATTAAATCACAATAAATTCAGTAAGATATAAACAATCAAATTTCATTAAATCAAACATAAAACCTCAAAGTTGAGTTTAGAATATCATCAACATCCAAAAATCCTATCATCAACCATTATTCCAATTCTATACAATAATAAAATTGAAAATAACAAGAAATATGAAAATTGGCGGATGACAAGATGTAGCAACGTCGGGATACTCCTGATCTAGGAAGTACGTAGAGTCGGCTTCTTCTCCTCTTCTCTCTTCCTTCTTTTCTTTCTCTATCTTTTGATAATTCTCTCTAGGGTTTCTCTGAAAGTGGCTGAAGAAAAAACTCCTCCTGCCTCTTTGTCTTACTCTTTAAATTCCTTTTGTGTTCTGAGCAGCCTTAGGGTTTTTTTGGGGTCGAAAAGGTCCAAAAAATCCCTCTAAACTTGACATGCTTGAGTGTTTACACGTTTTCTTGACGTAGGCCAAGATTGACCTTGCATGCCACAATCGTGGGCCACATCTGAGCCTTCTGTCATGATTGTGGCAAGTGGGCCATAATCGTGGGCCAAGTCCTGGGCTTCTATCACGATCGTGGGTTAACTCCAATGCTTCTGTCACAATTGTGACCTGTTGTGTCATGATGGTAGGCCTTTGTTTCGGCCTTAGTGTCTCTAAAACTTTTCCGTTCTTTGATGTTGGCCCTGAAACACTAACAAACACATTAAGGTACCTCAAAAACATAATAATTAAGCTCAAAGACTTGTAATAACCCATAAAACACTTAAAACATAAATAATTAACAAACTAACACAATTTTAACCTAAACAAATAATAAACGATTGAATTAACAATTAAATATACATCAAACTAAGCCTTAAAACATGATGTAATTCACACTTATCAGTTAGGGACCCAATTCTTTGGTTCAATCTCAGCCTACACCCTAATTAAGCATATTTTATTAATTTGTTATTCTCAAACCTCTCCTAGTAACTATTAATCGTGGGTTAATAATTAACTCAAGTTTTCCCTTAGGTAGTACTTAATTAAGATACGATTGTTAATTAAATCTAACTATCAAATAACTTAGGATATGATCTCTAGATTTTATTGGGTAGTAGCATTACAAATTAGAAAAACTGATTAATCAAGGCAACAACCACATACGATGCGTCATTTAACCTAGGTTGTGTTATCTGTAATGATTATGAATCATTAGTCGCTACACATGAATTTCAACATAAAAATTATGGATTATAACAAAATTCTAGCAATGGATTTACAAACAAACAATTTAATGAATGCATTAAAATCATATTTTCATAATACCTAATGGACATTCATAAATAACTAAACAATAACGAGAATACGATTGTCCATACACAAAACCCAAATCAATTAATTTAGGGTAACATAATCAATTTCTAATGAGAGAAAGAAACAAAAAATAGTGAAATATAGTTAACTCAAGTCATAGACATCGATGTCACCTCTAAACTAGTGTCGGGAATTCATGGGTCTCTAACAAGGAAATTCTCAGCCCTCATTGAATGTCCCAGCTGAAACCCCTCAAAACGTCGTTATTGCGTCTCCACTCTTCATTTTGTCTTCTTTTCTCGTTGCCATTACTGTTATGTTTTTTGAATTAATTTTTAGTACATTTTACTATTCACACCCTCTTGAAAACCTACGCATGCCTCTTTGAAATGTCTACTTCTGTGTTTATGCAGGACTTTTGTGTGAAACACAGATGTTGTCTGCATTTTGTTCCTCTGCTGTCCTCTTATATTGCATTGTTTTGCTTCATTCCTTTATCCAACTAATGTGCTGCATTTTGAGCCTAATTGCTCCTTGCTTCTGCAGTGCATTTTGGCCTTGGCATGCTTCCTATCTGCTAAGTTGCTGGTTTTTCTCTCCAGTTGTTTTATTTACGAGCCTTTAAATTCATGCAGTTACATGGCAACATGCACAACCATTTGCAACTTTGATTCTTCTTCTTTATGTTTCCATCTGTCTTTGTCTTTTAATTTTCTTCTTCTTGCTCCATGAAGAAAAGTGAAAATTAATCTTCAAAAAATGGTCCAAATATTGTGCTTTTGACTCACTTTAACTTTTTTGCTTTCGAATTGTGCCTAAAATCACATATGAGCCAATGTGAGTATCTTAAGCAGTTTACTGTCCTTAATCGCTAAGTGTTATGAAATAATTACATAATCAATTAAGCACCTATCAATTTCCACCACATTTAGCTTTTGGCCGTTCTCGGGCAAAACGTTAAAATTATGCTCAAAGACCCAAAAACATTTACTTAATTCCTATATGTTCCAAGAATATATAATCATAAGTAAAGATGAACGACTTTGAAAAACATAGCAAGAACTTAACATTCCAAGCTTTCACTTATGATCAATCAACATTCATCATCTTCAAAAACTAAGCAATCTAGTAGACTTGAAAAATGTGTTTATCTAAGATATGTTCATGGGTACACTCAAATACCATTCACAATCAAGACATTCCACAACTTTGCATATCATTTCATTTCTCCACCACTAATGTTCACATGCAAAATCATGAATCAAAGGACTTTTTAAAGTTGCAATGTGGGAAAAGGTAAGGTGAGATGTATTTGGGTCAAGTAGCATGTAGGCCATCAAAGCTGGTGAAATAAAAGCAACAAACAGTATACTATCAAGTGCAAAAACCAACATTCACTCACAATTGTTTACATTAACTATACTGAATAAACAAGTTTCACAACTCTAACTTGAGCTCTCATACACAAACCATATGAAGTATATACTAGTCTAAAGGGATCACTCATATAATTGATGGCAATACATTGAAACCACAAAGAGTGACCCTTCTAAGCCAACATCTACCTCATATTTAACATATCAAGTAACCCATTCAATACAACTTTAGGAGGATGCGTTAAGTATGAATAACCTTGCAAACCATATATGCACTTCCTCTTTAATACATATATTTAAACATGTTTTTTCTTTTTTCCTCTTTTCTTTCTTTCTTTTCCTTTCTTTTCTCTTCTCTTATAAAAATTAAAATAAAATACATCAACATGGGAATTTCAATAATAAGACATAAAATAATATCCCAATCATTATAGCCAATCCATACATATGTAAACCCCTACACTTAGAATTTTGTACATCCACAAACTCAACGACCACAAATGTTCAACTAGTTTTATAGCTTGGGTAGGTCATTTGGTTAACTATAAAGCATGTAATGTGTTTAATACAAAAAGAAAGGCTAATAAGGCTCAAAGGGGGCTTAATAAGGGAAAAATCATGTTAATGGGGTAGGCTATTTGGCTAATGTAGCTTATCAATCAAAAAATGCCTCATCATTTCCATGTTAATGCGTGAGATAAAAATGTGGTCTTGAATAGAAACTCAAATAAAAGTCAAGATGTACATATCATGAAGGTCAAATATTATCAAAAGACAAAGAGATTCATATGGATGTGTCAGTCTAATAAGGCTCAAAATCTCACTAACTTTGTCTACCACTAGTCACTAGTTTTCCAAAGATAATGCTTATCGGCCAATCACAAGAGCAAAAATACATGCTAAAGTTGCTATGAAATTCTCTAGTCAATTCACATTAATCATGATGTTATATTCCTAGAAACAATAGAAAATGAGAAAATGTTTGTCTCATTTGTTTTATTCTTTCTCTCATTTTGATTGAAAAATTAAAAACAAGCAATAAATAAAATAATATAGAAACACCCATGCAAATAAAAAGTAATGCAGAAATGTAAAGTCAAGAAATTTACTTCCCTTGGGTTGCCTCCCAAGAAGCGCCTTAGTTTAAGGTCGCTGGCTCGACTCCATGTTTCCTCCTCATGTGACAAAATTGTGATCTTTAGGTGTCACATGCAACTCCTCCACGTGAGGTTCTTAAGGATAGGGTGCCAATTGATGATCCGTCATCTTCAACATCTTCCCTATCCTTTGACTTTCAATGTTGACCGAGTCTATGCACCCTAGAAAGATCTCAATTTTCTCTTCACCTTTTTATTCCTCATTTAATTCCTCTAATCTGCTATGTAAAGGTGAAAAGTTAGTTTAAAAAATAATCATGAACTTACTACTCATCGTTGAGCTAAATTATATGTTGTTTTCTTGTTTGAGTCCCTCCTCAACTTCTTTATACGCAATTCCTTGAGTATTGCTCTCAAAATTCTCAAACTCCCCATCACTATGTAAGGTTTCCATACTAATGTACATTGGGTATACCTTGGGTTAATCTGGCTGCTCCTCTTCCATTTGTGATTCTAGGTAGTAGATCCTCATTGCCATCTCACCCGTTTGAATTGCCACGTTCTAGTTTCTAAACGTTATTTACCTCATTTCTTGTTGGAACTATTGCAACTGCTGTTATAAGCTCTACTGAAATTGAAGATTGTTAGCAATCACAACATTCATCAATTCTTTCAGAGATGTACCTGAGTTTTATTGGCTCTTCACATCTTGGAAACTAGACCAAGATTACCTTTCAACATGTTGGAATTGTTGGGTATTATGTTGAAGTTGTTGCATAATCTCCTGAAGCTGCTACATACCTTGTTGAAATTGAAGATGGTCAACATTAGAGGTCTTAATTTAGTAGTTTAGAGGTGAACTTGAATTGTGACAAGACGTTATTGGCCCACACGAGAATTGTTGTGTGTCCTGCAAACTATCATAGAAGTAATTCTAATGGTTATCCCATCCACAACCAAAGTTAGGTTACACAGTCCAAACTTGGTTATAGGATTGAGAGTAAGAGTTAAATAAAAAATTACTTGCATCCAAAATTTTTTTAATCATAAACAAAAAATAGAAAAAAGAAAAAAAATTAAAGGATTATGAAATAACTGAAAAGAAACCAATTACAAACAAGTATATATAGAAAAATAATTAAAATCACAAACAAAAACTAAAACACTGCACTCCCCAGCAACGACGTCAAAATTGACATCTTGTCGTAATGCTAATCAAAATAAAAACTAGACTACTACTATAGCAGTGGTGAGTCTAGGTTGTTCCCATAAAGAGTGTGTGTAAAGTTTCTGAAATGAAAGTAATTGGTGTTTAGGTTTAGGGTAAAAATAAGAAAATAAAAAGAAAGCTAAAATAACTAACAAAAGCAGTGAAAAGAAAACATGTAACAAAATGATAAAAGTGGGGAATTCGATAGGGACCCAGTTCTTTGGTTCAATCTCAGCCTACACCCTAATTAAACATATTTCATTGATTTGTTATTCTCAAACCTCTCCTTGCAACTATTAATCGTGAGTTAATAATTAACTTGAGTTTTCCCTCATGTAGTGTTTAATCAAGATACGATAATTAATTAAACCTAACTATCGAATAACCTAAAATACGATCTTTAGATTCCATTCTGTAGTAGCATTACGAATTAGGAAAACTGATTGATTAAGGCAACAACAACATATGATGCGTCATTTAACCTAGGTCATATTATCCCTAATGATTATGAATCATTAGTCTCTACACATGAATTTCAACATAACAATTACAGATTATATCGAAATTCTAGCAATGGCTTTACAAATAAATGATTTAATGAACACATTAAAATCATCTTTTCATAATACCCAATCGGTTCATGCAAAAATAACCAAACAATAATGAGAATACAATTATCCATACACAAAACCAAAATTAATT
>JANIIA010000002.1:46376745-46389014 GCA_027478495.1 Erythroxylum alaternifolium | reverse complement strand
TTTAGTATATGTTTAGGTTAGAATTGTGTTAGTTTGTTAATTATTTGTGTTTTAAGTGTTTTAGGGGTTAGTACAAGCTTCTGAGCTTAAATATTATGTTTATGAGATACCTTGATATGTTTGCTAGTGTTTAGGGTCAATATTGAAGAAAAGAGGAGTTTCGAAAGACATTCGGGCTGAAACAATAGCCCACGATCGTGGCCTGATAGTGCGCAATCATGACAGAAAGGCCTAACATAGGCCACGTCATGGCCTACATCAGGCAGATGCGTAACCACTTCTAAACTTTGTGTTTCAAGGGATTTTTTGGACCTTTTGGACCCCCAAAAAACCCTAATTCAACCCTAAACACAAACGAACATAAATAGAACAATAAGAATAGAAAGAGAGAGCTTTTTCCATCAATTAATTACGAACCCTAGAAAGAGCTTTATCAAAAGATTGAGAAAGGATCGAAGGAAGAGAGACACAAAGAAGAAGCCATGCAAAGTACTTCCCGAAACAGGAGGTTTCCCACCTTTGCTACCTCCGCCATTCTATTCCAATCGTATTTTCCAATTTATTTTCAATTTTATTGATGTATAGAATTGAGATCATTGTTGAGAATAGGATTTGTTGAGTTATGTCTATACTCACCTTCGGGGTTTTGTCTTTGATATTAATGGAAGTTGGTTGTTCATGTTTTTATTGAGTTATTGTAATTCAATTTATGTTCTTAATAATTCGGTAATAAATTGAGCGAGTGAACCGAGTGAAAATCATCAAATTGGGCTAATAAGAGTTAGGTAGTTTGATAGATTAAGAATTGAATCAATCTGGTAAATTTGTGTAACAAGAGATCGTGCATAGGTTTTCAGTAGGTTATTGGACAATTTTAGAACTAATTTAGGTTTTAGGTCAACTAAGAATTGAGAGATTACAATTCCATAATCTAATTAGGGTTGATCAATTTGGGTTAAAGATCACCCGAGGATCGTCTAGGCCCAGTAATTTCATAATCAATTAGGTTTCTATTAAGGTTAGATTAAAATCTCCTTTCTCTCAATTGGTAGTTCCTAGGTTGATTCTTGATTGGGTTATGCAAATTGCTATCTTGTTTATAATTTCTTAATTTAATTCTTGAGGTTGATTATTGATTGATTAATTTTCTATGTAATTTGTTATTTTGAATTATTTTGAAATTGAGTTAAGCCTTAGATTTTAGGATTAAGTTACTTCTCCTCGCGGGATCGATACCTTAGGTACTACATGAACGACCTGTACACTTGCGATATTATCGAGGTTAAAAACATTAAAGCTTTTCATACATAAACCGTCGATCAGAAATCTCTCTAGAAACTTTCTGGAGAGAAAACCCACAATCGTGGGAATGAGGGGTATTCCCACGATCGTGGGAATCCCATCCAAGGGAAATTTTAAATTTCGCTCCCCGCTTCTTCTTTCATTCATTCTTCAAATTTTCACACTCTCTCTCTACACCTATGAAACTCACTCTCCCAATCTCTAAAATCCTTCATCTTCTACTAGTTTTTTGGTATTTTCTTCATCTCTTTTCATAAATCTTTCAATCCTTAGCTCTTATCATGCATTAATCAATCAAAAATATAAAGATTTGGGTAATATTTTTCCTCTCTCTCTCTCTCTAAAAATGAACTCATCTCTCTCTTCCTTATTTTTGTAGGTTTTCATCTTCCAATGGCCCCAAAGAAGATGGCAGCTCAGAAACCAACTAATGAATTGTTCCTTTGTCTCTGGTGAAGGTAAACCTGATTTGGCAGCAACTTTTTATGCCCCATTCCTTATTTATTCAGAGGATGAAGGTATGTGTTTTCGAGACTTTATAGATAGGGAATTAATCACTACTCGATACTTTGATTTTGAAATATTAGAAACCATAGGAGTGAGGTGAAATGCTGAGCGATTAGCTGCAAACATAGGTTGGAATAGCTTCATTCATTGTGATGTGCCTATTTATCCTATGATGACTATTAAGTTTTTCACTACGGTATGTTATAATCCTAAAATGGATGTATTCTAGTTTAGGTTAGCTGGCGATGTTCATAAACTTGATTATCATGTCATTCATGCAATTTTTGATTTATGAGACATAAAAATTTTAGATGATCACGATGACTTTGATGTAGATAATTACTGGAAAACTCTAACGGGTGAAACTAATTTTAACTCTCGGAATGCACCAAACACTTTAATTCGAAGCACCGAGCATTTACTTTTGCATAAATTTATGTGCTCAATGGTGTTCAATAAAACTAAAAGTAATAAATGCTCGGAAAAAAAACTTTTCTTCCTTTGGTGCATGGATTGAAAAATAAAAACCAATACTCCTTATCAGATTTCTTGATCGATAGTGAGTATTATGAATAAAAAGAGCTCTTATTTTGGCATGTCTCATATTGTTAGTGCTTTGGCTTTGTTTTATAACTATAATGTGGATAATATACGTACAACTCAATACGATATGTTTGACATATTTAATTTGAGGCACTATGAAATTTTGGAGCTCCATTCTATAGAACTCTGAAATCCTCAAATACGTACAGTAGTGAAGAACAGAAAGGATAAAGATACAACCGCTTCCCGACCCTCTATATACCAAGCAGTCCCAGAGCTATAAGAATAAGCAGTAGAAGAGGAACCAACTGCACCAGCAGAGGTTGACAGATTTCAACAAATCCTCGACCAGATGGCAAGTCCACAAAGAGTAGCGGTACTTAAAGAAGAAATTCCTCAAGTTCTTTCAAAAAAATAATTTTGAAGCCCCTTCACCAACATCATTGCCACCGTAATCTCCATAAGCTTTTCTTACCTTAAACTTTTAAATTGTGTCTATTTTTTGGTTTGGTTTTCATTTTTATTTTTTTTGGTTACCTTGTCAAATTGAGGACAATGTGTACTTTAAGTATGGGGAGGTGACACTTGTGATGTCAATTGCATTGTTTTAATCACTGTTTGCATTTTTTTAAATAAGATGCATATTTAGGCATATTATGTTGTTTTGTGTTAAGCAATGGAGCTACACTTGAATCATTTTGATTGGTATTTCCATGAGATCTATCATACTAACTGGAATTAGATTGAATGCATGCTTAAACTTAGATTAGGCTACTTGAGTAGAAAGTGAACCCTATTGAGTGATGAAAAGTAGTTGGTTACATAAGCTTACTCACAATTTGACATTTGAGCAATGAGGAAGTGTAGAGATGCATAATGAATTTTCATTTAAACTATTGTGAGGATTGAGTCAATATGACTCCATCTATAGTCATTCCATTTCTTTGTTATATGATGCATCCTTAGGTTATTACCTTCACTTGCTTTAAATCGGTTTGAGACTACTGGATGCATGCTTAATAGAGATAATTAAGGCCCTTTTTTGTGATTAACCCTTGGCTTAAATGACCTACCATTTTATTATCCCTTGCTACCCCCGATAAGCCTTAACCATTTTGTTTTTAGAAAATACCTAAAATTTTAAAACCCGGAGCCCCATTAACCTACACATTCACAAGCTTAGTAGAGTATTAACTAAAGCATTAGTTAGGATCGTTATGAAAATTTTTACCAAGATGAGTTAAGGATACTTCTACTTTTGAATCACATGGTATTTAGTTGTTATTTTATTCATAGTTTCTTCCATGTATTAAGAAAAAGAAAGAAAAAAGAAAAAGAAAAGAAAAAGAAAAAGGAAGAACACTTGAGTAGCATCAAGAAGTGCAAAGTATTAGCATATTTACACTTATGTATCTCGGAATTATGTGTTGTTATCCCTTTTACCCACTTTTTACTTTAAGAATGCTTGTGTTAAACCCTTTACTGTCTTTACCAACCTTTACCCTTACCACATTACAACCCTAAACAAGTCCTTTTGATCTATTTATGTATGCAATCATTGTAGAGAATTGGTATATTAGCAAGCCTATGGTAGTATAGTTTCCTATAGAAAGTTTGAGCGAAACACTAACCATTAAACACTTAAGAGAAATGAGTGAAAATGTGAGGAAGATTCATTTTTCATCTATACTTATCTTTGAGTGATGGTGCCATATGCTGAGTTCGCTTATGTACACTAATGAAAAGTAGTCATGATATGTGTAGTAACTTGATATTTGAGTTGGATAAAATTTGAGGGATTATATGCTTCGATCTTTGTGATAATGACGTCATGGAATTGATTGGTTGTATTTATTTTGCTTGAGGACAAGCAAAGATTTAAATATGGGGCAGTTGATAGTTGTGCATTAGTCTATGTTTTTCTAAGTATTTGGCATGTGTTTCTTGCATAATAGTTTATTATTGTTGTATTTAGGATTTATTATGTATGTTTTAGTTTAGTTTGATCTTCATTGTTGTTCTTTTATATTTGATGTTAATTTAGGGTAAGAATTGATTATTTTGATGTAAGAATAGAGGCTGGCAACTTAGAGATTGAGTTAGAGACCAAAAGAGGAGAAGAGAAGAGGAAGCATTCTATTGCAAGATCCTATAATCGTCAGAATCATGTCAATTCCCATGATCGTGGGATGTTTAATCCTAGAACACATGTGTGGTTACTTAATTTTTAGGTTTTCTGGACTATATAAGATATTAAACTCCAATGGAAGAAGGAGGATGTGAACCCTCTGTGTAGAGGAGCCTCTTTAAGTGAAAAATCCAGATTTAGAGTCTTAAGGAAGGTGGGGATTCTAGGATCATCAATCATAATTAGGAAAATAGCACATCAACATTAGAATTTTCATATTCGGGCAAAGAAGAGAAGGAGTTTTCTTTATTTAATTTTCCGTCATTTTTATCTCTTCTAGTCATTGTAAGATAGAATATTTGAATGTTGGTGATGTTATAGACACCATAAGTGGTTGATTTAGTTTTAGGGATTACTTTTGAACTATCTTGTTAAACTCCTATTTTATTGATTTGAATGAAAGATGTCTTTGATGAATATTGATTATATTTATACCTAGCAATAAATTGAGAGATTGAGTAGGGTAATTTATGTAGGATTGTACAACGAGAGTTAACATAGACTTACATTCATCAAGTTAATGGATTAATTAAAAGAGAGATCTTGGCTAATTTAATAGATCACCCATGGGATAACTTAATAACTAGTTAAATTGGTGGAGTGATTGAGAGATTGCTTAATCAACTTCATTTAATTTGATTAGGGACAATTAATTACACCTCGAGAGAGGGTAGTTAATATAATTGGACATCTTAGGTGAGACATAATTCAATCAATAAAATAGGATGGAGACAAGATAGAGAGAAAGAGATCTTTATTTATTTAAACCTTGAATTCCAATTTTTTGCATTTTAGTGTTATCAATTATTCATTGTTAGTCCTTTAATTTTAATTTAATTTTCTAAATTATTTTCATTAAACAATTTCGTTTCTTGGGGTTGAAATTAATTTGGTTCTTTGTATTCAAAAAATATTGCATGACCAAAAAATTCAAGGAGAGGCGCACTGCAGGGAGGGTCCTTTTAAGTAGATGACTCATCGGGCCCTCAAAACGGGACTTCGTTGGGAAAAATAGCTTGAATAACTTCTTTACATAGATTAATCTGAATTAAGTAGTGCCTAAGCATCAATCCTCATAAGATCGATATCTGTTTTCTAACTACAAGTCATGACCTGTATACTTGCGATTTTTTAGCAAATCAATAGTCGCTACCTTCTGTCGTCTGTTCAATTTGGTATTTCATATTATTTTCAGTTTTGTTATTGTATAGAATTGGAATAATAGTTGATGATAGGATTTTTAGATGTTGATAATATTATAAACTCACCTTCGGGGTTTTATCTTTGATTTAATGAAATTTGGTTGTTTACATTTTACTGGATTTATTGTGATTTAATTTCTATAATTTCATAATTTGGTAATAAACTGAGAGGGTGAATCGAATGAAAAATAATTAAATTGAGCTAACAAGAGTTAGGTGATTTAATAAAATGAGAATTAAATCAAATCGGTAAATTGTGTGAAGAGAGATCTTGCATAAGTTTCTAATAGTTTATTAGGTAACTTTAAATCTAATTAGGGTTTTCGATAGGTTGTTAATTGAGAAATTTCAACTTTCATAATCTGATTATGGTTTATAAATTAGGGTTAATGATTATAACCCGAGAAAGAGTAATTAACCCTAGGATCGTCTAGAACCAATAATTCAGTAATTTATAATCGATTACGTGAGTGTTAAAGATAGATAAAATTCCCTTTCTCTCAAATGGTAGGTCCTTAGGTCGATTCTTGAGTATGCATTGCAATTGCTAAATTGTTAATATTTTGTGATTGATTTAATTGATTGAATTGAATTATTGTTTTAGTTTTGTTACAATTTGAATTTCTACGATTTATTTTGGCCTTAAATTTTAGGATTAGATTATCCCTCCTCGTGGGATCGACACCTTAAGTACTATGCAAATGACCCGTGCACTTGCAGATTATCGAGGTTAATTAATTAAAACTTACAAACATCGAAACAACCTAATCGGAACCTCAATTAGTAAGTTTCACACACACTATGCGTATTGATATGCTTGGCACCTAATAAGGTGTGTAGAGAACGTGCTAAATGTGTATGTATGTGCCCTCACTTTTATGGGACGTTGATGTGTGATATAGATATAAACAAAACACAAAGCATTAATAAAGGAAATCACTAAGGCAAGTGCATATATTATTTCCTATAGTAAGTGAGTGTAATTGTTGATCCGACAAGGACTATAACTATTAGTACTAATCATCTTCCTATTATCTGATCTTATAAAACGAGATTAATTGAAACAAGAAAAATTAGTGAAACTTAATTAATAAATGAGATAACTAATTAAGGCAACGGATAAAAATTAAATAACGAGCAAATAAATAAGATCTAGATTAAGAATCCCCCTTAGAATATTTCCTACACTTGAATTTATCTTGATTGAAAAATGAACTGTACTTACTTGGACAAATAAGAATTACAAAGTTAAAACTATATTCTTTCTCAAAATATGTAACCCCTATCTTTAAGTTGATTAACTGAAATCTCTTTCTAATCAAGTCCCCTTTGAATGCATTAATTAGTTTTATGAATTCCTCTTGTATGTTTTACCTTAACCCAGGAGATTTATATGGTCTATCTTTAGGGGTCCAAGCAACTCTTATCATTTATACTTTGACTTAATTATACATATGAATTTTCAATCACTATATAGGAAACTCAATATTGGATTTAATTTAACACAATAAGAAAACATGAATAATTCTCAAGAAAACTAGAATCTTCATTGAATCAAATAATCTATGGTGAATGTTTTAAAACCGGACCGAATATCAAACCAGTCAAAGCAAATGTTTAAGATTTAAAGGTTCAACCGATATTAAACTGCTATAAAACCGGTATATAATAAATAAGAAGTAAAAATTATAAGAATAAGTAAAAATAAAATATTTGTTAAAATAAAAAATACAGTAATGACTATTATCATATAATGAACTAATAATAAATCAAATATAATAATTCAAGCTAAATCTGAGTCTAATATAAAACTTAAGATAACAATAAAAATCAAATTCAAAATTATAATTATAATTATAATTATAATCTATTCCAAATTACTAATTAAAATTTTTTTAGTATCCTTTTTTTAAATATACTTCTTTAAATTTTAAAAATCACTACTTAACACATTTTTAAATTATCCTAAATAAAATTAATTATTTATACTAAATTACTAATTAATAATTTTTAATGTTATTCTTTAAAAGATTAAAAGATTTTTTAAAATATTTTAAATCAAATAGGAAGTTTTCAACCATATGGCCAATTATTGATGATAATCAGTGACTAATGTTATTAAATGAAAAAAGTTGTTATTTATTATTGATCAATAACAACTATAAAAAATAAGTCATAAAGCATTTTATATAGAAGATATTTCAACTTGTCTTATGTAGATCCTAAGTCCTATAACTTCACTCTTATCTAGTTCGTGCTTAATTCGGTTGAATCGGCCGTGTTTAATTCTGTCGATTCGGTCTGATTTTTATATCATTGTCTAGGATTAATCCCATCTAAATCCCTATTACAATTTAATTCATACTCAAATTAAAAAAAAGGTACTATAACAAAAAAGAAAGAACATAAGAAATAAGAACAAGTTCTCGTAGATATTAAGTCTTGATTTAATGAATGTTGATAGATATCTTTTTTTTCCCATGGTTACTTTCTCCTTGATGTAATATTGAATCTTCTCTAGTCGGCCTATCATCCTCCGTCCTTCATTGGACGCAAAACTTCTCTCTTTTACTGGTTTTTAGTCCTCCCCTATGTTTCTCTCCTTCTCCTTCTTTTTTATTATCCTTTTATGTCAAAAAAAACCATAAAATTTTAATAAATATTGGCCTATGTTGATCTTATATTACTCCGCAGCTACTAAAAGTACTAATTTACGTAAACTTTAATTTCAACTAGCCCCAGCCTTGGGCAGGGGCGAGGTAGGTCACTACTTAGGGCCCACTTTTATTTTTTTAAAAAAACTACATGTAAAAAATATGGTTTATTAAAAAATTTTATTTATTTTTAATTAATATCAGGGGCGTATATCTTCTCTTTTGTCCTGGGCCTACAAAATTTCAGGACCGGCCTTGATTTCAACATAAGTTAGCAATTATGTATCATATTAACCATGTATTATGTTTGTTCCTCTTCTGTTTTCAATTCGAGACTCCTTACTTAGAACATGAGTCTGAAGTCAGAAAACATGGTACCATGTAGGTGTTATATTAATGAACATATGAACATGTCCATGTTATGTTCTTCATGTGACCAAATTGTCGAAGAAGCAAAATACACTGAAGTGGAGCATAAGGTTGACATGAGGTTGTTTTTGTACTTCAATCATTCATATGCCAAGTTTTTGAAAAAGTACAACGCACCATTAAACTATATATTTTGAACACAGTATCATGTAGGTGTTGCATTAGTAAACATATGATCATATTCAACTTATAAAAAAACTCAACAATACTCAAATTCTCGCCTAAGCAGGGTAAGATGTACGCAGTCATGCCCACATTTCCTAAAAATACAAAGACTGTTTTTTAATAGACCCCCGGCTGTTTTGGTGACTTGAACTCAAGACCTCCTTAATCTTTAAATGAAGAGTTAACCAACTAAGCTACTCCTTCTTGTCTTTAAGTGATGATATTCAACTTATGTTCCTTTAAAATAAATTCTAACTCAGTTCTAACTTTCCCATGCAAGTTTACTTTGTCTTCATTGGAGAGCTAAAGTAAGGCCTATAAATAAAATATAAACTAAATTAAGCAAGAAATCCCATAAAATATTTATAAAAACACCACATATATAACACATGCACACCACGCACCCAATGCGTATTACATATAGACCCTATATGCACCAACTATGGTGTGCTTGCATCATACGCACTAGTTAGTTGAGGCGCCTTCTGCGTGTTTCTTGCTTCTTGTTCATACTGTAGGCATTTTCTTATACTTATCCATACAACCATCAAAAAGAGAGACTTTCGACGGATACTATTTATTTTTGCATGAGCAAGATTTTGAAAACTATGAGTAACCTCATTGACCTTTGAATAAGTAATTTTAAATTCCAGTTGTCCTCAATGAAAGTTGCTTTAAATGATCAAAGTCCTTCTGCATCTTTCTTAAGGTACATAACTCCTAACAGAACAAAGAATTCCTTCTTTTTGTGAACTTAATTAAGCAAGTATGAGGAGACCTAACAACTATTCATAGTAACCTTACTAGGTCTCCCATCACAAGTCTATTAAGTATCCAACGTGGAATTTTTCTCACTGAATTTTAGTTTTATGACATTGAAAAAATAAATGAGTATCATTGAATTGTGAGGGCATACGGTAGATAATATGGAAGTTGCAAATATTATAGTAAAATGTATACTGATTTTATTATTGGTATAGCATAGTGTTAGTATTTATTAATATTGAGTACCATCTTGAATAATTTTTATAAAAATTACAAACTAATTTATCAAATTTGTATAATTAATTTAGTTTCTTACTGTAATTAAAATTGGAAAATATATTTTAGATTTTTATTCAATAACTTCATTTAATAAATTAACATAAAATATTCTATTTTTTAAAAATGATATCTAAAATATTTAAACATAAAATTTTTAATTCAATCCTTTAATTTTCTTTCTAATTTACAATTTTGATTTAATTTTTTTATACTTCGGACTCCATTTTTGTCAGTACAAGCTGAAGTTTCGCAATATAGTCCGATACATACAAGGTTTGGACCGTTTTCCAGCTGATCCTAGAAGATCAGGACACCATGTTATTTGGTAAATTAATGATAACAATTCTCAAATCATATATATTCCACAGAATATAGGAAAGCAACCGCCAATTCAGTTCAGGAAAAAAAAGAAAAAAAAAAGAGAAGAGTGTTATTTTATTCTAAGTTAAACAGAGCTACGAATGCCTGCAAGGTATATTACTTCAGCTTCTAAACCAACAATTGAACCGTCCCTGAAACCAGAGATGTGTTTCAATACATGTGAGGTTCATATGCGGTCCCGCAAGTTATAAAAGAAGAGACGTGCCTCTAATAAAATAGACCAAATTTCCACCGGCATAAACCATCTTTGAAAGGAAACACAAAATACAAAATCAAAGTCAACCAACGAGTAAAGAGAACAATGACAAAGCTAGGCTTGCAAGGTGTTGCCTGGTGGCCTGCCTTCTGAAAGGTCAACTTGCCGACTTGCGCCCTTACCAAATACCAATGTCATCTCTGACATCTCACTACATCTATTTAGCCCTTGAGATATATCCTTACCTTATCATTAGCATATATTATTTTAAATTAGTATTCAATTTGGGTTGAGTGGATTACGGTATGCAATAAGTTATTATGGTAACATTTTCTTTTTTCTTGTTTGTAATTTTAGTGTCACTAGGCAATGCAGAAGAGCATAAAGACATCGCTGGAGAAAGTTTGGTAGATGTTATAAATGTATAGTTTGATGATGAGAGCATGAGTATTTCTAATCTAAAAATATATATTGAGAAAAAAAATTATAAATGATTATTGCAGAACTAAGTAAATCGCATAAACATTGATATGTAATCAAAAGAAAAAGTAATCATACACTTTTGTTCACACAATTAATATGACTCTCCAATCTCTTCATGTAATGATTGAGAAGGATTCGAGCAACAGTCAACCACATAAAAGGTCTATTATTATCTCCTTAAGTGCAGAAATTTTAAATTAACGTTGTTTACAATGCTCGGTTCTCTTTCTTTTAGAAATAATGCAATCTTCTTGGATGAGTACAACATGTTTATGCACCCAAGAAAATCATATACCTTCATCACCATTCACCAGTATCTTTGTTAAGCATTCTATAGTTTCAAAGAAAATATCAAGTTTAATTCCATAAATTTCATATGTCGATTCCTGCATTATAATTAATTTCGCTTTATAATTATCATTCTTGATTTTAAATACTCATATCACTTTAAAAGTTATTCAAACTAAAGTATGAATTAATTTAATAAAATATTATACTGAATATATATTAAAATTTTCTAGTATTTCTATTTTTTATATATTTAGAGTTAGTATTAATTTGTTCCTTTTTTTATGTTCTTTCCAAATTTAGTTGACAAAGAATCACTTAGGATACACAAAACTATGTGTTCATTCCGTGCGAGAAGAGACAAGTTCCATCAACTCATGCAAGGCGTTTTAGAGGAGCGTAGTATCACGTAGCTGGTAGCCTGGGATACGATGTAAGTCTTCGTTTTAGGTGTGAACTGTATACTCACGTGAACGAGAGAGATGCCCTCATGTCTTAAGTTTGCTACCTAATATGATCAAAAAAAAAAAAAAGGTGAACAGTAGTTCATTTTAAGTCTCACGTATTTGGTGTGAAAGCGATAGGCACCTTCTATTTTAAGCCTGCAATCATGTGACAGTCAACGGCACCGGTTGTCATTCTGGAATGCAGGTGTTGGTAAAATGTCTAAATTTAACAATGTTGGTTATATTCAGACCAATCGAAGAATAGGTTAGCTGTGTTAGTTTGAAAAAGAGAAGAATAATCAACTTAATACGAAAGACAATATATATATGCGTGTGAGTGTGTGAACAGTAATTGTTTGGAGTGGATTAATCCCTACTAATTAATACTACATTATGAGATGAGAATAGACAATCCTTAAATATAAAAACAAAATCAGATTT
>JANIIA010000002.1:46365604-46376645 GCA_027478495.1 Erythroxylum alaternifolium | reverse complement strand
GATTAATCCCTACTAATTAATACTACATTATGAGATGAGAATAGACAATCCTTAAATATAAAAACAAAATCAGATTTCGTCATTACATTTAATTAAGGTTTGCTAATCTTAGATTGTTTAACTTATATAATTAAATAAAGAGTCAAAACAATATATACAATAGTATAAAATATTTGTCTAAATCAACCATTGATTTCATGATAGAAAGCCAAACTAACAATATCTCGACAATTATGAGAATGGGGTTTACTTGGATTTAAGTTTCTATTTTCACTTATGACACAAAATATTTAGCATGAGATTATTAAAAGGACGGGCCTAAGAGTGAGTGACTGGTAAAACTGCTTCTTTATTACTAGAAGGTTACCGGTTTAAATTATAAAAACAGACTCTTTCTAAAAATACAAAAAGAAGATTACATACAATTGATGTCTTTCCTCTTACCCTTGCAAAACGAGAAGCCTTGTATACTATGGTTTGTTGACTTTTTTAATTTGTACAATTTTATCTCATATCTTAAAAACTATATCAATCAGAGCATGGACAACGTCTTTAACGTCATTTTTTAAATCTTCAATATAAATTTAACAGTTGATTCCTCCATCCTTGTGATTTCTTGACCTTGACTGTCTTCTTCTATTATCAAAACTTATCAAATTTGATAGACGATTAAAGAAAGGATGAACTCAAGAAACAAGATTATTGCTTTGATACCAAATATTACATAATGATAGTTGTAGATATGGTTGGCTATTGGTTTAGGCTTGTCTAGGTCGTTGTGGCTTGAGCCCAACCCAAATTTTTATATGTTAACTTGAATCTTACTCAAGACTTGATTAAAATCTAATTAATTTCCAAATTAAGCTCAAGTTCGGACAACTCAAAACTTATACTATACCTAAATCATTCAGTCGACGGAGGGTCCAAAGACGTGACGGTTGAGGGAATGAATGAAGTTGGAAGAAGCGAGTCTGTTATAAATCAATACATGCAAATTAAATACGAGTTCTCTTCCTCCATCGTGTGTTATTAAGATGGAGAAAGAGCCAAAAAAAAAAAAAAGGTAAGTAAAGACTACTGAGTGGAATGGGCCAGTAAAGATTAATCAGATGGTCACATTATATTGAAGAAACAGCTTTCAAGATCATATTTTGAGTTTTTTACCAACCCATAACTTCCAACTTGATAGGTTTCCTGTTTGAGTGCCAGTGGAACAGGGTGGATTTGTGGTTATATACCTAAACACATTGCATGGTGGCGTATGAAGGGAAATGGTAAATAGGGATCAGCTAATGTTCGATTGATGATATACTCAAACTACATTTAGATCGAAAGATATTCACGGCTCAGTGGAGAAAGCTTCTCAAGTTATGCTGCATTAAATAGGTTGCTGCTGGACTGGAAAACTGAGCTGTCTAATGCTAAGGAATCGCCGAAAAAAGGTTCACTGTCTCTCATTTTCTCCTAATTTGGAGTGCTGTTATGAGATCACCTTTACCGGGAGAGAACCAGAAATATCTGTAATGAAGGATTCTGTTTCTGCATAAAGGCTCAAAATTTTTTGCTTTTTGGGAAAGCAAACTGTTTTTATTTTGTTTATGCAGAATGGCTAGGTTTTTAGTGATGCAAAAACTTGGTTACTCATCTTCTACTTGAGCAGAGGTGCATGATGGTATGTGAGTTTAATATTGCAAATCCCCACAAAGGATAATTACAAGGCAGTGTTTTCCGTTTTCCAGTGTAACACGTGTTTCTGTTAATACATAGTCCACATAAAATTCATATACTCCTGGGACCGGAAGACATTATGTTTTCCTACGGCTGCATTTATTGACCTCACAAGCTATTACAACATCGACTAATTGATACTAATATACACGTATCGTAAATCTGAGAAGGCAGACTAACCCACTGATCCCTCAAGCTTCAGGTTCATCAGCTGGTTCACCTCAGCGCCAAACTCATCAGGAAGCTCGTTGAAGACATCACGACAAAACCCTGAAATCATAGCAGCCATTGCCTTTTCATAGTCAATTCCCCTTTGCTGAAAGTAAAATAACTGATCTTCACCAATTTTGGAGGTGCTCGCTTCATGTTCAACACGGGCTGTGGGATTCTTAACCTGTTGAAGAGCAGAGATTAAATAGTCAGATACAGCAATTAAACCATTATGAATAGCCCAGAAAACGCAGTCCATATTTTTACAGACAGGGTATGAGAGGAAGGGCAAGTTATGCCATAGATATACCAGTGGGATTGTGAAACACACATGATTGAATTATATACCAATGGGAGTAATCAGACTTTCAAAGTCAGCTTCAAGTCACATAAAAATGAAGAAACCTCAACCTTTTAGGAGAATTATTGCATCTGTTATTTTTGGTGCAGCCCGAAGCAATAAATTGGGATACTAAAGGACAAAGTGGCACTTTGGCCTATATAACTCATATCCCTCAAGTATAATATGTATATGCCTACATACTAACCAAACATGTAAAATTATTTTACAAGTTTAGCATCAATTGTCATACAAGCTACTTCCTCTACAACACCTACTCTACAAGTTATGCTGAAATGATTAAAGCTTGCACCACAACCGTATGAAAATTTTCATTGGAGCTCATCTCTACGGTGCAATAGGCATTTTGGCTAACATTTCAGCTATTTCTCAAACATCCAATTTAAGCAACTTCAAGCATGAGAATTTGAATCACTAATCATGTACATAATCTCAACCAAAAATAGAGAACCTTGGCCCTACAAGTTTAAGTCATTGATACACCCTCTTCACATATCCAAAGCAGTCAACCCTTCTTTCTAGACAATTAAAACACTATTAAGGTGTCATACACACACTAATTCCAAACACTTGATGAATCCACCATATCCTGATATATGAACAATCTTCTTCAAGATATTTTTTGTCGGTCCACCCACCCTGGCTTCCTAATGAGGTACGATATGCTCAACAGACTTCCTGATGAGCTATGATAGGTGCAGCCGAAAATAGAACTCAGCCAAAAATAATAGCAAAAAGTTTTGCCCATATGATATTTATAAAATAGAATGGCTATCAACTTACAGCAGTTTTTTGGTGATATACTAATAAGATAAATATAGACCACATTCATCTAAACCTTTAAAAACAAATATAGGGGCTACTAGGTGGACAATGATGATTAATAAAAACTAAACAAGAACATTAAGAAAAAGAAGTACCTGAATATAAGGATATGTGTTAGCTGCTGCAGTATCACCAATAAGCATTGAGTCACACTGTGAGGAGTTCCGAGCATTTTCCGCCTTCGACTGAATTTGAACAAGCCCTCTATAACAGTTTCTTGAATTCCCAACAGAGATACCCTTTGAAATAATTCGACTCCTTGTGTTCTTTCCCTTGTGTATCATCTTTGTTCCTGTATCTGCTTGCTGATGATTATTCGTCAATGCAACAGAATAAAATTCTCCTACAGTATCATCCCCATCCAGAACAACACTTGGATACTTCCACGTGATTGCAGATCCTGTCTCAACCTGAGTCCAAGATATTTTAGATCTATCCCCTGCACAAAGTCCTCTCTTTGTAACGAAATTATAAATCCCACCCTTACCCTCCTCATCACCAGCATACCAATTCTGTACAGTGGAGTACTTGATCTCTGCCCCTTCTGCACAATACAACTCAACAACAGCAGCATGAAGCTGATTAGAATCATAGGAAGGTGCAGTGCAACCCTCCAAATACTCCACAAAACTCCTATCCTCCGCAACAATCAAAGTCCTCTCAAACTGCCCAGTTTCCATAGCATTAATCCTGAAGTATGTAGATATCTGCATAGGGCACTTGGTATCCTTTGGCACATAACAAAACGACCCGTCACTGAACACAGCAGAATTCAAAGCTGCATAATAATTATCATCAGGAGGTACAACTCTTCCTAAGTATTTCTTGACCAAATTTGGATACTTCTTTATGGCTTCGGATATTGAACAAAAAATCACACCAGCCTTTTCTAAAGTTTCCCGATGTGTAGTAGCTATGGATACACTGTCCAGAACAGCATCAACTGCGACATTGGCTAACCTATTACGTTCATTCAAAGGAACACCCAGTCTATCAAAGTACATAAGGAGTTCTGGATCAGCCTCATCGAGACTGTTCAAAACGGGCTTCTTTTTGGGAGCAGAATAGTAGCAAATATCTTGAAAATCAACCGGTGGGTACTGGTTATCAGACCATTTAGGCTCCTTCATGCTTATGAATCTCTCAAAAGCATTCAATCTAAATTCAAGCATCCAATCAGGTTCTTCTTTAAGCGAAGATATCAATCTAACTGTCTCCTTAGACAGACCTTTGGGAATCGAGAAGGAGTCGATATCCACATTAAACCCAAATTTCTCCTTGTAATCACGGTTTCGGAGAATCTCCCTGATTTTATCATCAGAGCTAGAAGCAGGAGTTAAAATTGAAGCTGGATTACCTGAATGATCGGAACTTAAGCTAGTCCTGGATTCGAATCCCACATCCGCTCGAACCTTGACCAAATTACGCGATTTTAAATTTCTGGATGCAAATGTTTTAAGATAAAACGAAAAGGGATGGGACGGTTTCGAGGGTTTCGAGGAATCGGAGATGTGTTGGAGAGAGAAGCGAGAAACACCGTTGGCTAACAGAGACGCCATGGTTGTGGCTGAAATAGAAAGGCCAAAAGCGCTGACAAGCTGAAGGGAAAATGGAATATCAACATATTGTTTAATGCCTTATATCGTTAGCCATTCTTGACTTGTGTGAGTGTGCCACACACACGTAACTTCTAGGCACGGACGGCAAGTCGGCAATGCACTGACCGGGCTTTGGGCCCAGGGAGCCCAGCCTGAGCCCAACTAACCAACTCAAGCCCAAGTTCAACTCAGCGAAGCTGAACTATTTTTTAAAAATAAAAATAAAAAACGACATCATTTTTAACAAAATAATATTATTTTGCTTATAAATATCGAGTCTCAAACCGGGTCAAGCCTGAACAACTTGAGCCTAATTGCTATCTTGCCTCAAACCAGGTTGAGCTTGAGCAACTCGAGCCTAATTGCTATCTCTACTTGCTATCTCTACTTCTAGGTTCATTTTATGGTGGGAGCTTAGACTGCATTATTACTTGTTTATATCAATTATTAAGAAATGTCATGTGTTCATCTTTGGTTAAGATAAAAATATCGGCGCTTTAAGAAATAATTTCTATTTAGTTTTTGGAGTAGATATTGTATTTTTATTTATTTAGCTTTTATAATTTTGATCAGGAATATTTTGTTATGGTATGGTTTAAGGAAAAATTTTTGTTTTATTTAAGAGAAACAATGTATTAATTTTATTAATTGAAAACTTACTGGAAATTGGCATTACCATAGAAGTATTCTAAGCATTAGCGTACTAGTATCCTAAAGTTTACTGTTTTTACTAAGATATCCCTACTCTGTTAAAAGAGCGAGCCTTAAGTAACTAGTAAAGTTACTCATTTGTGAGATGAAGGTCACAAGTTTGAGTTACAGAAACAGTCTCTTTATAAAAAAATGTAAAAGGAAGGATGTGTACATTGATGACCCTCTTTCGACCATCACAAAGCAAGAAGCCTTATGCACTGGGGTACGTTGTGTTTGCGTTTTATCCCAGCTCTGTTAACTGTCTTAGAAAATTTGGTGGAATCCAATCTTGCGAGTAGCAGAATAATAAAGAAATTTTGTTTATAATTTCTTAAAAGTCAAAATCACTTTAAATTTATAACATGATTAACAAATAAAATATAATAAAATAAAAAATTATAATTCATATCTTATTATGAAGCTTGATCCCCTTTTTTTCACTTTCATCAAACCATTTATGAAACAACTCATTTTAACAACCATACTCACAAGTATCTGGTTTCTAACGTAATCTATAAAACATGTTAAAAGGAATTCTACAATTGTTGTTAAGAGAGAAAAGCAAGAAATGCTAAATCTCTTAGAGCCTAAGCTTATTTATGATAGTTTTGGATATTAGTAATTTAATTAAAATTAAGCTTTAATTTCAATCATACTTTAATTAGAATTAATCAATTATGTCTAAATAAATATAATATCTCATTTAATCAAAGAGTTTCTCAAACTTTAAATCAAGTCCAACTTGATTAGAAAACATTTTCTCTCTTCAACTCATTCTTTGAGAGTAGCCTATTAGATTTACAAATATATTGGCTATCGATATAAACTATGGCCCTAAATCGTATTTAAGATTAGATAAATTAAACTTCTCTAATTTATCTCTAATTATTTAATTAAGTAATTTTTTATCCATAGATTAAGATTGACATATAACAATCTTTAAGAATGTCAAAGTGATTTTGACTAACCTTTCCATGCATTATTTTTTTTGGTATAATCCAATCTTTTCATCATATAATGTTTCAATAAAACATATAGCATAGAACTAATGTATACTATATTTGAGTCCAATCATGTTAATTCTCCACCATTAGTAATTGATTCAATTAATGACATTAAAAACTATTTTCAAAGTGTCATTCTATCTTAGTCAAGAATTTCTCGAATTAATACTAATCGAGAAAAATAGAAAATTATCCCCAATCACTTAAGGTGATGAATCCTATATTGATCACTCAACTACCTTTATTTAATTCATGCTATATTCAATGACTACCAATTGAACTACCTTTAATTATAATAGGTCATAAGTAGTATCAAAATACAGTAACTCATAAATGAGATACTTTAGTGATCTCAAGTCAAATGATCACTTATACAATCATCACAATAAGAATTTCCATAAACATACAAGTAATGTTTCAAATGAACTTCTTATATAGGGTCAATTCTATGAAATTGTTATCTAATAAGCACTCATATGTTTATTTAAGTACCTTCATACTTTATTCTGTGAGATCAATTACTTCTTTCATAAGGAAGAAATATAATGTATGCTAGTCTTTTTACGTTGTATTAATGTCCATTCTCAATAAAAAAATGACTAGAAACAATTTAGGAATAATACATAAATATAATATGAATCTCATAATTATGATCTCATCATAATTTTATTTACAATGTATAATTACCCTATGAATTTTATCTTATACATATGAATATTTATAAGATAAAGAATGTCTTTAAATATTTATATCACTAAACTGTAACCAATCGATTGGTTGCAGCGCATAAACTAATAATCTATCACCTGTACTAAGCCAATTGTTTAAATTTTTTATATCATATCACCATGTGGTAATCTTGTTATTATTGGGACAGTGGTTTAGTGAAAGAATTTTATAAGATTCTTTATAGTGAGCACTTACTCAAATTTTACAACTTTCATCTTAATCATCATAAATAAGAGAAAATGCCTGAATACATATTTAAATCTTTGATAAGACCTTAGCTCTTTTCACATGTCCGATAGCTCTAATGTTCTATAATATATTACTGTCTGAACAATATAAAGAAATGTACTAAGTTCATTAAAGAATTTCTTGATCCAATTAATCATTGCTACTAAATAAAAAATATATTTGGGCTTTATTAACAAGTAATGCTACATTGGAACATTTCCAGTGTCAAAATAAAATTGTTTCAAGTAAAATATACCTTAATTAGGATTTACTTCTAAAGTTAATATTCATTTAACCTTGAACTCAAATATTAATTCATATATAAAATAATGAATATCTTTAATAATTCATAAGCATTAGATATCTCAAATAACAAAAAATTTTAGTATAGTATATATATACTTTTGGACTAGAGTAGGTAAATAACTTCCATATCTATCTCTATATATCTAATTCCCATAATTAAGATGTTATATTTGTCATATCTAAAAAGAGTTATTTTTGGACAATTATATTTTCAACAATTGAAAATATGAATTATTGTTCTCTCTTCAAGGAGTATATCTCCACATGCTCCCACTAAAGAGGACAATTATACTCTCATTAATCTTCTTGTAAACATAATAAATTTACAAGCATGTCTGAAACAAACTCTTTGAGTTCATCTTGAAAGTGAATCTTTCAATGTCTCATGACCTTTCAACTATACATCAAATATATCAACAAAGGAAATAATTTTAATTGCATGTATGAGATTTAACTTTTAAAATTTCATCTTACTCCCACTACTTATCTTAAGAACCATTCTTCTATAAGTGTATATTAAAACAAACAATTTGTTCAGTAGGTCTATCATATTGTATCCAACCTCTTAGATATCTCATAATCTTTTATTATCTAATTTAATTCTAAATGTATTAGTTAATGCATGCTTCAACTGAGCATCAAATCTCAAAATGATTTACTTTGTTTCTTTCAAAGTCTTATCATTTTATATCTAATATAAAATCTTACTGGTTGATTTAATTGGAACTAATAAAGGTAAGTTATAGGATTAGGCATAGCTATAGAAGAAATAAACATTGCATCATAAAATATCTCTTATTGTATAATCATCCTTACACAAATTCATAATCTTATAGAATTTAATTATGGAGATATTCACTAGAGAATCTCATTCCCTATGGATAATTAAAAATTTAAATCTCACCACATTGATCTCTTCAAAGTGATTTAGCATTTCAATGCTTAATTTCTACTTAGATTTAAATAATTTAAACTTTTCAAAATTTTAAATTAGTATTTCATTTAAGACATATAACTATATCACATAAAGTTATTAGTACTTCTATTGAAATATAAGAACCATCCTTTTATGAATTGTTGTTTCATCCAATACATCATATGTAAAAATTTAACAATTCAATACCATCATCATTCTCTCACCAAAGGTTTGGTTATTCTTCAACTTAACAAGTTTCATAAGTTTCACACAATTTATAATCAAAAGAGTGCATATATACTTGTATATTGATATGGCACTGATCTCTACTCTATAGATTTCATGGGTAAGTACACCTATCGAACATTGGTATAGTATTAGTGAATATCGAATGTCAGTCTTATAGGGACTATAGGTACTAACAATTACCTTTTTCTATTATATAACCAACAAATAGGATGTTTATTAATTAAAACTAAACCAAGCTGAATTTTAACACAATAATAAACCAAAACATAGATAACACTAAGATTAATCAAGATCAAATAATTAGTACCTAGGTAATGAATCCCCCTAAGATTTCTTAAGTATTAATACTTTATCATGTATTTTAACTTTTGATCATTGAACCATGGAAATTCCTACCATATGTTAATATCTTTCTCAAGACTATTGGTAAATAATCTTAAGTTGATTAATTGAAAGCTCTTTTTTAGTTAAAACTCCTAAGAATACTTTACTTGATTTGTGAATTTCACTATTAGGTTCGACCATAATCGAAAAGATTTAAGTCGTCCTATCTTTGGGTTTATATGTAATTCCTTCCTATTATGGTACTTCTATTCATACAAAAGGATTTGTCAATCTTAATTATATGAAATCATACATTAAACTAATTTCTTAGACAAATTAATTCAATAAATAAAACACATAATTAAATCACAATGAATCAATCAATCAAATTGCATTGAATAAAAGATCAAATCACAATATGCATCACAACTTAGAGTCCATCAAGCCTAGACACTAAATAACCTTAGTTCATAAAAATAGAACATAAAACCAACATCAAAAGTTCAAAAGAATAATCAAAAGAATCCATAATGTATATATATCCCATTTCTCTAATATAATCCCTTTGAAACTTTGATGAAAGTTGTTCTCTATTGAATCCCTGAAGTAATCTTTGTGTTTTTCTATCATCCCATGTTCAGAATTGTGTCTCAAGCTCTAATTTTGCCTCCAACTCTAGCTCTAACTACTACTCTCTTATCTCCTCTTCATAATTGCCTTTTATAATGCAAAATTATGGTTTATAGAGTGTACACGATTAATCACATGACCATGTCCCTCAAAAACACTTTAAAATCACACATATACACTTTTCCAAGAGCTTACACGGACATGGGACATGACCGTATTTATGACTTACATAAGCATGTCCATCTTTATATTGGACGAACAACATTCTATACATAACTATGTATGTTACTTACACAGGCGTGTACTTCATCACCCGAGTGTGTAACTCCAAAATAACTCCAATGTTCTATTTTATATCTAGATTTGACCCAAAAATTCTCCTTTTGATATATGAAGGTAATTAAGACTTAATAACACAATAAAAAAGTATCAAAAACAACATAAAACTCTTAATTAATAAGCAAAACACACTAAATAAAAGCATAAAAATATAGTTTATCAAAATATTTATCATATGTACCTTTATGATTCTCATTATGTTGATTTACTAGGGGGTGCTTGGTTGATGGTTTTAGGAATGAGTTAATGGGTAAGGAATAAAAAGTGAGTGGTTGGTTGTTGATTATCATTATAAGGGCAATAGTTTGATATCTCACTTTTGAGAAATCCTCCATACTTTCCATTTAGTATATGAATGAAACTCATTCCTTAGTAGTGGTTCTGTTTAAAAAAATATTTTTAATATTAATTAATTATAATTAATTATTTAATTACAATATAATTAGTTAAAATGTTATTCATTGATTAATTAAAATATTGTAATTAATTATATTTTAATTAATTTTAATTAATTACAATATAATTAGTTAAAATATTATTCATTGATTAATTAAAATATTGTAATTAATTAATTAATTAAAATATTATTATTAATTAATCAATTACATTATAATTAATTAAAATATAACTAATCAATAAAAATATAATTAATTACAATATATTTCATTCATTTCATTAAAATATTGTAATTAATTAATTAAAATATAATTAATCAAAATATAATTAATTACAATATAATTAATTAAAATATTATTATTAATTAATTAATTAATTAAAATATAATTAATTAATTAGTTACAATATAATTAATTAAAATATAATTCATTCATTTATTAAAATATTGTAATTAATTAAATATTGAATTATAATATTTTAATCTTAATATTTTTTACGAACCAAC
>JANIIA010000002.1:46328803-46343099 GCA_027478495.1 Erythroxylum alaternifolium | reverse complement strand
GAGGAACTCTGTAGCTCTCCTCCAAAATGGAGGAGAGATTGGCGTGTGATTGGAGTGAAAAATCACTCCAATATGCCGATTCTCCTCCATTTTGGAGGAGGATTGGAGATGCTCTTACCAAACTAATCGGCTAATTACCCCTTACTTTCTTCTTCAAGAAATATATCACACTGCGGAGGAATTATTATTTAAAAAAAAAAAAGAGAAACAAACAAGTGAAAAGGGATTTAGGATTCTATTTCTATTCTGGTTGTGGATAAGGAAATAAAGTTTCAACCTTTGGTTTTAATTTTGACCGCTCAGTCAATGTTTTGGATCTCTCAACTGAATTCTCAACTCCAGTTACCTCTTAGGCTTCCTGTTCTGGTATAAAGCTCTCATCTTTATCTTCCTATTTCGTTTAATTCTTCTGATCTCTCAACCCCCTGCAGCTGTACTCTTCAGACAGTCATTTTAAGCATTTGTTTCGATTCTAAGCTCATTGCATTTTTCTTTTTCAGAATGTGGTTTCGTTAGTTATCTGTGTATGTGCTGTTGCTTCTGGATTTACGGGTCTTTTGGGTTTAAGGAGCACCAATAGTTTTAGTTAGATCTCAAATAAGGGCGTTGATGGATTTGCATTTGAAGAATCTGTTTGATAGACTGCAGGAGCAATTTGGGACTGGTCCGGGGCTTGGTCCTGGATCAGCTACCTGTCTAATGACGGTGGAATGCGTTACTCCTAATTTCATTCAATCAGTTTATAGAGCTGCTGCTGCCCTTTATAGAACTGAACCCTGGCAAAGGTTGCGTCCTGGGCATCTTTTTGGTGTCCGGGTTGGAAGAGACTCAGATTGGTCCAGTAAGAAGCAACCTTTTCCGTGTGTTCAGTTCATAGGTGGTGATGGTGGGGATGTTGGGTTTCACATGTTTCGATCTGAGAATGATGCTAAGAAAATGACAGGATCAAGAGAGACAATTCGTGTTCCAAATGCTGAGCTTTTAAGGGTCACGTATGAACCCGAGTCTTCAATGTTTGCTTCAAATAGGAGAATGATCAAGTCTTTGTCATTGGAGGTCTCTGGTTCTGACAGGTTTCCCGTGATTGATGTGACACGATGCATGTCTTCTGGTGACCTTCGGTTTAGGAATCCAACCGCTGAAGATCTCAGGTTCGTTTATGCATTCATGAGAGCCATATCCATGTTGCATCCTTTACTTCAGGAAGATACAGAAGGGGCTCCAAAGTGGTCAAGGATGACACATTTTGAACCATTTATCGAAACTGTTGATGTTCAGTGGCCTACAGAAATGGTCAAGGGCTCTGACCTTGTTGCAGTTACCATCTCTCATCCACCGAGTCAGACTTATGAGGAAAAAACCAGCTCCACACCTGGCTCAACACCTACCAAGCATGTGGAACTACCGAGAGAAGAGATCTTTGTTGATTTAAAGAACTTGAATTCCAGTATCAAGAAGTGCTCAATGTGCGAAAAAGAAGTACATGGAGAAATGGCACTCTGTTGTGGGCATTGTGGAGCATTGGTCTACTGTGGATCTGTCTGCCAGAAGCAGCATTGGAAAGAATGTCATAAAAGTATGTGTGGTCTCTATAAGAATATGATGGAAAGGGAAGAAGAACTGGCAATGAAAATTTTCAAGTTTCCTTGTTCTGCTGAGCAGCCGTGTAAATGGCTTGAGTCATTAGGTATTCATCAGAAGGGTATGTGGAGAAGGAAATGTGGTTGCTATTCTCACTGTCCGTATGGTCTCCTTCCTGTAAAAGGTGGACTCAGTGAATCATGGGGTGGGCTGGATGAAGAAGAACATCCTCAGGATTCACCTTTCCTCAACCATTTAAGAGACGGGACATCAAACCCGATCCTTCTTTCTGGTTGGTCAGAGTATTATAATCTCAGGTCACTACCAATGTCAAGCCCAGTCGCAGATGTTCTCTCTCACTCATTGACAGTATATTACATATTAACTGCACTTAGTATCAGTTCAAAGAACCTTTTACTTAAAGGGAGAGAGGTTATTCTCCACTACCTTGGACCTGAAGGAGAGTTGGATTGGATGTCAGCTTTTGCTGAGATTGGCCATTTGCTCAATGGATCAGGTAATATACACATTGTGATGGTTGGACCTGAAGTTCCCACCAATTTGTCAGGCACAACTTCAGGGATAAGCAGCAGAGTAAGGGTGAACCTTGTGAGGGGAATTTATCAGGAGGAAGCCACTTACCTGCCCCCTCCTCATGTTATTGTTGCCTTGAATTGTGGATTGGATGGCTACACAGCCTGGGGAGGAGCTCTTGAATTGATAAAAACCATGAGTGTACCAGCCTTCCTAACAGAGCAATCTGAACTTTCATGTGTGAATGCAAAGCAGGTTGTTCGAGGTGCTGGATTGCATATAACACATCCCGTCACACCAAATCCTTTCCGCTCTCCAGTGAAAATTTATACTGCCTCAGTCAACCTTCCTTCGTACAGCAATGGTTTTGTGCTTGGGGTGAATACATGAGTTGAACCGTGGAGCACTAAACTTGAGTAGCTGCAAGTCTCATAGTGGTAGCAGCAGTGTAATCCAGTTGGCAACTTGTCGCCGCCTTCCATTTTACAATTCCATATAAGAAGAGTTATGTTTATCATTGGCTGTGATTTGAGCATGCTTTGTCTTTCAACTAATTTATCAATTCAGAAGTCCCATTGTACTGTCATCATTTTCAGACGAAGTACTGTTATTCACTCCAGTGGCGTAGTAAGTTTTCCGAAGTTTACTGGAGAGAGGCACTGAAAACAGAGATCTAACATCCAAAATTGGTCAACAACAGTTACAAGAGATGAGGAGTTGTGCAGATAATTTCTATCCATTCAGGATATCGCATCGCATTTTTTCTCCTTGGGATCGGCGGTGTGTTTGGTCCTAATGGTAACCACATTCATCAGGAAACTGTAAAACTTGATAAGCCACGATAAGAAATGGTCCGCACCAACAGGAATCATTAACTTTAGTTGGAAACTGGGCACGGGACAAATCCCAATGTGTTTCTGACGGCCGCCCACCATGACACTTGAGAATCTGCGTCTTCTAAGAGTTCAAAACTTATTACCAGTTTCCAAGTTCCTTAAAATGATTCCTGACGGGGTTCTCTAGTTGAAGACTTTTAATTTCATTGCTTGTTTTCTTAAAACTTGCCTTAACAAGTTGGATTCTTTCTAACCATGGTGGTAGTTTAACTTCTCTTGTTTTATATTTTGTATTGTTACAAAATTTGAGTCTGCTCAATCATGTTGGAGGCTTGGTTTAATTCTTCTTCATCAACAAAGAGAAAAGTCGATTGATCAAGTAAAACAGGAACATCTTCATTCAACTCCCCGCGAAACAAATATATGATCAACTTGTTCTCCCAGAAAGCAATCCTTTTTGCTTTTCCCAAGTTGTTCTATCAAGTTTCTCCAAATCGACCTAGAAAAGAAGTTCTTTTTGAAGGTTTTCGTTTTTCTCATTGCCAACTGAGCGCAATTTGCAGTTATTAAATGTTAAAAAGATTTGAGCTGTCATTTAGTCTCAATTTGGGTTGCTTAGGTAGAAGGAAACCCCCTGAATGTTTGAATAACCTGTCAACTTCCGAACTGAACTGCTAAACCTATGCCAACTCATCCACCAACCTGACCTGTTGTGTTGTGCTATAAATAGTCTTCAAAACCCCTCGACAATCTGAAAGGCCAAGTAAAACCCCTCTCTCCCTATCAATTCAGTCGACACCCTTGACCAATAAAAGCTCTCGTATAAATCTATGGGGTCTCTCATGTTTCAGCCCTCTCCATGGCATTATCTCCTAGTTTGTCATGGCTTATTATCCTATCCAGTGACCCCACAGAACTACGTTGACCGGGTCCAAACTCCTGAATCAACGCCCCAAAGATCATTTACGAGGATTGGTTTCTTCATCAATTCTGCTGATGTTCCTGGGAGGCTTCAAGTTGTTGCCAGAGCTGCTTGAACCTCTAACAGATAGGCAGGAAGTTTACTAGAGTCTGGACCTTAATTGTTTGCGCTAGCTATAGTTCACTGCCTACTACAATTGATGTGTACAACATTTTATTTCTTAAGTTTAAGGTTTCAGATTGCAGGATTGGTTCTGTACTATAATCACTCAAACGAGACCAGATTGATTCCCTGATGAATATTGGCTATGTTTGTGTACGCATGTACCTAGGGGATCTAATGAATCTTGGTTTCGTTGACCTTTGAGATGGCCTTAATTTTACTCTTGTTTTAAGATCCCATGACTAAACTTTCAAACTCAGGGATTGTTTGGTGGCAATGTTACAAGTAGAACTTTTCTTACTGATTTATATTTGGTTGAATACTCTCTGGCACTAGCAAAAATAACAAAGTAGACTATCTATAAGCAAATGAAGCTATTTTGGCTTTTAGCAAGTAATGATATAATATAAAGGCAGTCACAGTTTGTTCTAATGCTTACGAGAAATCATAAATCTCTGAGCCTAAAGGATTCGACCATCGTAAAGTTAAAATGTAGACTGAACTGAAGATAGGACAGCCAAAAGATAAAACCAACCAGAGCCAAACATGGGCTTTATCAGATAAACTTGTTGAGATATTTCTAAGAGACGACGAATGAATCTGAATCTGAAATTGTTGACCATCGCATTTAGTGAGCACCAAAACTTGTGAAGTGTTTAAGCGAGATATTCACCCCGATAACGATAAGACGAATGGGGTGCAAAAGTTGCATTCCAATACACGAAACGACCTCGCATTATGAATCCAGCAAAATAGGGCTTTTAGTTTTTTGTTTTTGGAGGTGGTCCAAATAGTTTGTCGGACTCTTTTTAAATGTTTTTAAATATTACAAAATTTTAGTTTTAATTTTTATATAAAAACAATATTTCAAGTTTACGTAAAAAGATCCAAATGTTTACTTATATTAATTTTATTGTTTAATTTAAGTTGTTTATTCAAATACTTGACGACATTTATTCATTTATTAAAATAATTTATTCGTAATATATATTATATAAATTATTTATTTATTTAACACATTTAAAAATAATTTAAGAATCAATGTAACAAAATTCATTATTGTGTTATTATATATAAATATAAAAAAATGAGCATAACAACTATTATTTAATATTTCTAAATTAATAAACTTCACAAGTCTCACATTTAAAAGGAATTTCTACTTATTCATACATAGTCTTTTTGTTCAATTCTCATTAAAAATTAAATATGACAATATATATGGTTATATTGACAAAATTACACTTTATCGTAATTTATTTTGACAATCTATCCTTAAAATATATGCATTTGTATAAAATAACTAAAATGATATCTTGAGAATTATAATTTTAAATTAACACATAGGAAATGGTTTTGGAAATTTTATAGTTTAGAGTTATGTATTAAAATGGTATGTATGACTTATATTAAGTTTTTATAGGATTTCCATATATCCTATAATTAACTCTTATATGTAAAAAATATATATTAAAATAGCAATAAATATTATTAGAAATTTAAGAGGAAAAACTAAATATGAAGAGAAACAAACTTAACAATTATAATTATAATAAGGGATAACAACTCATTAAGTACTAAAATTTTCAAATTTTTATATTAGTATAAAACCTTTAAAAAATGTTCAATTAAATTCTAAATTTTATGAAAATAAAATTTATTTGTTCAAAACGTGCCACAAAATAATTAATGTGACAGATATAATAAAGATAGATTTTTCTTCTTTAATTTACGCATTTATCTTTTTTTTTAGTAAAATAAACTTTTGGATTGATAAGTTATACTTTGAAAAAGCTTTGAAACTTAATTAAAAATTTTAAAATAGTTGACACTAATGTAAATAAATAAATAAGATTTAACATCGAATGTGTTATTAACCTTTTAAAATAATATAAGAAGTGATTCGTCGGTCATCTAAATTAAGAATCCTACAATATTTATGTGACAAAATTAAGAAAAGGCTCCGTTAAAATTTAAGAAAAAGTCATTAAGTCCCCCATAAATTTTTTTATTTATGGGGTAATAGCTAAAATTGGTATTTATAAAAATAGACATATTCTTGAAATTACGGAATGGAAACAAACATTTCTTCGAAACCTACAATGGCAGTGGGACCACACACACACACACATGTACACCAATGGGATTGTTATGAAAATAGACATATTCTTGAAATTTCTGAATGGAAACGAACATTTCTTCGAAACCTTCAATGGTACCGGGACCACGCACACACGTGTACACCAATGAGATTGTGCCAAATTGGAGCCTTTGATCGGTATGGTATGGTTACATTTGAATGTTGGCCGGGTAAACTCACTTCACCTTTGGCATATATATGAATATATTTGTTAGTTTAACCTTCACTGTCGTAGCCACGATCATGTCTTATGTCATATCTTAATATACAGAAAAACAGGAGTGACCTAATGGTTTCAGCTCCTTACTTAAGGCTCTTCTTTAAAAAAGAGGTCTTGAGTTCGAGCCACGCCAAAGGAGAAGAAATAGGAATTTGTCTTATTGATGATCCTCTAGCTCTCTGGGCACAGCTCCTTAGTCGGATCAATTACGGACGTCTCGCTTCCAGCGACAGTGTGGGAATTGAAGCTATTAGGGAACCTGAGGCTGCTAGGAACCTGATGCTGAGTAGGGTTGACCAATCAAGTATGTGACGACTCCTTGTGTGCAGAAGTGTACAGGCTACGTAGGAACCTGAGGGGTCTTGGAGTTCCAGATTTACATCCTCTAGAATTCTTGGAGTGGGGTCTTAGAAGCTTAGGATTAGTCCGATTAAACTGGGATACCTAATGTAATAAAAAAAAATCAACTTCGGTTAGGTGAAATGCCTATTGGAACTAGAACAATAATCAGAGAAGAAATATGATCATGATGAGATCTTTGTGGCCCACGCATTAAGATTCTCCGGTGTTATTGCAGACTGGAGGTAGTTGGTGAGAGAAACCTGAATATGGCCTATCATCTTCTCAAACGTGTCTGCTTTGTATCTGGGTAGGTCTTTTGTGGGCCCTTTTTTGGCACTAACAACCACAGTGTGCTATATGCATCGATAAGTGGAAAAAGGACAAAACTTTTGATGTAACACCGTCAAATCATCTCCATATGGGCACCGCGTATAGGTACGGTTCATTTTGTGCTCGTTTCAATTAACTCGTCTAGATAAATGGGAGATTGACATTCCATTCTGAATTTTTACTTTGTTTTTTTGGAAACCAAACCAGCTAAAAGTTAACCTAGTAACTTAATTTATTGCAAGTAATTTCTTAAAGTGTCTAACGGAAATTTCCTTTCCTCCATGAGGTGAAGAAAAAAACTGTTGATTGTCCAGAGCTATCAGGCAAATTTTTATTCTTGATTAACATTTTCTATCTGCAAGTTTCAGGTTTCATATAAAAAAGGTGAAATTTCCATCTTGAAAATAGAAGATAGAATTAACTATTAATTATTTATTATTTGATATATATTCTTCTAAGAAATTCAATAAATTTTTCTTTAATTTCTGACAACATTAACGATTTGTCCATAAATTTATAATACTTATAATTTACCAAATATTTATTATCATATTTTTTTGAAAAATTAGATAATTTCATTGTTGAAAACAATCTCTCTGTTACTTAGGGGTATGATTACATACTATTGGATTTCCTTAGACTCCACGTGTCAGCGAGATTTCAATTGAGTGTTATTATTGTTATTATTATTGTTGTTCTTATTGTTTAAATAATTTCATTGATATAAGAATGAAATAACATAATATTATAAAATTAAGAGAACACGACCACCAGGTTTGAAATCTTCCTAAATCACCATAACAAACCTCCCGGAATATTAATACGGTAAAGCCAAAATACTCAAGACCACTAAGCATCGAGATAGTTCTTAGATCCTCCAGGCCAATCTTCGATATCTAACCCTTCAGAGGGCATCTATATATCGAGAAAAAACAAGAACCACTTTCTTCAAGGTAAAATAATTATCTTTCTTCAAGAATTTTTTTCCTGATTCAAATCCCTAAAGTTTTCTTCTCTCTACAAAGTTTCTTCTTCTGTGGAGAGCTTTAGATGGAGATCGCCCAAGTATCCTTGCATGGAGCAAAATTAGATTATAAAGACTTCGAGACCTATAAGTTAGACTCAAGAATTTAATACCATAATGTTATAAGGATCATATTAGGAATTTCTACACATGATATAAGGATCCATATTAGAATTTCTATGCATAAATAGATGTAGGTGTGAGACCCTTAGATTTGCCATGAAGCGGGGAGATTTAGGGAACATTCCTTAGCAGTATTAGAGTTAATAAGTTGTTCTCTTATGCTCTGAACAATTGCTCCTATAACTGCTTCTTTGGACTTTCTCTTGTTCTGAAATCTTCTTAGATTTCTTTTCCTCCAAATTTCTTGAATAGTGGTAGCCAAGTTTAGGATATGAATCCCCAAGATAGGCTTAGTATGTAAGGGGATTAACCATGCAATTGCTTTTAGGAAGGTATTCATATATGTACTCTATTGACAAAGCCTTTTAATTGCATTACATAGCGAGTCAGTAAAAGAGCATTCAAAAAATAAATGATTTCTTGTTTCCCTTTCACTTGTATATAATATACATTCACCCCTCAAGTTCACAAAGACCAACTTATTGAAAGTACTAAATTTATCTCTAACTGTAGCCACAAAATAAAAGCAGTACGTGGCCTGTTATGTTTCATCCAAACAATTTAGTGTCATGGTACATCAAAGACGTTAGAAAAACACATTTTTTCAAACTCCTTGGTAGAGAATTTCAGAATTGATAGATGTGCAAGGCTGTATTAGGAGAATAATGTAGGGATAAGTATTGAGTAGTCATAGGGAATTGAGACCATTTGTTCTCAATAATTAGTGACGAGACTTTAGCCTTATTATGATAGTTAGAAAGGCAACAATAGCCACCTAATGTTAGATGAGGGGACCAAAACCTATTCAATTATCATACCACATGGAAGCCATCTTTCCATCCGCAGCTCTACTGAAAATATCTCTTGCAATTTCAATTTTGATTATCAATACTTGACTGAGAAAACTAGAATATGATGACCTGATTGTTAAGCCCCAAATGCTTTTCTCTTTAAGGAAATAACAATGTAGCCAGCTCTTCCAAAGGGAATTCCCATCTTCAAGCACTCTCTATAGTCTTTCAATCATAAGAGTTTTGTTGGACAACTTGACTATCAATATAGATTTTCATAGTTTTCATAATTGCAATTTTAATTAATGTTTGATATATTATTTCTTTATTCTTTAATTCAAAAGACATTATTATGTAATTGATATGACATTATGAATTATAAATAAGGTTTTCTCTTCATTTCTTTATATATAAGAATTTGGTTTTGTTCTTTCCTAACGGAACCTAGATTGGGAGGAAGGGGGTGAATTGGATGTTTTCAAGATTTAAATTAAAAGTTACTATCTTATAAAACAATGACCACAAATTATAAAGAATGTAAGTATGAAATAAACATAAAATATTTAACAATGCTTGTAAACAATAAAGTAAAAGAGGAAGGGAAGACAAAGACAATCAATTTATATTGGTTCGACAAACAATTCTTGTCTACGTCTACTCCTAAGAGTTTTATTAAATTTCCACTGTAGTTCTTCTTTTAAGGAAAAAATTATATAATTTTTGACTTTGGAAGATAACAACATGTTTTTCAATCTTTCTTTAAGGTGAAGAGAAAACTCAAAACAACTTTAAACACTCTCAATACAATGAAAAAGAACCCCAATAAGACCTTATAACCCAAAGTTGCTCACCTAATTATTTTGATAATATCAAAAAGGTTCACATACTACAAATGAGATAATGAATGCTCAGATGATTAAAAATACTCATAAATGTACGTAAAGGGCACTCAAATACTTCTTGATACAAAAACCAATGAGAAAACACCTATTTAAATTATTTTGGGACCCTTACTAGTCATTGGAGCCAAGAAATAACTGTTGCAACTGCTATTTGTAGAGCACTGGTGAACCAATATAGTATACTATGCATTAAAGACACCAGATTCACCAATCGTTAAGGCATTAGTTGACCCGTAGGCATATTAGTATACGACACATTAGTCAACTAATACATCAGCTAATGTTACAAAACAGTCTCAATATATCAATTCGAGCAACTTTAACCTATACTAGTTGACCACTAACCTATATAAGTTGATCAATCACCTTAAAAATATGATTTTAACTACTTCAAATGCTTAAACTCAATTTGATCAATGCAATTATGAATTAAAAACTTCCCAAAATGTTCTAAAATCAGTTTGAAAGATCAAAAAACTTTTATATTAAAATTAAAAGCTTTAATCCCTCTTAATAAATGTAAATACTTATGTAATGTAATGAAATGAAATGAAATGTTTATGTATGATGAACCTTTTAAACTATCAAACAACCAAGGTGAGCTTACATTAAGGAATACACAATATACAAAGACCTTGATTTATCTTGATCTTCTTCTATGCTTGACTTGATTTTGACATTAAAGATTGCAAACTTCGTCTTTCTTTTCATAATCCATCGTTATGATAAAATCTTGTTCTCATATTCCTTCTCATTAAAACATTAACTTTATTAGTAGTACTAATGTTTTGATATCACTAAAATATTGATTGAAAGTTCTTTTGGTTCAACAATCTCTCCTTTTTTATGTTGACAAAGCATTTATGATATCAGAAGGCAATATAAGAATTTAAGCAGCAAGTAATTATCCATATCAAGATAATAATTAGCTCCACATTAATTTGCGTATAAAACATAAATTAATATCATAAACATAATTCAATATTGAGAGCATAATTTAACAAAAAGGTATTCATTATCAAAGAAATATCCATAAATGTTCACCATATAAAAATGTAAGACATACAAAAGGGTAATCACTTCCTTTGAATTTTAACATTCCCCTATAATATCAAAAAAATGATCCCCCCACTTTTTGGAAACATAAAAAGAAAGAATAATTAGCTGGAAAGAAAAAGAGACTTGATCAAGTTGTATAAGTCATCAAGTCAATGTATCATGATGTTCCAAAAAGAGTTAAGCTGGCCTTACAATAAGGTGAGATGATACATAATGATCACTAAACGAGCATCAAGTGGAGAGCAATGGAGTGGTAACCTCATCATCTACAAATAGCTTAATAATGTGACCCAAGAGAGGCTCATTAGGACCAACAGTATAGGGCAGAGCCTCGTATACTAGTTACAGTTGTTAAGGTTAGACCTGCTGTTGCTAATATGGCTTGGCCATTTAACCATCAATAAATTCATACCTTATACAATTAAGAGTAGCAGAGTCAAATAAGAAATCAAAATAAATCTCATCATCACCGGGAGAAATATGAAAATGCTAGAAGATGAGGATAAGTGTGAGAGCATAAGGAAGGTTTTGTTTCTTTTTCTTAGTTTGATGAAAATGGACCATATTAAGTAAAAAAAAAAAGAAATCAAGATGAATACGCTTTCCTAACATAAGGGTGGAGAGGAATGAAAGGCCATTATGACCTAGAACGTTAAAGTGACCACAACAAAAGCAAAATTATACTTAATAAAGAGATGGTGAAAATGAGGAATAACATTGAGGCTAAGTACATTATCAAGTTCCCTATGAAGCTCTAGATAGGTGTCCAACTCAAAAATAATTTTGACTACATTAGGCATAGAATAAGATTGGATGATGTATTTGTGTGACAATTATAATATGTAAGATTTTCAGGAATGATTATACCTATGATCTCATAAGTGAGGTGAATTTCAAGAGCATAGAATTTAGAGAAGATATGGGTGTTACTACCATGAGTCACTTTAGGATGGAGATTAGTATAGAATAGCCTAACATTGGTAGGAATTATACGATATATTTTAGTAAGAAGTGATTCCCACACTCGATCAATGAAATAGTAGAGAAGACCATATGTTTCAAAATTTTTATAAATTGGTAGCAGAAATAACAGGATTTTCATACAATTTGCAGAAAGCAAAATCATGACTATGAGGAGAGTCATTATCAAAATATTTTATCCTTACTAGGATTGTTCATGAGAGGAGTAAGATCAGGGATCACTCATGAATTGTACGAGTCCTAAAGGGTGTCCAGGTAGCTCGACCTTGTATAAGTGTCCTAGACATAGGATTATGGTTCCCTCTAGTTCTTGCTATAAGAGTAAGGGAAAGTTAAAAGACAAAGAGCAAGAGGAAAGGTTCAAAAAATATGATAAAGAATAAATATGAAGCGTTTCCCGCGAGAAAACTACTTTTATAAATTCCATTCCACAAACTCCAATTTTTCACCTACCATAGTAAGATATAAATAATCATAACACATAATGTAAAAGGGAGAGTTATAAAGAATACAAAAAAGTATTAGAAATGAAAATTAAAAGAAGCAAATAAACAAAACGAATGTGTTTGGGAAAAGAATTTGAAGCACACAATCAAAGTGTAAAAAGTTTGGAGTAAGTGTAAATTAGAATTATTCAAAACATAATTCCTTTACAACACCTAATAACTCAATTAAATTAAAAAATGACTGAATTGAATGAATTACATTAAAAAGTGTTCTTAATTGAATTAAAGGTCATCAAATACACAAAAATTGATTAATTTCAAAAATCCAAAATGTCATTTAGTCAAAACGACTAAAAACTCTAATTCGAACAAAATTAGATACAATTTAATGTAAGCCATAGTTCAAAAACCTTAAATTAATCATCATTTTAATAAATGAATCTTTAATTTTGAAAAATAATTTAGGATATTCATAAAAATAAGAAATTCCCAATTTAAAATCCTAACTTGCTCTAAATGCCAAATTGATGCAATATAAAGGTTAATTCATGAAACTAAATTCATGAAATTGGGTTGTATTTGAAGTTTGGGGATTGATTGATTATATTAGGAACTGATTGAGTACAATCAATTTTTACATATTAGAGCTCACGAATATGTTAATTATATGCTTGTTAAGGGATTATATTATGTAATTGACATTAAAAATCATCCTTAGGTTTACTTGTATGAAATAATTTAAATGAATTAAGTACGAATTTTAAGCCTGAAAGAAGTCTGAATACGACAAAGTTCAAAAGTTGAACTTGGTTCTCGAGCCCTAAGTATGATCCCATAAAGTGGTTCAGATAACTTTGTGTTGCAATTTATTTTTTGGTGCTTAGGATGTGGTTTCCATGGAACTCCATGATTCTCGTCATGCGACATAAAAAGCTTGTGGTAAGGGTTGTACAATGTGGCACGATATCTATCTACACCTAACTGTAAATATCTGGATTATTTCTAGATGTGCTTGCATACTATAAATTGAGATATTCTAATACAAATGCTTTGGAATGCTCTAAGATTACTGAGTCAATAGCCTAGCCTGCCTGGTATAGTTTCTTGTTTTTATTGAAGTCCGAACTTGCATTTTCGCTTATGTTGTTTTACTTATACCGTTTATTTCATCTTTTGGTCGAATGGCTCTGATTTTAACATTTCTCAAAATGAGAGTAAAGTTTCTATCTTAATTTCTTAGGTTGACATAGAGATGTTGCAAATTGTCTTTAGGAAGGAAACATCCTAAAGCCCATCTAACCATAAGAATACAAGCATGACAACAGAAGAAATCAGACTACCTTTATTTGCACAAATGCTTTAACCGCGACTGTGCTCTTTCTTTTTTTTAATACATCTTTCCCTTACTTTCTCTTTTTTGCTTTTTGTCTCTTTTGCAAGTTTTATTCTGATGCTTTCTGTGTAACTTCTGCGATTTGATTTCTCATCTCATTAAGTTCTAAAATTATTTACATTAACTAGAAAAAGAGTGAACCACTCTCAAGGATTGAATAATGCAATATTCAAGGTGTCTAATAATAATAATAATAATAAGAAGAAGAAGGAGGAGGAGGAAATAATGATGTAGTTAGTGGAAATTAAAGGATATTTTAGTCTTTTTGTTAGTTATTCTTTTATCATTTTAAATTTATGTATTCAAAGCAAATATTTTTATTACATCATCAGTAGAAATTCTTAAATAATACTCAATGTATTTCATTCCTCGTTTATTCTATTTATATTTCAATAAGTGGATTAAACATCCTTTAGTCTATTTCAGGTATGGATTTACAAACTAAAGCCATTGGTTCGGCCTAATCGAGGAGCTTGGACCCAACAGAGTCGGACGGGCCTGCTCAATAGA
>JANIIA010000002.1:46283855-46312818 GCA_027478495.1 Erythroxylum alaternifolium | reverse complement strand
TTATACACATGCTTAATTTCTATTGGACATATATGCTTTATTCTTATTGGTCACACATGCTTTAATCCAATTAGTTCATGTGTTGACTTTAGGAAAATTGCACATTGGTCCTTCTTCCTTTAATTCCCACATTGACCTATAATCTCATCAATTAATTTCATTCTCATCCATAATTCATGTCTAAGTATGTGTGTCCATGTCGAAATGAATAAATTATCCATTTATCCATGTCTTTTACATTAAGTACCATTATGTCTCTTACTATGCTTTGATACTCTTAATTTGTTATGTTCACTTCTTAATATATCCTAGACATGCCATAATACTTCTAGGGTGTATGTTGGGGCCTGACAATAGGCTCATTTTTCTATTTGTCCAATCATCACATATGATTGAACACCCATAAGTAGCTCAAGTCATTCTTCTTTCAGACAAGTAACTTTTTATTTCATAAATAGAGTTGTTCAGAAGTTTACCCATATAGTCATCAATTGAAGGAGTTTTGTATCTTGGATTGTAAGAGGAAAAGCATCCATTATAAGCTGAAAATAATAAGATAAGACAATGTTGAATGCTATACCTGAATCATACTACTATCTAGTCATTGCTATGTCCACATTATGAGTCACTTCTCTATATCGTAAGACACTACGAATTGAAGACTAAGCTCTAGGAGTTGTTCATAATGTAAAGAAAAAATAGATACATGTTTTCTTCTTTTCCTAACATCAGGTGCAACATTTCCTTCTTATTAGGTAGGATAATACTATCTTCATCATCCCCACTATCATCCTAACTACCAATAAAAGATCTTCTACTACCAATTTCATAGTTAAAAATTTTCCTTCTATCTTTCTCATATTAATACTCTTAAAGCAAATTCTTCATTTGTCATTTTACATCATGACTTACTTTCTTACAAGGCTCTATTTAACCTTTGACTCCAATTAAATGCTTCTTTAATGTGGTGATGCTCTCATCTTTCAAATGTTTGTTACAATACAAACAAATACCATATTTCTTTATTCCAAAAACCAATCTAGCATGAGCCCAAACTAGATTATCGAATCTTCCTATACTTGAAGCGACTAAATTATCAAAAGTACTTGAACTTTCCTCTATTTATCTGTAAAATAAATAAAGACATATGTTAAAATTAAATTAATTTCATATTAAAGTAAAGAACACCTAATTTCATTATCAACTACTATCACAAAATATATATTATTTAACTCAAAACTAACATAAAAGCACATTTATCTTATAAAACTCATTTTGTATGATTACATAATTTAACCATAAAGACATACACTGATAACTATAAACTATTCAGTTTAAACCATAACTCACAACTATAAGTTTACATCCTATTTTATGTAATCACATAATTCAACTATAAAGTAATCTGTTTTGTTTGTTAATACTATTTAATTTGTAATGCTTATCATTATTTTGTTTTCTTAACTAATTTTAATCAACATTGATACTAAAATCTTTATTCCTAACTTTAATTTAACAATCTTTCATTAATTAATTTTAATCAACATTTTTAGTTTCTTACTCAAATTAACTCCACAATAAAAAATCAACATATACTATTCAATTCAATTTCATCTAACACAATTCAACAAGAAGTCAAGAACCAATAATTCAACATACACAACTACATGTATACATCTTATATAACTCATTTTATATGATTACATCACTAAACCATAAAGATTTAGAAACCATAACCTATTCAATTTCAACCATAACTCACAATTATAAGTTTATAACATATTTTATGTAATTACATAATTCAACTATAAACTAATATATTTTTTTTGCTTATATAAGTCAATCTGTAATGCTTATCATTATTTTGTTTTCTGAACTAATTTTAATTAATATTGTCACTTAATTACTAATTTCCAACTTTAATTTAACAATATTTCATTCACTAGTTTTAATCAACATTCTTAGTTTCTTATTCAAATTAACTCCACAGTCAAGAGTCAACATACATGATATACTACACATTTCAATTTCATCCAATATAATTCTCCAAGATTCAACAATTCACTATAGACAATTACTACATAACACAAAGTCACAAAACACAAATACACAATCTATCATAAATTCACAATTCAACATTCATTTATCTATATTCAATATTCTGTATAACACCAATACACAGTTAAATATTCAAATTAACAATCAACATAACCCAAAATATCAATGTCTATATTCCATGAATTCATAATTCACAATTTCAAAATATTTGTTGCAATCTTTTGTAGCCTACACTGAATCCCTCTCTAGGAGTCTCAAGGGTTACAGAACACAAATGCATAATTTTTTGCAACCTTTACTAAATCCCTGGACTAGTGCAAGTTAGGTTAGCGAGTCTATATGTAGACTGTTTTGTAGTGGTGTAGGTTAGTAGGTGCAGGTATAGGTCAATAGATGCAGATGTGGGTTTGTGTGCGGGTGTGATTGGGTCTCCATACGGGTGTGATTGGGTTTAGGTACAAGAGCGATCTACGGGTGACTACCTATCTGGTGACATGGTGGTAAATCATGGGTGCAACAGGTGCAAGTGTGATGGTGCAAGTGTAGGTGCAATGGTGTGGTCGCGGGTGCGGGTGCGGGTGCGGGTGCGGGTGCGGGTGCAAGTGCAAGTGCAAGTGCGATGGGCAGGCGACGAGCCTGATTAGTGCGATGGTTGAGACGATGAGAGTGAGAGCGAGAGCGAGAGCGAGAATGAGAGGTAGGGTAAGGACTCGGGAGAGGGGACAAGTACGTTATTTTAGATAAGGTTAAAATTTTTCAAATTTTTAATTTAATCCTTAAAATTTTAAAATTTATAATTTAGTCTAATTATTGGCCGGTATTTTAGTACCAGCGGTACTTACTACTGCCAAATCTCAGTATGAAAGAACATGGTATTGTATAGTTTTTCCACCGGTACAATACGATGCCCGTGTATTTGATTTGAAATGAAGATAACTTGGAATGACGTGATGCATTGATGACTTCTTGAATGTCATGTATGTGTTATGTTCTTATAGATTTGGCCTGGGAATCAGTTTTTCTTTTTAAATTAGTAAAATTAAAATTGGCTGCAACATAAACGGGCTTTAAATTTAATTGTTCCGAACAAAAAATAGTAGTATTAGTAATGATAATAATTTTATAGAAATAAAAAAATCCAACAAAGTGATTGATTGGTCCGTGGGATTAACACGCTATCTTATTAGTTAAAGCTAGTCACAGAAATTCCAAGTTGAAAGAAAAGAGGGACATAAACAAGCTTCCTCTGCTATCAGATTCACCTCTCCACCCGTAACTTTTCTTCGCTTTTTCCAAACCCGTATATCGATCTTAAGAAATCATCGCTTCTAATATCTGCCTAAATTTACTGAAATTGTTGATCTGCTTATCTGTGCTGTCTGGGTCTTAGAAATCAATTAATCGCTTGAAGAAGACCATAACACAGCGAGTGGATTTACTTTTAACAATGGCTCAAGCAGTTGAGGAATGGTACAAGCAGATGCCTGTCATCACTCGCTCTTATCTCACAGCTGCTATTGTCACTACTATCGGTTGTTCCCTTGATGTGGGTTTCTCTCTCCTTTTTGCATTTTACCTTTGTTTGCCTTAATTGGGTTTGTGTTTTGATGGAGGCAAGTGGATTGTGTTTCTAACCATCTTTACTAGGTTTGTAGCATTTTTCTCTTTGAAACTTTTTTTTTTACTTTTTATAATTCTCAATGTGGATTTTGAACGATTTGGGTTCAAGAACTTAGCTTGTAAGATTTTTTTGTAATTGATTTCGATTTGGAATTTGTTTGGTTAATCAGGTGCTCTGCCTAGTCCTTAAGTTACTCAGTTCATTTAGTTGCTATAGTTTATAGGCCTTTTGTTTATTGCATTTAGCTGGGGGAATTTGGAAAATTCAGTGATTTAATCTCTTATTTTCCTTTACGTTTGGTTTTGGCAGATAATATCTCCTCATAATCTGTACTTGAACCCCACACTTGTGGTTAAGCGTTATCAGTTCTGGCGTCTGATCACAAATTTCCTGTACTTCAGGAAAATGGGTAAGTATTAAACCTCTATTAAGTGAAGTATTTCTGTTCGAAAGCGTCTTCATATGGTGTTATATGTTGCAAGTTTGCGAAATTTAAATGTTCTGCTTTTATCTGCTCTATGCCTGTTGTTTCTAGCTTAACCATTGTTTCCTGGATATGCACTTTTTACGATCATCAAATAAATGGCTAGTCTTACTTCAAGCACATAATATGTTTACTTTTCCTATAAACACATTTATGCGCTTGCAAGATATTGCTCTTCCTATGGAATTATAGCTTCTTGGTTTTAAGTCTTTTTCCATTTGTAAGTCCTTATGATAAATTGTATCGGTAATTTTAGGACATTAAGACATCTTTAGCTTTTTTTACCAGCCTCCTTGAAATCTAGGTCAACTAAAGTTACAAAACGGTCAGTTATCATCAACTGCCACGGATTATTATTAACCTTGAATCAATAAAGTCGAGATTTTGATATTGAAAGAAGCCATTAATGATTTTAGGGTTTGACATGTCCATTCACTTTGGATATGCCAATATGTTCTATTTTGGACAAAAGTATTGCCATTTACAACTGCTAATAGATAATCAAGGTACAATGTATGCACCGTGCGGTTACAATTTTTCTGTATTTATTAATCATTAATAAGTCATGTCATACTACTTACCATTGATAGATGATTTCTTTTCATTTAATTTGTATTCAATTTTGGGCTAATTTGTTATTCAATAAAGGGGAATGATCTGTCTGGATCATGGTTGATTACCTTTCCTTTCAATTCATTATTAGTTGTCGATGTCATTCCAAGCAAAGATGCCAGTTTGGGAGTCTTAGCATAACAACGTCCAGATTTTGAAGTACCTTAAGGTAGCTTTTTGTTTGTTTGTTGCAAAGTATGAACTAATTTATTTTCTTTGGGCATCAAGGAGATGTACGTGCTGAAACTTTGCATGCATGCACGCTTGTACGGACATGCATGCGTGACGGGGCTCAATTGCTCCTAGCCTCTTGGAAAAGTTCAGATCAATTTAACGTCGTGGGGCTTTTCTTAACTTCATTAAAGCAACTTATCATGTGGCACTTTTTATTGGAAGTTTCTTGTTTTTTATAGTCTTTTTTTGGCAGGTTGACTGATCAGTTGGAACGTTATGTTCTCATTGCATACAGTAATCATCACTTCTAACACTGTCGTTTTTGGTGCAGACTTGGACTTTATGTTTCACATGTTCTTTTTAGCTCGATACTGTAAACTTCTCGAAGAGAACTCTTTTAGGGGAAGGACTGCAGATTTCTTTTACATGCTCTTATTTGGTGCAACTGTTCTTACTGGTATAGTGCTTGTTGGTGGCATGATACCTTACTTGTCAGAATCATTCGCCAAAATCATATTCCTAAGCAACTCATTGACATTTATGATGGTTAGTCTTGCTCACTGTAGATTTACTAATTGCAGGATTTGGTGTTATTTGTTTTAAGTGGCTATGTTTATGTGAACTTTTTGTTTTATTCTTGTAGGTTTATGTATGGAGCAAGCAAAATCCTTTCATCCACATGAGTTTCTTAGGCCTTTTTACCTTTACAGCAGCTTATCTTCCATGGGTGAGTATCATTTGTTTCTGTCATATGCTGAAATAAAATCATACATTTCTCTTTTTTCAGTGGCTCATTTTGCAATCTGATGTCCTTTGTATGAGTTCTAGCATCATGTTTTGATTCTGGTTGAATAAGTTGGAAGTTCACCTCAAGACCCATTACCTTACACTTTGTGCAGGTTCTATTAGGCTTTTCTGTCCTTGTTGGTGCTAGTGCTTGGGTGGATCTATTGGTACGTTCCCTTCACTAAATTTAATCTCTATGCCCCACTTTCCAACCTTATCTCTTCTAGTAGATTTTGTCTACATCTTTAGCTTATTTTTTCAACATGGTGTATATCAGCACACAAGCTGCAGTTGGTTTTGCCAAGTCTTGAAGCGACTAGATACATGTAGTTGTTTAAGCAAGCACTTAATAGCTCAGTGGTTGCGTTTTAGCATTTGTCGCTCTCTTATGATCCCCAAATTGTTGAAAGAATACCAAAAGAGATAACTAATTCTTGTGAGAATGATTACCAAACGTAACGAATGTTGTGGAATTTGATGAGTGACGACTATGTTGAGCAATTCATCCAGGTAAAGCATCTACGTGGAACTTCTGTTAGGAAACTGAGGTCGTATGGAATGGTTTCCTTGGTATCTTTGAGAGTATATTTTGGTCTTATCATAGTATACAATTTCTCCCACCAGTCTTTAGACTCAAGTGTAAGAAGAGCCTACTGTTTTAATGTGCCTAAGATTCTTTTAAATGATTCAGGGTATGATTGCTGGCCATGCTTATTACTTTCTTGAAGACGTTTATCCAAGGATGACTGGTCGCAGGCCTCTAAGAACTCCAGCGTTCATCAAATCACTATTTGCAGACGAGGGCGTTGTGATGGCACGGCCAACGAATGTCAGATTTGCTCCCCCACCTGCAGAGGAAGTTCACCAAGATTGATGAGAATCCGGTGCAAGAAAGACCAATGAGTGGTAGCCTTTCAATTGTACTTGTTGTGAAACTACAGAAGTATGATAAGACGAGCCCTTTCAGTATCATCTTTCCTGACATTTGTCTTCAATTCAAAGGTTAACCGATGTATATGACGTTGCTGAACTTGAGTTACATGAAACTTGCCTAGATAGTCTTTTTTTTTCCTTCTATTTGTAGTTTATATAAAGGACCCCTTTAGTGTAGTGCTTCCTTCGCAGTTCTTGCCAAATAGACCAACTTAAGTCAATCTTTGATGGAGATGGCTTGTGACACGGGTTCACAAACTTACGGTCAATTGGTTTTTCAGTCACTGAATAAAAGACATCGATTTTGTTTAAACTGGTTTGTATTGAGAGCCCAAGTTCAATCTCTCAAGTTCAGTGAATTTAATGTCGACCTCGCAGCTTTGAATTAGTCAGGTTGCGCCCAAATTACTAATCTTGACATTCTTTATGCTCTTTCACTTCGTCGTATTTGTACCCAATCAGTAAGGCTCGTCTTAGTGTTGCCAATGCTTTCTCCTTGGCCCCAAGTTTCAATTTAACAAAATTTGGCTGATGGAGATGTACATTTCCAGTGCCGATCTCAAACCAACTTCAAGCGGTACCAAGTTGACCTACTGTAAAGAGGTCGGCATCATTGCCCAAGCTTAGCTATGGAATGCTCTTGATGCAGGACAAACGGAAGAATTATGAACTAGCAGCTAAAACTCACAAATTTAGAAATATGGTTGATGTTAGGCTGCTGAAATATCAAGGTTGGATTGAGGCTAAGAATGTAGAATTTTCAGATTTTATATGACTGGAATTTTAGGATTTGATTTTTAAAAATTTTAGTTTTAGGATTTCAGGTTTAATATAGCTAGAATATAGGTTTGAGATGGATACAATGTAGGTTCAAGAGGGCTGAAATTTGGGTTAGGATTGCTTGAATTTAGTGAAAAACACAAAGAATGGATAATAGGAAACTAGGAATCACTCTGAGGGTCTAAGAATCATTCTTAGAAGAAAAAATCACATTTTTTAGTTGAAAACTCAAGTTTGTAGAAAATTTTCAGATTTTTTCTTATTAATAAAAGACTGAGTACACACATATATATAGAGAATTCTTAGAATCTTATTCTAGAAAGAAAAGGGTTTCTAATTTAAATCCTATTATAATAGAAATTTGATAAGTCTTATACTAGGATAATATATTTAAAATAGAATAACATAATCCTACTACTTCCTATCCAATAAGGAATCCTAATACAATATGAATTTCAGCCTTTAACTTTGATGTCAACTTAATTCTCAGTTATCATCCTACCAAATTAAAACTTGTGATTGATTAATCTTTTCTCTTTGATTTCTCTTATAGACTTTAAGTTCGTTTGCATCAATTCTCTTTGGCTTGTCTGAAGTCATCATTGACGTAATAATGTGATAAATATTGATTATATAAATCTGGATTCAACTTCTGAAATTCAAACTCTAAATTTTAGGTGCTGTCAAAAATCGGTCTTCTTTTCCACTTGATATGTAATTATCGATATCCTCCATCTTTGGTAGCTAAAATTTGTTCATCTAGAACTTTTTTTATATTCTCTTTAAGGTAGTGAATGGTTGGAATTCTTACAGCTACAGGAGGAGATTGCTCATCATCTTGCCCATGATAAATAGTTAAATTCGTAACATTAAAGGTAGGACTTATTCTCATATCACTTGGTGATTCCAAATTTTAAGTATTAGCACTTATCTTCTTGATGATCTTATAAGGTTCAACATTTTGTTAATGGAGTTTCTTATATTTTCCTTTCTAAAAATGCTTTGGACAAATCCTAACCATCACCATATTCCCTTCATTGAATTCCACCAATCTACGATGCTGATCAGCATGTTCTTTATAAGACAAGTTATTGGTTGTTACCTTTCATCGTATCTCATTGAAGATGTCCCTCATATGTTGCGCAAAACCTTCAACTTCAACACTAACTCTTGTTATTTGCGGTAAAGGAACCAAATCAATAGGCTTCCTTAGTTAAACCTCTGAAACTATCTCAAAAGAGCTCTTACCAATAGACCTATTTATAGAACTATTGTATACAAACTTTGCCGAGGAAGAATTAGGTCCCAATTTTTTATATTGTCTCCAACCAAACATCTTAGCAAATCTCCCAAGCTTCTATTCACCACCTCTGTTTGTCCATCAGTTTGGGAATGAAAAGAACTTGAAAATTGAAGTATAGTGTTTAATGTTTTCTATAGAGTTCTCCAAAAATAACTCACAAAATTTACATCTCGATTAGAGACAATGGTAAAAGGTAACCTATGGAGAAGTAAAGCCTCTTTGAAGAAGAGTTTAGCTATATGGACAACATCATAAGTTTTGGAACATGGAATTAAATGAATCATATTGGAAAACCTATCCACCACCATGAAAATAGTATCATAATCTCTTACAGTTTTAAGAATTCCTAAGACAAAATCCATACTTATGTCCTACCATGATTCTCGAGGCACGGGAATGGTGTGTATAATCTAGAATTTTGCTTCCTTCCTTTAGCTAGTTGACATGTTAGAGATTGTTGTATCACCTTAGGAACATCTTGCTTTAAAGAGGGCCAATAAAAGTGATCTTCAACCATTACAATGGTTTTATCTCTTCCAAAGTGTCCCGCTCCTCCTCCTCCATGTAGTTCTCAAATCACATATTCCCTTATAAAAATATTAGGTAGGCAAAGTTGATTTCCTTTAAAAAGATAGTAATCGTGGATCATAAAAGGAAAGTGTCGGTATCTTTGTCCAGTTGCAATTTTTGAATAGATTATTCCAAAATCTTGATATGAAGCATATTCTCTTTTCTATTTTGTCCAACTCTATGACCTTTATCGCTCAAATGTTAAGCAAATGATTCTTCCTACTCAATGCATATACGACCTTATTCTCAACTCCTATCCGATGTTTAATAATATAGTTAAATTGCTCCATGAATTCACTTCATAAGGCGTACCTTTTGTTCAAGTTCTTCTAGGACTTGAAGTGTTTGAGAAATTCATGAATCGAATATAGAATAAACTCCTTGTATGAGAGATAATGACTCTAATTGTAAAGAAAACGTACTATTGCATAAAATTCCTTATCATAAGTTGAATATCGTTGCATCTCTTCACTTAACTTCTCACTGAAGTAAGCAACTAGGTGTCCCTTTTGGCTGAGTATTCCTCCAATTTCGACATGAGATGCGTCAAAAGCAACTTCAAATATCTTAGAAAAATTTGAAAGTTGTAAAACAGAAGATTCGGTCATCTTTTTCTTAAATTCTTTAAATGCTTTAGTTGCTACCTTTGACCAAGTAAATTGTCCTTTCTTTATACAATCAATAATGGGTGCCATTATGGTGCTGAAATTACGAATAAATCGCCTATAAAATGTTGTTAGGCCATGGAAATCCCTTGTCTTGTGCACATCTTTTAGAACAGGCTAATCAAGAATGACCCTAATCTTCTTGAGATCCATCTCCAGTCCATGGTAAGATATAATAAAACTCGAAAACAAAACACTTGATTGCATGAAAGAATACTTCTTTAAGTTGATATGAAGCTTCTCTTGACTTAAAACTCTCAAGACTTGTTGTAGATGTAATAGGTGACCTTCTTTAATCTTGCTATATATTAATATATCATCAAAATATACCACCAAAAAATTGACCATCATTTGATTCATCACTATCATAAAAGTGTTAGGTGTATTAAAGAGTCTAAATAGCATCACCAACCATTCATAAAGTCCCTCTTTAGTCTTAAAAGTTGTTTTCCATTCATCTCCAGGTCTGATTATGATCCAATGGTACCCACTTCATAAGTTTATCTTGGTAAAGATAGCAGCTCTAGTCAACACTTCTAATATGTCATCAAAGCAAGGTATTGGAAATCTATACCTTATTGTGATCTTATTTGTTTCCCAATAATCAATACATATTCTCTAACTTCCATCCTTTTTAGGAGTCAAAAGTGTTGGAACTATATATGGAGTAAGACTTTCTTGAATGAATCCTTTTTTTAATAACTCCTCTACTTGTCTTTTTAACTCTTCATTCTCAATAGGATTCAAATGATAGGCTGAAATATTTAGTAGAGTAGACCCAGGTACCAAGTCAATAGCATGTTGAATATCTCATAAACGAGCTAGTTCACCTAGTAAATCATCTCATGTAAGGTCTAAAAAATCAACTAACAATTCTCCTACTTCTTTTAGTAAAGTTCAGGGTGTTTTAGGTGTTGTTTTGGATACTTCCCTTACTACCATTGCAAATACAATCTCTTTTTCCTTGCTAACAACTTCAAATTCTCTCACGTTAAGGATATTAAAAGGCTTTTTCTTGGCATTTATGGTTGTCTTGCTACTTCCTCTTTATTTTGCTACCTTGTACCTTCGTAGGCTTTAAAATCATATTATTTCCATGAAATATAAAATGAGAAGTGTTAGCTTTTCTGAAGTGCTGAACATCTCAATCACAAAGCCACAATCGCCCAAGTAAGACATGAGATACTTTCATAGGAATGACATCACCCCAAATAGAGTCCTTATATATTCCTAATTTGAAAAACACCAAGCACCTTCCAGCAACTGGTATAGTACTAACATCTACCTAGACAACCTTGTAAGGATCTAGATGTTTCTTCATGAGAAAATTCATTCACTTCACCTTATTCTCCGATACAACATTCATACTAGTTCCTCCATCAATGATAAGCTTGCATACTTTCTTTGCTAACTTGAGTAAAGAAAATATCAATATGAAGTCATGCTTCTTGTTCTTCCACTTTAGGGGTTGTAAGGATACGTCTCACTACATTAGAATTTGCAGAACTAGCCAGTTTATCACTAGAGTCTCCTTCCAACTCCTCTCTAGCTTCGTTCTCACGCATGTACTCATCAAATTCTTCCTCTTCTTCTTCTCCCATCATAAGTAAAACTTTAACAGGACATTTATAAGCAAAGTGGCCCCTCCTATTACATCAGAAGCACTTCTTGTTACTGTTGTAGTTCTCTTCGTACCGAACTCCTCAGCTTGACTTTGAAACCTTTTAGTTACTTGTTGTCCAAAGTATTACTTTTTAAGTCAAGTGATATGCATCTTCAAAGCTGTAAATCCTTTGCATTATCAGCTCATCACGAATTTCTGTCCCTTTTTTTGTAGTGACATATAAGTTTTCTTTTCGATTCTATCTTTTCACATCGGATAAAAAGTTCATCAAATATTTCCGTTTACTCAATTACGGACATAATCCCTTGCCTAAAGGCTGTGAGTTGATCTTGGAGATCTTCCTGATAATGAAGTGGTAATTATTTTTCTGATAACTTCAATTTCATCTCTTCTCAATCAACAATTAGTGGCTGGCCTATTTTTTGAAGTCTATCATCTACCAATATCCACCAAATTTTAGCGTGTCCAACTAGCTTTGTCTTTTCAAATTGGACTTTTTGATCTTACGACATATGGTATAAGTCAAAGAAATCTTTCCTTGTTGTTGTCTAGTCTAAGAACAAGTGTGGATCTATCTTTCCTACAAAATTAGCTTCAGCACAAACTTAGTAATATCATCAAGTTTGTTGCATGTTTTAACTCTATCGTGGCCTCTAAAGGCTCACATACGCTCTTCGTATGCTGCTAGTTGATTTTTTTGTCATAAATCTCTCAGTAGGCGTTGATTTCCTAACCTCATTCGTTGTTGATTAGTGTCAGCCTCTTCGTCGTGGATTTTACTTTCTCCACCCCTCACCATCTAAGTGTAGTTTATTGTCTGACATTGTTTTCTTGACTAGTTCTTGGAGCACCTTATAATCGAGGGTTATTAAGGTCCAATCTTTCTATAACTCTTAAAAGTATCTCATCTCACTCGTGGTTACTGAATACTCCTCTATATACCCTTCTGCTATGTGTCACCATCGTAAACTAAAACTTTGATACTAAATTAATGTAGGATAAATAGAAGAATTATTAACTAGTAGCTAAAACTCACAAATTTAGAAATATGGTTGAAATTAGGCTGCTAGAATAACAAGTTTCAAGGTTGTATTTAGGTTAAGATGTAAAATTTTCATATTTTGTATGGTTGGAATTTTAAGGTTTGATTGCTGGAAATTTAAGTGTAGGGTTTCAGGTTTAGTATGGCTGGAATATAAGTTTAAGATGACTAGAATGTAGGTTTAATAGGGCTGAATTTAGTGAAGAACATAAAAAATGGATATTAGAAAATTAGGAATCACTTCTAAAATCTAAGAATTATTCTTAGAAGAAAAGATCATACCTTCTAGTTGAAAATTCATTGAAAACTCAAATTTGTAGAAAAATTTTAGATTGTTTCTTCTTAGAATCCTTATTTTAATAAGAACAGGATTTCTATTTTAAATCATATTATAATAAAAAATTCTATAAGCCTTATATTAGGATAATATATCTAAAATAAAATAACATAATACTTCTACTTTATATCTAATAAAGAATCCCAATATAATTAAATTTCAGTCTTTATCTTTGATGCCAACTCATTTCTCAATCTGCATCTTACCAAATTAAAGATTGCGATTGATTAATCTTTCCTCTTTTATTTCTCTTACAAACTTTAAGTTCTTTTTGCATCAAATCTTCTCTTATTTAAGCAAACATTGAGCTCTTTCTCAAAGGACAAAAGGCAATTGAATAAGCCAAAAACTCAATGTGATCGCTTGAAAAGGAATGAACCGAACTACACTAAGAAAATGTAGAAGCCTAAAAAAAAAAGAATCTCTTTATTCTTTAAATACATTAAGTAAACCAAAAATGTTGCGAATGCTAGAAATGTCAAGCAATAAACACAATCCTACCAAATGTTCAGTAAGCATTATAACTTAGGTTGTTTCCACTCCCAATATACAAATTGAAAGGATACCTCCGCAACAGAAAATTTCCCCTCAACCAATTTTAATCATAAACGGAAAGCACCAAACAGCAGCCAATTCCTCAAGTTGTATGATACCCCACGAACAAAACAATTTGAACACTCCATTTCACCAAGCTGGGATGACCTATTCATGAAAAGAATTGCAATACCAGAATATGACATCTGGATTCTTTCTCCGGTTTCACTTCTTTGCTCGATTACCATGACCATGTAAAATCATATTTTCAGAAATACATTGACTCCAGATCCAGAACGAAGGAACATTTCACTACCGGATAGGGTGATATTGTGCCGATATTCTCTTAGGAGGTAATTTACGCAGGATATAAAGCACTAGCGCTGATGGTAGAATCTCAACCAGCTGTCAAGTTTTCCCATTTTCAATTAAATAAAAGTGAGTCATTAATGAAGTGGAGTACGAGTGCTGCATTGTACATAAGATAAGCCACCTACCATGTAATAGATCAAGTTCAAAATTGGGTGATCCAAGACATCAAGCGAAGCATCTGAATCAAATGCAGACAGAAGAATCTGCACGTTGCGAATTGGGTTAAACGCACATTAAAGAAATCCAAAGTAAGAAAGCAGATTACAGCAACCATATCAGATGTTTGCCATATAACAGCATTAACATCTTCCAACCAAAATCTATCCAGAAGGCAGTAAAGGATTCTGTCCATAATGCACAATAAATAAACAAAGTCCTGTGTTATTAAAGATATAGTAGGGCCTCAAGTCGGGGCCTCTTTTATGTAAAAACATCACAGCTAGATATTGGTGAAATAAGCAGGTCATTCGTATGGTAGGCATATCATATTTCAAAGATAGGAAAATGAACAACTAAGAAAATCAGCATTTCATGTTTGATGGTGCATCAAAAGATTATTGTCAAACTTAATTAAAGTTGAAACCAACTGAGGCTCACCACAAAGCATCTAATGAGGAAACACATGAAACATATGGCTGTAACCGATCCAACCTGCAACAAGAATTATTTACGTTACCAGTACTACTTGAAACTCAAATCATGTTGTTAGTTTGCTTATTTGTATATCTATATGGGTCTGTATATATAAATCTGATACCTTGTGACTGTGTGCACACTCCCATGCACCGAAATGGATGAGCCCATAGATGGTTGTAAGTCATGATAGTACAAGTTGACACTTGAACTAAAATTGCATATGATTATATGTGTATGCCAGTTTTGGTTATAAGCTAATCTTTTGTCTACCGAATGTTGTTGTGTACAGGAGATATATGTTACGATCTGAAAGACCAGTTGCTAGAGAAAGCGAAAGAATGTAGAAATAACAAAACCTCGTGGAGCTTCTTTCTTCTTCCTTTAGATTCGATTGGAAAACGTCTCAGCATAAAAAATAATCTGAACATATGAAAGAACACAATGAATGACAATATAAAATTAAAGAACAGAATATAAGCAAAAGCAACCTTTACCTTCCCCCATAGAGCAAGAAACCCAATGCTGCAATAATTGAAATCGCTGGAAGAAAAGAGATGGTACGATCAGATATGCATTAGTGCTCAAGTAAAATATTTAACTGCTATTAAGCACAGAGCGTTAGAGAAGGGATGAAAAGATAGGGCTTAGTACTGAAAATGAAAATAAATAAACATCCAAGACTTTGAATGTAAGGCTTAACCTGCAATAAATATCTTTCCAATGAACTCCACAACACTGTTGTCATCGATCCAGAGGTACACCCAGATGCAAACCTGAAATTGAACCAATTTGGTAAGAGTAAGAGATTTGACTTAATTGTGGATACTAACACCACAGAGTTTCCAACAAAAGTTCATCAGTCATAGCAGTTCAGCACTAGGGCTTGATACAAACACCAATTCTTTAGAATTAACTAACAGACTCTTTGAGAGCTGTTTGTGATAGAAAACCATGGATTATTCTTTACAGATAGAAACCATGAGACATGGCAATACAGATAGCCCTAAAACTGCCGGTGTCTAGCTCCTTCCCATTTTTGAATACAAAAACTCGGCAAAAAGTTCCATTAACTGATGCTAATGTTAAGTTAACAACACCATGAATGTCAGTCTATTAGAGACTTTTTAGCACACATCAAAACACCCCCACAGCCCACAATAAAAAAAACTTGTAGAAGATACGCAAACTTATGTTCAGATGGCATGCTATTATGCATTTCAGGCATTGTCAACTGTGGGCAACAGCAAAGAAATCACCAAGACACATGCAACAACCATGATTGCTGAAAATTTTGCCAGAGGATTTTTGCAGCTAGACACTATTTACAGTACAAATCATTGCAGAAATTACCATACCTGTATGAAGTACATTGCACCATTGATGGATATATAAACAATTCTGAGCTTATCAGTAGGCAGACTTCTTGCCTGATCATTAAAATAAGGTCAATTTCAAAATTTGTCTCATCAGTGAAAAGGATAAATATCCATCATTTACTTGCCTGGTGATATATCTCTGCCCAAAAAAGGACAAGTAAAGTGTATGTGGAGAAAAACAGGAGCCCCGGGAGATCCAATAGTACCAAAGTTAATACCTGGTACAAACGTATTTTAACCCCATAATAGTTGAAGGCACAAGCAGAAAATTGTGAAAAAGAAAACATTCACCACAGCACAGGTAAAATACAACCACTTAAAAGATAAATAGAAATCAAAATTAAACTAGGAACAAAGATTGTAGTTCTCATAAAAGTATCTGGCAGATGACAGGACAGGTATTGACCATGAAACTCAAACAATCAGAGCTTTAAAACTAACCTTAGGATGCAAATGAAACACTTGGCTATGAAATCCAAACACAATGGCACGAACTGCAGAACATATGCCAAAAGATATATCAGGCCAATGCAAACATTTACAGTCATAAAAGAAAATTTGAACATCACCAAGCCATCAAATGTCACCTCCATTAACAATGAAGTTCATAAGATGGAAAACCTTCTGTGTCGTCCAGCCATATTCAGGCACTCTCACTTCAATCCGTATCAATTGAATCTGCATGTCAAAGACAACAATGTGGACTGTTACAACTCTTGGACTGATTACATAGACAGCAGACATCACAATCGAAGAACAAAATCCCACAAATGACCACCCGCAAGTAGAAAACTTGTCAGACATTCAGACTATTAGTTAGGTTAGTTTCTAAAACTTTTAATTGCATGCGGAAATGAAATTGTTTGACCATTGGATAGGACCAACTTAGAACTTGAAATCAGTCACCAAAAACTAAACAAAACTACAAATTGGTACACATGCTTGATCCAAATGATAGTAAAAAACAATCAGAATCGGCCACTCGGAGCCTATCAAACAATGCTTTTACGACTAAAGCCATCATTTTGACATAAAAATGTTATCCTTTCATCTTAATAAATGCAACTTATGCTTCATTGGGCGCCCATCAACAAACAACAACACTTGCACCTAAAACAGAAAAAGCACCTAAATACACTTCATTATGAACAAAGAGATAGGGTGACAAATGATCAGAAGTACACAAGACAATCCAAACAATCTGCCTCATTAACAAAACACGCAAAACAAAGTGCAACCAAAAATATCCACATGCAAAAATCCAAGTCGAGAAAGAGAGAGGGAGGTAGAGACCAAAGCAACAGATGAAACAAGAGCATAAGCAGCACAGAGAGTGTAAAAGATCCCATCTTGCCACTGAGTAGACTCGTTGATCTCATCCCACCAATCTCCAACCAATCTCTCAATGATCCTCTGCACCACTTCTAATTCTCCTCCCATTCCCACTATTCTTCTCCCCATCTTTTTCCCGCGAAAATCGGGGAGAAGACGAGAGAGAAAGGACAAGCGGAAAGTCAAAATCTTCCACTCCTCAAAAACTTCCCAAAAGTCACAACCCCGTAAAACCCGTAACTAACACCAAACACACAAGTTTCGAATAACGTAATCACGAGATTGATTGATGGGTGAACATATTCTCCTTTCTCTACCAGACGGTCCAAGGCTAGAGACCCAAAACACCTAAGCTTCTGAAGTAGTCTGCCTATCTGTCTATCCCCATCTGTCTCTCTCTCTCTAGTCTCTATTCTCTACTAAAATTGGTGCGAGTCCATGAGCGCTTATGGGTATGAGTAGTACCCTAGTAAAAATCTTCTGTTTTCTCTTAGCAAAGGAATGGTATGAATAGATACCATATTTGATTCTAACATGGTATGTTAGTACTGATGCTGAATAATATTAGTTACTGTATAATTTTGACTATTTTAAAATTTTAAAATAATTCCTTAATATATTTGATTATATATTTTTTGTTTTAATCTTTAAAAATTATAAGAATAAAAATTAAAAATAACAATAATCTATTTATTTCTATTAATAAGTTCTATTGTAATGTGGTATGGTAAAATTGAAATAAATCATTTTAAAATTTTAAAATAATACCATTTTAATTTAATTAATTATTATGTATTGTAATTATATTAATTAAATTTTAAATAAAATTCTTAATATCGAAAATTCCTTCTCCTACACTTTGCCAGTTTATTGGCCCAACTACAAACAGGCTTTCTCCTTATCATTTACCTTATGGCACCGCTTTTTGTTAAGTCTTGAAAGGGGTAAGAAAAGCCTAAACGAACCCACTAACCAACAAAGACCAAGTCACAACAAATTGATAACAATTATGCAAGACTCGCCTTCCTTACTCTAAGTTGCAACTTGGTTTGGCATATACACCCCGATGAAGTTTGGTCTGGCCTAGACTATCTTAAAGTCAATGGGCCCAATTCAATTTGAGTTTGAGTTCAGTTTAAAATCCAACCTTTGATTATTCAATTATATAAAACGATGTCATTTTATACCAGGTAGAATGACATCTTTTTACGATAGGAACTCTTCTTAACTTCTTCCCTCTTTGGCTACTAGCTCGCTTGAATCGCCTCTCCCCTTGCTCGAAGTCACCTCCTCATAGTTCCACTCTCTTCAGTTGACTCCTCCAATTACTACACCATGGTACCAAAATCTTAAAGCTATAACTTGCAAATTAATTTATCCATTTACTAAGTGCTTCATTGAATTGCCTAATTTCTTAGGTTTAGATAAATATAATGTTGATTTACAAATAATGTAATGAAACCCAATCCATAATTTCTTTATTGGATTGGTTAATCAAGGTTGTTTGTAAAATTGACCAGAATATATCTTAAACGGAAGTTGGAATAGAAATTTAGGATTGATGATTAAGATGATTGGAGGGTTAAGAAAATGATGCACGTTAGTGCATCTACATGATTTAAATATGAGAAGACAATACGTTAATGTGCTTGCAAAAATCAAAGAGGTCAGCTAAATGATGAGATCCTGATGTTAACATGCTTGCAAAAATATAAGAACTTAATTTAATAATAATCAAGTGATTTTCACATACTTCATCCATTTTCCTTTCTGTATAGTTTGTATTTAATGTTTTATCATTTTCGAAGAAACCCAAAAAAAGCTTGTGTTTAATCTAAGGACAAGATATAAGGAGACTATCCTATGCCCATATTTGAATCCATCAATATAACATATATGAAATCTAATGGTCCACTTCATTTCATTTTCTTCTCAAATTTGACTTTATTTATTATAGTACTCCCTGCATTACTAACACATACACTTCGTGCATCTTCTTTAGTCTTCTTCTTCAGACAAATCCTCTTACAAATGGCTAGCTATTAAGGATGACAATTGCCTGAGTTGAGCCTGAGAAAAAATCTGACTTGATACTAACCTTGAAACACACGACTCAAGCCCAAGGTTGCTCAAGTTTAGGAGGCCTGAAGCCTGATTAGGCCTAGCCTAATCATAGGTATCGGTTATAATCAAACATTTAGTAGTTAAAGGAATGGACGTAATGTAATACTTTCGTGAACACTGCATTCATATGAATGGACTACTATTAGGACCAATAATAATAAGCCTAGGATATGGAGAGTGTACTCGAGGAGAAAGAAGAGGGGGCTGAGAGGAATGATGTTAAGTAATTAGAGTTAGTTAGTAGTGTGGGGGGCTAAATGGGCACAAGGGTGGAAATATAAAAAAATGTACGGAAGGGTAGTTAAGAGGGGGGCAGAGAGAGAGGAGAGGGCATCATTCGGTTAGAAAGAAAGAGATGAGTGATATTGTAGACAGAGAGAATGTATTCTCTCTGAGGAGTTATATTCAGCTCTGGGAGGATAGGTGTTCAATAGAATCACCTTGTAATAGCAGTAGAGATCCTCTATTGTAATCATTAATATACACAATCTCTAGCATATTAAGCTACAGTTCTATCATTGCTCCGACCTACCGGATCAAAATATCGGAAGGGAGGATTATTTCACTTTCAGAGACTTGAGAATTTATAGAGAAACCAACCTTGATGCCACCCAAGATGTCCGATAGGGTAGAATTGTTGGAAACCCGTATGGCAAATCTAGAGGCTGGGGTTGAGGATATTTAGTCATCCATGCGGATGGCAATGGGGGAGATGCAGTGAGCCTTGCTGCTGGAAATGAGCAAAATGATGGGTAAGAGACCAGAGGAAGGACAGGGGAGTGGCGATGCCTCAAGAAGGGGGCAAGCTATAGCGGGTGAAAGGAATACACATCCTCGGCAATCAACTCCGATGGAGTTCTCATATGACACTATAGAGGAATATAAAATGTCGATACGTAAAGTGGAATTACCCATGTTTGACGGGTCTGATCCTGTGGGGTGGATTACTAGGGCGGAAGTGTACTTTGAGGTTCATAATACCTCAGAACTGATAAAAATGAAACTAGTTGTTTTGAGTATGGAAGGTTGAACCATACATTGGTTTAACCTTCTGAGGGAGACGGAGGAGGAGCTGGATTGGGAAAATTTAAGAGAGCTCTAATCGATCGTTGTGGAGGGAGAAGATTTGATAACCCCTTTGAAGAGTTGTCAGATTTGCAACAAACTGATATAGTGGAGGAATACATTGAGGCCTTTAAGTTCATCTCATCACAGGTGGGTCGACTACTAAAGGAGCAATTTATAAGGTACTTCATAAGTGGGTTACGAGCTGGTATATGGAGAAGGGTATGAACATTTGGGCCAGTAAATAGGTATCAGCTGATGAAAATCAAGAGGCAGTGGAAGATGAGGTTAATGGTAACTATAGAGGTGCCGAAAGCTTGAGCTATTGAACACGCGTCTGGACTCAACATCGAGGGAGTCCTTTTAGGTGAAATTTTCGGGACAACCAGAACCATAGGGAGACAGATCACCCAAACTCATTTGGTCGTGGGAGGTATGCTGGGGGATCTGAGGAGGGAAGAACCCAGGAATCCCAACCCAAATTCCATTCGCAGAGTTGGTTGGTAGTTCTAACTGCTACGACACGAACAAAGAGGTAAGAGGGTGACAGGACGGTGCCAATGGAGAGGAACAGGGGGTTGTGCCACCTCTCTTATCAAGAACTAGTGGATAGAAAGGCTAAGGGTCTTTGCTTCCGATGTAGGGGACGATTCCAGCCTCTTCATCAGTATGCAGAAAGACAGCTGAGATTACTCATTTTGGATGATAGCGAAACTTTGAATGAGAATGGAGAAATTATAACACTGGAGGCAGAAACAGAAGAGGAGGGTGATATAGCTTTAGATTGCCGAACCATTGGAGTGTTTGGAGTCAATGACGTAATGATACCCGAGACTAAAACAATGAGGTTGGAAGGAAAGTTACAAAGAGTTCCTATTGTGATTCTAGTGGATAGTAGGGACAATCATAATTTCATTCGCCTGAGCTAGCTAGTGGTCTTAGTTTGACAGTAGGGATGAGTAAAGCATTAGGAATCAGATTGGGAGATGGCCATAAGGTGAAGACTAAAGGAAGGTGTCTAGGAGTTCCTATTCGGGTGGGAGAAATATATTGGAAGATTGATGCTTATGATTTGGATTTAGGAGGAATGGACGTTATCCTAGGGGTTGCTTGGTTATAAACATTAGGAAAGGTCATAGTCAACTGGAAGGAAATGACCATGCAATTCCAACATGAGGGACAAAATGTCCAGCTATGTGGCAATGCAGAATTTCAGGCCACACCGAGGAGAGGCAGTGTATACCATGAAGATTCAGTGTGCTTACATGGTCTTCTTGCTATCTTAAGTGGTAACTTCCTATCGGTTGAAGGAGTAGCTTTAATGGAGGAGCAACAGATTCAGCTTACCAGAAAAGAGGATGGGGAGCTGAACCAGGTGTTGAACAAATTCTCGAAGGTATTCCAAGAAATACAGGGGCTACCTCCTGAAAGGAATCACTCACATGCTATTGTTTTGCAGCAGGGACAAGGTCCTATTAGTGTGAGACCGTATAAGTATCCACACCATCATAAATATGAGATTGAAAGGTAGGTGTAGCAAATGTTGCAAATGAGGATAATTCGCCTTAGTTCTAACACCTATTCCAGCCCGGTAATCTTATTCAAGAAGAAATATGCCTTATAAAGAATGTGTGTCGATTATAGAGTGCTAAATAGGGTCACTGTACCAGACAAATACCCTATTCCAATGGTGGATGAATTATTAGATGAGATGAATGGTGCAGGATTCTTCTCTAAATTAGATCTCAAATCTGGGTATCATCAAATTAGGGTCAAGAGGGAGGACATCCATAAAACAGCCTTCTGAACACACGATGGTTACTATGAATTCCTAATAATGCCATTTGGATTGACCAATACACCAACCACATTTCAGTCTGTTATGAATGATATCTTCAGACCTTTCCTTAGGAGGTTTGTTCTGGTTTTTTTTATGACATTCTAATATGTTGTGTTGATTGAGATACCCATATTTTACACTTAGCAAATGTCTTGGAGGTCTTAAAAGAAAATCACTTTGTGGTTAATAAACACAAGTACAGTTTTGGAAGAAGAACAGTAGTATATTTGGGGTATGTTATCTCTCAACAAGGGGTAGCAATGGATCCAGCCAAGGTTTCAAGTATGGTGAATTGGCCAATTCCTCATAATGTGAAGGGGGTGCGAGGATTCCTTTGGTTGACAGGATACTACCAAAAGTCCATTATGAACTATGGTGAGATAGGCAAACCCCTTACTGAGTTAACAAAGAAAGATGGGTTTCATTAGAACTTAGCAGCCTTAGAGTCTTTAACCTTGAAGAAGGCTCTAACTACATCTTCGGTATTAGCTCTCCCAAAATTTTCTCAACCCTTTGAGGTGGAATGTGATGCTTCGGGCAAGGGGGTAGCTGCGGTATTGATGCAAGATAGAAGGCCGATTACATACTTCAGCAAAGCCTTATCTGAAGGAAATCTCTCTAAATCAACTTATGAGAAGGAACTAATGGCATTAGTATTAGCAGTACAAAATTGGCGTCATTATTTGTTGGGCAGATCCTTTGTGGTTTATTCAGACTAAAAAAGTCTCCGCCATTTGCTGCAACAGTGGGTATCCACTACTGACCAACAATGCTCGATGGCTAAGCTATTTGGGTATCATTTTGAGGTCATTTATAAACTGGGTCCAGAAAGCAAAGCTGTTGATGCTTTGTCATGGATTTATGAAGAAGGTGATTTGAAGAGCATTGTTTCTTATCCATTGTGGGCTGATAGACAAATCCTTTAGCAGGAGGTGGACAAAGATCCTATTTTAAGTGGTATTATAAAGGAATTATAGCAAAATCCGACTTCGAGGAAAGGGTTTCTATGGCACCAAGGAGTTCTCTTGTATAAGGGAAGGTTAGTGATTTTAGCTCAATCCACTTTCATTCCCTTACTCCTAAAAGAGTTTCACTCATCACCTATAGGAGGCCATTCAGATTTTCTACGTACTTATAGGAGGATTGCAAGCAATCTTGATTGGATTGGTATGAAGAAGTCCATTCAAGACTTTGTTCAGTCTTGTGACATATGTCAAAGGCAGAAATTTGTTGCCACATCTTCTGGGGTCTGTGTAACCCTTACCAATTCCCAACCAAATTTGGGAAGATACATTAATGGATTTCATCACGAGACTTCCTAGGTCTAAAGGATATGAAACAGTACTGGTTGTGGTAGATAGATTATCTAAATACGGTCACTTCATTCTATTGATGCATCCGTATACTACTAAAAGTGTGGCTGAAGTGTTTATAAAAGAGGTAGTACGTCTACATGGAGTTCCATTATCAATTACAAGTGTTCGTGATCCTTTGTTTGTGAGTTATTTTTGGAAGGAATTGTTTCGACTACAAGGTACTGTGCTTAAAATGAGCTCTTCTTATCATCCAGAAACGGATGGGCAAACTAAAGTTCTCAATAGATGTTTAGAAACCTATTTGAGATGTTTTGCTTCTGAACAACCCAAACATTAGTCTTATTGGATTTCATGGGCAGAACTATGGTACAATACTACTTTCCATGAGTCTACGGGTTCAACACCCTTTGAATTAGTTTACGGAAGGAAACTTCCAACATTGGTTCGGTATTTGCAAGGAGAGACTAAGGTAGAGGCAGTGGCTAGAGAGTTGGTGGATAGAGAAGAGGCTCTGCATCAGCTTAAATACAATCTCCATAGAGCTCAAGATTAGATGAAGAAGTATGCAAATAGGAAAAGGAATCCGTTATCCTTCCAGATGGGAGAATGGGTATTTCTTAAGCTCCGCCCTCACAAACAACTTATGGTGGCTCAATGAATTAATCAAAAACTAGCGGCTAGATACTTTGGTCCTTTCCAAATTCTGGAAAAATATGAAGCAATAGCATATAAACTTCAACTTCTACTAAATTCTATAGTTCATCCAGTTTTTCATGTGTCTCAACTAAAGAAGGTTATGGGACACTACACTGTTAATGTAACACCTCATATTAGGGGTTAGAATATTAAGAAAAATTCAATACATTTTATGCTTTGCATATTTGAATATTTTCTTATTGTCTATAAGAATTTTGGATGCATACAACATGCATTCATGACATTTTTCTGGGTAAAATGGAATTATGAAATGCGAATAAATTATGGAAAATTTATTCGGAGACTATTAGTATTATTTTAAATTTTTGGTAAATTTTTGGAAAAATATTAAAAGTTGGACCAATCCTAGTGTGACATGTGGACCAATTAAAGATAGACATATGGCATCATTCATTGTGTGACAAATGGCTTGACATGTCGGTGACATGTGGCAGCTTGCATGAAGGACAAATAGCTCACATGTATAGAGCCATGTGTCAAATTGGCAGTAACCCACGTAGGCACATGTTTAGGTAAGGAAATTTCTGCAGTTCCATGTTCTTTATTTGGGGTTGTTCTTCATCCACCGAGAACTTGATTGCTGGAATTTGATCTGAAGCAAGGTAAGTGAAATGTTAAGTTCTAAGCTCTGTGAATAATTTTGATGTTGTGATAGTGTTGGGATTAAATACATACATGATTTGTGTATAAAGTTAATTTAGTAACAGTGATAAAGAGATGAGCTGATATTATTGAGCAGTGGAAGTGTATTACCGATTTCATGGATTTGTGCAGAAATCATTTATAGGATTTGGTGAGATCTTAGTATAAAAAGGAGTTAAATGAAGTGAAAGCATAGAGACTGGTAAAAAGAAAAAGCATCAGCTGAAAGATGGAAAGAAAGTACAGTAATGAGAGAAAGCTTATGTAAGGAATCGGTTTTAAATATAGATGTGGTGGGCTGAAATGGAAGTAGAAGAATTGATTTAAGTGTGTTATGTGTTCATTGAATAAGAGGAAAGTGAGAAAATCTGGGAAAAGAATGAGAGGAAGAAGATGTTTAAACACCGTAAAGTTCGCCACGGCCAACTCTTTTTAGTTCGCCGCGGCGAACTCAAAGGAATTAGTTTCTGTAAAAGTTCACCGCAGCGAACTCAAGAGTTTGCCATGACAAACTTTTGTAAAAAGGTCGAAGAATTCTGCTATCTGGAAAGTTCGTCGCGGCAAACTTTTGGCTCGCCGCGGTGAAGTTTCCTAACAGCTTGCTTATACTTTGGTATTTTAGGTATAACTTTCTTTGTAGTTATCCGAATGGAGTGATTTTTGATTTGGAGTAAACTAGAGACATAAGGATACAAAGTGTATGAAGAGATTAGAATCTAATTCTGCCTCTAAGAATTTCATAATTTGATTGGAAGTTGAGATAGGAATTTTGATGAAGCTCAAGAATATCTTGAAATCTTTTGAGTATAAGTTTTAGTATACTAAACCAAATTGGACGAACTTAGTATCATTGGAAACCTAAGATAAAGAAGGAAAACTTTCTAGAAGGAAGTATTACCTAACTACCTCAATTACCCGATGAGAATAATTGAGCAAAGTGGACCTGAAAGTTCGTTGTGAAATAAATCTGGAATGAGGATTTGAGTATGATTTTACATGCAACAAGATTAAGGATAAGAAACTCGGAATTTGTCATAAACATGTATCATACATATTCAGTATATATGAATGTGCATAATTGAATTCATGATTGTGCATAATAATAATATGTGTTTGTATTAAATATGTTAGAGGAACCCATCGAGCGACCGATTCCAGATATTACCGGGACATCGAGGCAATAAGTAATAAGGGAGATTTTGTAAGTAATCTTAGATGGTAATCTTTGTAAGTAATCTTAGATGGTAATCTTTGTAAGTAATTTTAGAGGGTAAATTTTGTAAGTAGTTTAAATGGTCTTGTCTGTAAGTATTGTCTTGCTGAATAATTGTAGGTAATTCAGTAAGAAATCTAGTGAGAAATTTTAGGATAGTTTTGCTTTGACTGTTTGTTTGCTATTTGACTTTAATCCGTTGAATGATTTACAAAGTTGTTAGATTAATATGTTTGAATTTTGGCATGAAAGCAATGATTGCCTAATTATGTTGAAAATGATATGAATTTGTTTGGTTTTAAAACTGTTAAGTCCTAGTCGTGGGTAAATAGGCACGCCTAAAAGGATCTGCAGTTGCTTCTGTGACACTTCGGTGTCTTCTATTACTGACACTTCGATGTCTTCTGTTATTGACACTTCGGTATCTTCTGTTATTGACACTTTGGTGTCTTCTGATATTGACACTTAGGTGTTGAGACTTCGGTCTCTTCTGTGACACTTAAGTGTCGAGACTTCAGTCTCTTCTATATAAGTCCCGTTACCTACTTTTGTTAATGAATTAGCAGTTATTTGGTTTTGTAATTTTGATATATATGTTTGATTATGACATAAACATTATTGTTCTGATTTTGAAGGATTTATACCCTCTTGTGATATTCAGTTCTGTTAATTATAAGATCTGTTCTGAAATACATTATGTCTGATCTATTGTTTAGTGAATGTGTATGATATTGTATGACTCAGTATGATAAGTTGTCAATTATCCATAGATTAGTTATTACTCACTAATATATATGCTCAACACGGTGGATTTGCCCAGTGTAGTTTCTGATTTTTGTTGTGTTTATATGTATTTTGAGATTGTTTTTGGACTTGTATTTAATGTATATGAATCTTGAATTGTATTTGGATGGGTTGTAATAACCTTAATTCAGGCTAGTTTCTGAAATTATGACATGTTTCGTATGTTTTGGAAATGTTTATTTTTGGATGCTATGCTTCTGTGAAATTATGATGAATGTTTCATATGTTTTGGTTTTGTCTCAATTCTATATGCATGTATGTTATTTTGTCTGCATGGCGCCCATGTATCCTCCCAGGGGGTATTAGGGCGTCACAATTAAGGAAACCTTTCCAGAAGGAATGGAATTGGAATTAGAGGATGTTGTTGAACCTAAAACTTTACTAGCTAGCAGAGTGATTACCAAGGCTGGACACTCAACTCGTCAGTGGTTGGTTCATTGGAAGGGTAAACCGATGGAGAATGCTGCATGGGAAGACGAATTTGGTCTTCGGAGTCAATTTCCTCATTTCAGCCTTAGGGATAAGGCTGCTCTTCTGGAAGGGAGCAATGTTAAGACCAATAACAATAAGCCTAGGATATAGAGATTGTACTCCAGGAGAAAGAAAGAGGGGGCTAAGAGGAATGATGTTAAGTAATTAGAGTTAGTTAGTAGTGTGGGGGGTTGAATGGGCACAAGGGTGGAAACATAACAAAATGTACGAAAGGGTAGTTAAGAGGGGGCAGAGAGAGAGGAGAGGGCATCATTCGGTTAGAAAGAAAGAGATGAGTGATATTGTAGACAGAGAGAATCTATTCTCTCTGAGGAGCTATATTCAGCTCTAGAAGGAAAGGTGTTCAGTAGAATCACCGTGTAATAGCAGTAGAGATCCTCTATTGTAATCAATAATATACACTATCTCTCGCATATTAAGCTAGAGTTCTATCAACTACAATCTTGCATACATGTACTTATGCACAATTCATAAATAAGTAAGGACTTCTTTCATATGGAAAAAGAAGCCAGTGAGTTAGTAACTCATATGCATAACTTTCTTAAGATAAATAGCTCAATTTCAAGTATCATAAATGACCAGAAAAAAGAATAAGAAAGACGAGTGCTAGCTAGTAATTAACACCATTCTAACTAAGTATAAATCTACGGATATAGGTTTATGTCTCTAACATAAGTTTGTAATTCGAACTTAAGATGAAATGAAGCTATAAGAACATGTATGGAATATCTTCTAGCTAATACTTTCACATATGTTTTCTCTCCTTTATTAAGAATTTGAAACCAATTTATTTATTAATTAAAATAACTCGTAACTTCTATCAAGTTGCCAAGTAGAGTACTACTAAATGAATTAAACTACTATTAAATTTAAACATTAAAGTGAATACAAGTATACTTTCATCAAACTTTACAGTTAAGGAGACTTGTTTAACTTTGAAATTAAAAACAAATGGAATCAACTTATGTTGACCATAAGAATTAATGAATTATTCTTTTTAAGAGTAATCATATTTTAAGTTAGCTCTTGCTATATACACCTACATGTTCTTGTGATTAATTACGCTTTTATTATCTTACATACTTCATGTTAAATGTTTATTAAATTGTATGTATAAATTTAAATGTCCATGAATACTTTATATATATTGATATTCAGATGGATGAATATATTCTTTTAGTGGAGAGTTCTAATTCAAACTGGACAGTATATGAGTGAAGACTAAAGTTGCAAATACCGTACTGGACTTAATACCATATTAAGTTATAGTACGGTACTGTACCAGTACTGGTCAATACTGGGTACCGTTTTAGTAATTTTTAAAATTTATGAAACAGTCCCTGAAATTTTATAAATTTTGCAAAATAGTCCATTGGTATATTGTACAGTTTTATACTGTATATTTTACAAGTTTACATGAACCTTGTTTCCAAGAATCATAATAATAAATAATAATCACAATTAATAATTTAATATTTTCATACAATAATTTTTAAATATTTCACATATAA
>JANIIA010000002.1:46215389-46249165 GCA_027478495.1 Erythroxylum alaternifolium | reverse complement strand
TCTTTTATTTTGTTTTGGCATTTTAATTGGACATACAGAATTAATTATTAAAATGGCTGGACACGTGAGTATTTGGGATGCTACTAATGTGGTAAAAATTACTAAAGCTATTGAAGTGATGGTGTTGAAGTGAAACTCTTATATTTGAATTGAAGTGGGACTTTTATTATGTGGGATTTCTACTTATCCTTACTCTATGGTAGAAGTCCTTTTTGCATAGAAGTTTGCGGCATCCAAAAGAACAGGTGTGTTGGCAATTAGCGTGTGTGCGTCGTTGTCTAGCAAAAGGAAGATATCGTTGGCTGGTCTAAATTTCTTTTTGTTGATGAATATCTCTATTGAAGGATGCTATCAAAGAAGTGAGAGGCTGAAACAAAGTTGAGGGGTGTGCGTTATTTTGGCTGTTGTGTTCTGGTCATTGGAATTGTTTTTCCTTTTTACATGGGTCTCATACATGTTAACGTGAAGTAGCTATCGCAAAAATTCTCCAGTAAGTGTTGTCCACATCTTTTCTTTCTACAACAGAAGTCTATTTCCAAGGGGTGTGTGTGTGGCTATGGGTATTGACATAGGTGTGTGGCATTGAAGTGAGGTGAATTAAATGATCAATGAAATAGTGAGTGCGGTGATGTGCATGTAGGAGACGTGAAAAGATGAATATTGTGTGTGTGGTGTTATAGAAGTGAAGTGGTTCAGCTCATCAGTTTCTTCAAGACGTCTTCATCTAGGTTGTGCCATGTTTTTGTGAGAAAACACAGTAGGTCTCCAACATAGGGAAGTCTTTCTTTTTTATCTCAAGTATTTTATTGTTCAGTTCTTATTTGGTTAAATACTTGAGTTATTTTTATTGATTGTTTTTGAGTAAAAATAGTTAGAAAAATTCTCTGATGAGGTTAACATGAGCCAATCTTGTTATCGAGTGTGAAAATCTTTTACGGGTAGTAAGTTAGAGAGATAGTTTCAAGAGTGAGTGGAGTAGGGTCTGTAAAGTCTTGAGTAAACCTATTATATTTTCAGTGAAAGATTTAATCTAGGTGAGGGCCCCGTAGATGCAAGCAAGGAGTGCCAAACTGCGTTAACAAAATTTTGGTGTTCTTGTTATTTCGCTTTGCTTGATTTTATTTTTGTTCGTGCCAAAGGAGTTTATCAAAAAATTTATGAAACTTTTAATACTTTCAATTTTTCACCAAGGAGTTTTTGTCATCCACGGGTAGTGGATTTGCTGTACACCACATCTGGTCCTTCAGATGCCTCGAGGATGACTATTACTCCACATGTAACTCTCTTTACTGAAATTGAGAGGATTGAAGGTATTATTCAAGCGGCTATTGATGCTCTTCGCCACTTAAAGCAGCGAGTTCTATGCTTTCCCAATGCTTCTTGAATTAGTCTTTTTGACACATGTTGTCTCAAAGGGGGAGAAAATAAGAGACTTGACTGCTGAATTTGTATTGAATCTTGACTTGACTGCTAAATTTGTATTGAATCTTAAATTCTAAATCTTCAGTGATTTGTTGTTTATGCTTGACTTATGCTTGTGTTGCCTATTAAATCTTACATTAAAGAGGAGCATTGTGGATTCAATATCTATATTTCTAATTATGTGATTTAGGGGAGCCTAGTATTTGTGACAAATATGCCAAAAATGGGGAGATTGTTAGATATATGTTGTATATATCTACTTATTTTATTTTGGCATATTTTTATAAAATTGGAATTATCAGATTTTTTATTATCTTGGATTCAAAAAGAACTATTTGAATAATGATCTAGATAGTATAGAATCCTATCTTGAATAGATGTGGATCTTGTGAAGACTTATGGTGTAATTACGTGAATGTAGGGGTTGAAAGGTATCGCTGAAATTTTCCTTATGAATTAAGTAGTTTCTAAAAAATACGAAGTGTGAAGCTTTTGTTGTTGAACCTACGACTGATGTCTATGTGTGCAGCGTGAGTGCTTTGAGAGTGTGGTGTGTTAATTAGTTTTTTGAAAAACACTGCTGAAGGGTGTTGACATTGACGTAACCCAGCTCTTTCATTGGAAGGGTTATTTTTACTTTGTGAAGGCTTTGGCTGAATGTTAAACCAATGGATTGCACATCGATGGTGTAGTGCTCGTCAACTGTTTTTTTGAAATACACAGCTAAAGACGTGTCTCTCTCTTTATGCGTTGGTTCTTTGGCTGGAAGTTTTCGTGTGACTACATGAAGATCAAATTACATGAACAACTGAAGTGTATGGTGTGCGTGATTTTGTGGGGTGATGCATAAGCTGCACGTTTAGATTTGTGGAGTGGCTCTTGAGTGGACTGCTTTCTCATTATTGTTGCGATGACTTCCAAATTTATTTCAGTGGAGCTAAACTTTTCGGGAAGTTGTTCTTCTCTTTTATCTCAAGTATATTATTATTCTGTTCTTAATTGATTGATCACTTGAGTTATTTTTATTAATTATCTTTTAATTAATAATTATTTAGAAAAATCCTTTGTTGATGTTAACACGAGTCGGTTGTATTATTGGGAGTAAAAATTCTTCACGAGAAGGGAGATTGAGAGATAGTGTCAAGGGTTGAGTGATGTCAACTCAGTAAAGTCTTGGGTAAATCTATTGTACTTTGGTGAAAGTATTAAGCTGGGTGAGGGCCCCGCAGATGTAGAGAAGAAGTGCCAAACTGCGTCACCAAATTTCTGATGTTATTTTGCTTTTGATTGTTTTTGTTTGTGCTAGAGATGACCACGGTAAAATTGGAAAGTTTGCGAAACTACTAACCCTATGTTTTTTCACATCTTATGCTTAAATTTGAGACCAAAATTAAGAGTCAATGAGATACTAATTGTAGTTGATATCATGCATTTGACAACCTTTAGAAAAGGAGTAGATCCCAGACTGATGATCAACAAGCCATTAACATTTCCTAACAAGAAAACTCACAAGTGTACTTGGCTTTGAATGTATGTTGACTTTCATCTTCATAAAAGTTGGTGTGGCTATCGAATGAATGAAATTCCTTTATAAGAACAATTTCGAACTCGACTAACTTTAGCTGATACATCCGTGAAACATGCAAAAATAGATAAATTTACTTAGCAACTTGGGCTTAAGCAGGCTTTTCCAATTTCACAGGAATCTTCATTTGGATTTGACCTTTAATGAGAAAGGATTCCGTTGCTTGAATTTGGTGATCTGCTAAGGTTTTACCAAGTATTCTAGTCAAGCACTCTTGATCTACCCCTTAGGAATTTGGATAGTCTTCTTTTCCTTTTACATAAGTTTAATTCTTATGATAACTTATTGGTTCCTTATAATAAAAATATCAATCTCAAAATTATTTGATTTAGATCTTTTAGTAAGATTTAAATTGAGCAGGACTAATATTAAGTACCTAGACTTTAATTTTTTAGGTCGTAAGATTGTAGCCGATGTGGAGATCAAGATTAGTAGAAGTTATACTACCTAAAAATTGTTTTAGGTACCTTGAATCTATCATTCAAAGTAGTGGTAGATGATGACATAATTTATCGTATCAAGTTAAGGTGACTTAAATAGAAGGGCACCTCAGGAGTTTTATATGATAAGAAGATACCGCTCAAGCTAAAAGATAAATTATACCGTTTAATAATGCTTAATCATAAATTAATGGTGGAAATGTGAGGATATTCTGTTGGATGTGCAACATTACAATAAGAGATAAAATGAGGAATATAGTGGTAAGAGACAAGTTAGGAGTGACTGACATTGTAGTAAATTAAGGGAGACAAGGCTTAGGAGTGGCTAACACTGATAGTAAGTTAGTTCTACACCTAAGGAAGAACAATAGCTTTTTTTATTTATTTTACAAGCATTATAAGGTCAATTTAAATGAATGAATATGAAGTGAAAATATGTGAAAATTCTTCGAAAAGGCCATCATAATAAATCATAAAATTGTAAAAGAGAAAAGTAATACATGTTTCCAATAAATTGGGGGAAAGATATAGACCAGTACCTCTAACTAAAGTTTTCGATGATTTGGATGATAAGCTAAAAGGTGAAGAAGTTGCTTTGATGTCCAAAGCCGATAAGTGTAGGTTTACACCAAAGAAACTAATTAAGCATGCAAGAGATCTTAGAATATTATATGGACACCAAAAAGGGATGAAAGGGAATATATAGGAAGGGGCATCCTACGTGAAAATTTGGAGAGCATTAAAAGTTCCCTCAATGCATAAAAAAAAAAAGTTGAAAATTTTCTTTGGGGTCAAATACTAATCCTGTTATAAAGTGTTTTCCTGCCGGCTCTGACATGAATGTGTAGGAAGCAGCAGGTGTGGGAGGATATCATAGGAGGTAATGAAAGATGGAAATGCACAACCATCTGCTAGAGTCTTCTCTTATCAAGAACTAGCAGCTGCAACTGACAACTTCAACAACGATTGCCTAGTGGGGAAAGCAGGATTTGCGAAGGTGTATAAAGGACACGTACAGAGCATTGATCAAGTTTGTGCAGCACCTGTGTCTGTGTATAGTATGCTTTATGCTCATTTGTTTACTTGTTCCTCTGGTTTTCTCCAGGATGTAACTATAAAGCAACTTGACAGGGATGGGCGACAAGGAAGCAGAGAATTCTTTTCAGAGGTTCTTGTGTTAAATCTGGTTGAGCACCCGAGCCTTGTCAAATTGATTGGTTACTGTATTGAAGGAGAACGCAGAATGTTAGTTTACGAGTTCTTGCTCAGTCGGTCGTTGGAAGATCACGTTCTTGGTATGTGCTCAACCATTAACCTTTAAACATATAACCAATGAATCTCAAATAAGAAACAGATCTAAAAGGTTGTGGGATAAAGGCATAGATACAGCTATTAATGGTGTCCGTTTGATCACAGCAAATTCTCTTTCTCAGACTTAGCTGCAGGAAAGGAGCCATTGGATTGGATTACTAGGATGAAGATAGCTGCTGGAGCAGCACAGGGGTTGGAGTACTTGCATGATGTTGCCAAGCCATCAGTCATTTACCGTGACTTCAAAGCCTCTAGCATATCACTCGATGAAGACTTCAAACCAAAGCTTTCCGATTTTGGAATTGCTAAGTTAGCTCCAACAGGAGTGCAGCATTTTTTGTCAACGGGGTTTATGGGTACCTATGGATATTTTGCCCTGGAATACCAGCGCACTGGTCAGCTGACAACGAAATCTGATGTCTATCGCTTTGGTGTTGTGTTCCTGGAGTTGATTTCAAGAAGGAGGATCATTGGTAATATGATATGGAAAGACAGACCGAGGAGCAGAACTTAATTTAATGGGTATGTTGTCTACACTCCTGATGCGCTCTAAATTTTATCCAACCCTATTGCTTGAAGCAGATCCCAATCTTTTTACCCTGAAATTCCTATAAACTGTTCAAGAAGTACAACTTGACACCAATCCTGTTCGTAAACTTGCAGGCAGAGCCACTATTTAAGGACAAAAGTCAATTTGAGAAAATGGCAGATCCATTGCTTCAAGACGACTACCCAAAGAAGGGTCTCTATCAAGCTCTGGCAGTAGCAGCCAATTGTCTACAGGAGGATCCCGATTCACGATTGTCTATGTCTGATGTTGTGAATGCACTCCAATTCTTAGTCAAGCCTAAAGCTAAGGAATGTATCGGAGGGATTTCATTCAAATGCAGTTCTCAGTGTAATTGAAGGAATTTAAGTAAAACCAACCAGTTAAGGCTTACTTCGGAGACTCTTTAAGTCCCACAAAACCTGCAAACTGTAATAACTGCTTTGCGCGCGGTAGCTATCCATCAATTTCTACACCTATCATGGAAATTGTGAATGTGGAAGCCAGTTGGTACCTGCAAGTCCTTGCTTGCTTCTTAGCACCAACAACTTCCGAACAAACTTGTGAGATCGCTTCAAAAGTCTTACCTTTTTTACTGAAGGGAAAATGGTAAGTTCTTTTCAGATATCTGTTTAACGCAGTGACAACTTCATTCATATTATGTCTCAGACTTTAGCAAGCTTTTATCAGAGTGATTTATGGGACACCCTGTAACCTTTTCATTCTCGTACATTTAATCATAATACATGAGAGCTAGAGGAATAGAATTGTCGAAGCAAAAGGTTGAAGCCTGGGAGTCATTTCCATGATTGAACAGACACTTGGAAGGAATCCTACCCACTGCTGCCTGTTAGCTTCTTTCTTTTCCAGCTCATTTTTAAGGTAATGTCCCTGAATTTTCCTAGAACTTGCACTTGGATCTAACCTCAAGTACTCAATCTCTTTCTTCACCAACGATCCAGGAGTATCAATGGCAACGGGACCACACACACATACACATGTACACCAGTGAGATTGTGCCAAATTGGAACCTTTGATCGGTATGGTATGGTTATGTATGAATGTTGGAGGGGTAAACTGGGCACAGCCGGGCTGCTCCCGAATTGCTGTGTTGGATGGCTGGGATCTTAAGGGCACAGCAGGACACAGCAGATCTGCTCCCGGGTAAACTGACTTTACCTTTGGCATATATATGAATATATCTGTTAGATTAACCTTCCTTTCTCGTAGGACTAGGAGGAGGAGGGTTATTACATGAAAAAGTTAAGAAACCATAATTTTAGTTAATGTAATTAGTATCTTTTTATTATATTAATCATTCATGACTCATGCCGGAGCAAAAATGAGAGGACAGGGCAAACAATTCGCCCTCAACATAATTATATAATCATGTTAGTTGGCATATCCATGTTAAGAATTAAATTTATATTTTATAAAAAAAACTAAGAAAAAGTTCAAATTAACTTAATATTTATAAATAATTTGCAATTATTTTAACTTATAATTTTTATCCAATATTTATTTTAGAATAATTAATATATATTATTTTATTACTTATATTTTGTTAAAATTATGACTCTTATTTTGCATACATTATTGTGAATACAAACTGTTATTTTGCATACATTATCGTAAATACAAATATACTCTTGACGTTCATTTTAAGAAATGTAAACATGCTCTATTTATGTCTAAGTAAAGAACTTAATCGTCTGTCGTAGAAGGGAAGTCCGTGATTTGAAAGGTTCCCAAGCTTGAGGGCTGAATTTAAAATGAAACAACCTAAAAGTAAAAGATATCTCCCAGTGCCAGATTTTATATCCATCTTAATAAGAGGAAACTGTCAACCAACTTGGGTTAACACAGTATTGAGCATGGAAATCCGAACCAGACAGCATGAGAACGTCCCATAGTGCTCTGCGGCACGAGTCAGTGTGACAAAATTCAGACGAAATCCACCGTGCCTGTAACCCAATTATAACCATCTATTGATTTTCACCCACACAATTACGAGAGACCCACATAAATATGCAGATGAAAATCAATAAAATAGGGTTAGAATTGGATCACATAACAGAAGATCTGTCCCGACAAAATTATAGCAAACGTTGGCTTGGTAATGGAAAAGAAAAGGGAATGCACTTCCAATCCTTTTACATCATGTCAAAAATATGGATCAAAGTCCTTTCTATTCTGAGAGATTAACCTGTTCTCAGACCAAACATACTTTTTCTCGGACAAATAACAGTTGTAACCTGTACATTCTAATAACAAATGTATACATATGTATCAGTAAAGTAAAAGAATGGCTTCTATATGCTATCTACTCTATGACATGTATAGTGTCATTAACAGGAGCCAGAAGTATCTTCCCTTTACGCCTCAAAATTTTGATTGACCTCTATACTGCAACGCGGGTATTGCGATATTCCTCTGTTCTCCCTTGGTCTGTGCAGGCTTCTATTTTTTATTCTCTTTTTTGTTTTCGTAAAAATCTACAGGTTATTCGTTTGTACTATATAATCTCGTCATTGTATAGAGGGAAGATGACATGAATACCTTAGCCTCTTATGTGAGGCAAGAGTATTTTGTACAGCAGCATCTACTCCTGCCCCTTCCTGGAACAATGAGTAATACAGTTGAGAGACAAACTGCGAGAGCTCATCTTCATCATCATCCCAAAAACCTATAGAAGAATGATTCCTGCTCTTCTCAGGATCAATATCTTCCCAATCACTAGCTGGGCTCTCAGGTTCAAGCTCTTCTTCATCTGCCTCTTCCTCTCCAATCTCAAATCTACCGTTTTCCAGAACACTGAACTCACCTGATCCATGGACTGATGTCAACGGGACATCAAGGGGATTAAGCGAAGGGCATATAACAGCCTTTGCCCCAGAATCCAAAAATGCCTTGATTAATGTTGGGGTCGGCCCATATGTTCCTGTTGAAATTATAATCCTATCCCTCCAAGCTCCAACCTAGCACAAAATTGAGCATATAAAACCATATCAGGAAGGATTAAACAAACTTGTCAGGTCTACAATTTGAGAAGAGCACAATAAACAATTTCAATTCTAAAAATCAATGGTGTTACATCTGTCAGCTTAATATATTCTGCAAAAATTTCTTGATGATTCCTACAGAATTTTTTGCAGTATTCTTTAAATTACAAGGAAGTTCCAACGGTTTCAGCATTTAAACCAGATACACACATTCGAAGGAGCATTGCAAACAAAAATTACATCCATTTAAGGAACTGATAAGTTCTTATAAATTAAAAAGAGAAATTATAAAATATGATGGCCCTTGCAAGACCTGTTCTAAACTGATGGACAATAAAAACCATAAAAGTTTAACCCATTTATGAATTGAAGGGGCGCTACATATAACAGCTCAGGAAAAACAGCATCAATCAATTCAAATTAATAGGTAATTTCAAAAAAAAAATTCAAATTAATAGGAGCTGGAAAAAAAAACCCTTCACATCAGGGTAGCATAGCAAACCTGCTTCAGTTTGGCCAATACAGAGTAATGTTCTTTGGGGGACAGGCAGCATTAGATGCAAGAACTAAAGAAATGAAATGCAGGGTATGCAGATAACTAAAGGAGAAATAAGTAATAAAATTAAAGCAAATATACCATCCAACGAACATCATCAGGTGTTAAGTACATAGAAGGGACCGTCCTTCGAAACATATATGCTGAAATTTCTCGGTCATCCTCCATTACCTTCAGAAAACATCAGTGGAAGTTTTAACAACTTGCATTGTATGACAAGTTTCATGTATAGCTAACATAAAAAATTTTGTTGAAAAGGAAGATGGCAGGAGAAAATACTTGTGTCTGCCGTCCTATATAACGGTGCATGATATTTCCAACTTGGAAGTATGGTCTATAACGAACCAGATCAGAAACAGTTGATATATTGGCAAGAACTGATGTCATTTTATGGCGGCGGGTCCGAATCTTTGACAACAAGCTAAATTTAACACTTTGAAGGAACTTATCAGCAAGATCTCCAGGCTCAGCAACAACAAATACATCATTCTGCCAACTACAGACATAAAACACTAAATAGGCCAGCACACAGGCACAAACAACCAGAAAAGGAATAACAATGCCAGATAACATTCACCTTAGTATTGAACCTAAGGAATCATTTTGAAGGGACAAATGTACAACTCCCACTTGTGGGGCATTTTGTAACTTTTCATGCAAGGATTGGACAGGTAATGATAATTGTCTGAGTCCAGAAGGAGAAGTCGGGGGTGATGCAGCTGTCTTTCCAGATTGACTCCCATCCAAGCTTAAAGGTGGAACAGTATCAATCCGGCCAATCCTTTGATGACCAATATCAGGACTGTAAAGTAAAGGGCTTGAGGGGAAGCTTCCAGTAATCAGAGGTGAGGTAAATGGAGATGGAAATGTTGTTGCTGGAGCTGTCTTTTGGATTCCTGCTGCTCCGAGCATCAGAGAAACTCTTATGCCATTGTTAGCACAAAATGACTCTAGGGCCCGAGCATGATGTATAATCCTCCCTGAATCTGGGCTATGCAAAGCTTCAACTAGTAGTACATTGCGTCTCCAACCTAAAGAAGGGCCGCTTCCATCTAATATCATAACATTAAGAGAGCTTCGCATTCAGTAAAAGGAGTATTAAGAATTATTGTAAGCCTAAACAGTTGATTGAGAGAATATAATGGCAATACCAGCAGGTGACATCTTTGTCTTGAGGAAATGCAGAGATTTCAAATTTTCTGACTGCTTATCATCGAGTTGATAGGGTAAAATTAGTCTTTCACATACATTTTTTAAGGCTTCAGGATTAGACTGGATATAATCCTCAATTGCAGCTTCCAATTTCAGCCAGACTGCCGGGTCAGTCTCATCAAGCTCCATGCCACAACGTTCATCAACTGTGAGGACAAAAGTATACAAGTCTAATTGAAATTTTTGATTTTTTCACTAACTATTTAAAGAGTCCACTATTAGAAGATTATAGGAAATTATCCCCACATCATGAGAAGATATAAAGAGCAACGATCTATAATTACAAAAAATAAATTTCCATAAACTTCATTATATTTACCTGGATTAAAACGAAAGTACTGTATTTCCGGTAGCATAGGAAGCAATGTGCTTAATGCTTCTTCCACCCGATCGACGGAGCATGCACTCTCAATCAGCACTTGCCCGGTATCTAAATAACGCCATCCACCTCTCCGCACCTGGAAATATCAATTTTAAAATATCCACAAGAGTTTCTATGGTGGCATTGTTTCATCTATAATACAAGTTGTAACTCCACCATCAAGAGAAGATTTCTTATGGTATGTATAATAATTGTCCAATTAAATTCCCATCGCAAACCATAAAAATATATACTGAACTACAGCAACCCCTGCCAAAGCTTTGTCATTCAGATGACATGTTGAAAACTACAAGCTGCGTTGATTTTATAAAAAGAACTTCATTCAAACTTCTTCCCCTTTTTTTTTGAATAAAAAGTTGAATTTCATCAACAATCTACCACTCCAGTAAAAAGTCAAATTTCATCAACAATCTACTACTCCAGTTCTTTCTTTTTTGAATTTGGGATGCATAGTTGAAAGGAGAGCCACTATGAACATAGACAAAGCAAGTTTCTAAACAGCCAGAGATAGCTACAGCTCAAATTCCAAGAAAATTATGAAAATTATGAAGATAAGGAATAAGGGGTTGGAAATTTCTCAATGCACCTTTGTTGGTACAGAACCACAGCCAATGGAGACCAAGCAATCAATTTTTGTATCAGGCCAAAGAAGTTGCGCTTCTCTTATTGCAAAAATGGTAGGATTATTTGCCACAATAGCACCATCTTGCCAGCGATTTATCCCTATAGAATTATCATAAAGTTAGCACATAAAGCTAAAATATTAGTTTTTATTTGCTGAGGAGGAAAACAAACTATGAATGAGCACAACAGCAGTATACCATCGGAGAAATCATCAAGATAATATGGAGCAGCTGATGAAGCTCTTATAGCTTGCCAAACATGATGCTTACAGCTCCCAATAGAAGCACAGCGTGTGTGGCCAACTGAAGCTCCAGTAGTAGGTGATCCTAAAACAGTAGCTCCAGAGCTTTCTGAAATTGGGAAGGGTGATTCACATGTTCCGGCAGGATACTGCAAATTGAAAGCATAAGGCAAGAAAAACAATGTGAAAACAGGAGGTATAAATATTGCAAACCACCCAGATTGCACTAACAAAACAGACGTATCCAAGCAGCAGAACTAATAAGTTGAAACTCTGAATAGTAGACTATTATCTGTTAAAAAGTTACAGGAATTCTCTGACTTAACCTGATAATTTCGGAATACAAATGGTTGAGCTGGCGTCACACTGACCAAAGTTGATACAGCGAAAACTTTGGGAATGCTTTTCACTGCTGAATCTATTAGAAGGTCTCCATCCTCATCTGAACACATTTCCTTTAACAGTCTCTCAAATTGATCTGCACTATGCTGCAGGATGGAATGCTGTATTGGTGGTAACTCAAGATTATCGCGATAACAGAAATTGATTCATACATTTTGTAGAATTAACAAGCACCAAAATAATCCCTATTCCTCTCATCACTAAAGAACAAAAACTGAATAAAGATAACCTCTGCTCTTCACATCCTCAAGTTTTTGTGCATTCTACAACATACAGTCATGCCTATGTATACACGTAATTCAGAGACATAGAATCTATAAAATAAATTGTGAATGGAAGCAATTAAGCCAAGAAATAAAAGGAATAAACCTTACCTTAGATCCATGCACTACTACTCTAAAACTCTGTGATGAACTCTTGTATAGTTGATCCAACTTCTCCCTCCAACTTGCAGCTTCATTGTCCTTTGGAACAGGTTCAGCAAAGACAAGTTTTCCTGAAGAGGGACTCTTGAGAAACAGGGTGACAAATATAGGAATAATCAAAATTTTGTGTAACCTGTACATTTTTAAGTAGCATACCAAGATTTTTGTAGATTTCTTCACACTGATCCAAGGTCATTAGCTTAATACCCAAAGCACAGGCCAGCATGCCACCCGTTGATGTGCCACATATAAGGTCAAACAATTCGTGTATGTGCTTACCAGTTCCTTTCTCAATTGCTTTAAGAATCTGCACAGTCGCCATACCTTTCATTCCTCCTCCATCCATGGAAAGTATGCGCAGTCCCTGCTTTGCAACTGATCTTCCCCTTACAGCACGGCGCAGGTTTTCATTTTCCCCTGGACAGGAATATAAATTTGGCAAGTATTTATTGATTGTTGAACTAGATATTCAACCCCTAAACCTTTACTGAAAAGTTTGTAGGAACTGGATCAATGAACAAACCAAGAATGGCAAGAGCACGAGCCGCCGCTTTATTTACACGTGGTTCAGATGCAACTGTTAAGCGTAAAAGAAGGTCCCTCAGACTTTCAGAGGTGATCAGGATACGGCGATTCTCAGAGCAGAAGGCCAAATTTCCAACAGCTAATAATGCTAATCTTTGCACCTGCCAACAGATGAGACTCTATAAGGGAACAGCACAAAAATAAACTAGGAACTAGAACCAGCTAACTGCAACAAGGAGGAAAGATACATGCCTCTGGATTTTTATGTGCGCATAACAATTTCAATGCTCTTAACAAATCCTTTGTCAACATCTTTTGAGAAACAGTATCAGATTGGAAAGCCAAGGTGGCCACAACATGCAATACAGAAATTACTTCTTCCTTTGCAACTGACTTCAGTACTGTTTCAATTGGTTGCATCACATCACATTTCATCAATTGCATCGCCACAGAAACATCTCCAGAGAGAGAGGATAGTGCAGAGCATGCTTGTTCAACCTATGATGAAGCAGAAGCTTGAGAAGTGTGTTTGTATGAACAAGAAAGCAAGAAATTATCAACTCAACATGAGAAAGTTGCCTACAGACCACGTGATGATTGTCACTACTTATCATACTAATAAGTTGTCGCACTGCATTCTCATCTTTACCAACTGCTGCACGATTTCCCTCATCTTCCATTATTTTTGCCAGTGCAGAAGCAAGCAAAGGGTGATGACAGGAAGAAAAGCGGAATATAAGGGAGAAGAAGGCGCTTAGTTTGTGTTTAGATGTGCCAAAATAGGAAGTATTCTCCATCTGTAGTTATCATTTTTACAAAAATTAGTTCCAAACAAAGTGCTCATAAAACAACTAAGGCACGTTTGACATGATGTAACTTATTAGAACCAAATAGAGAATATAATGGAATAACAATGTAATGCAAAACAATTGTCAGACAACCAAACAAAAGAATGAATAGTGGAATAATTATCACACCTCCCATTATATTATAGCAAACAGCATCTTGGGATAATAAACATTATAGCTTCCTCAAAATCAATACCTCTATTTGAACAGTAACTGATCTTAAATTCTCATCTGCTACAATCCTAGTATTGGCCAAAGTCAGGTGGCGCAGTTTGTGAAGTGGCAAAATTTCTGGAAGGAATTCCAATGGATTACCAAATAGCCTAAGAATTTGTAACTCAGCCATAGCTCTGCAGGTCCACAGGAGAGAGACATTAGGCAGAGAGTATTAAAGCAGCATATTAGCATCGATTATCAGATAAATGACCTGAAATCAAGAAGTGGACGAACAAGCTTGTTGTGTTCCAATGAAAGTTCCACCATTCTAACACATTGTCTCAGTTCCACTGCTTAACATTCAAGCAGCATGATAAGAAAAGATAACTGACATTAATTTTTGAATCATCGACACAACATAATAGTTATGCCAATCACATAAATCAGAACACAAGTCTTACCAGGAACTGAAATCAACAAGTTGTAATCAACGCTGAGAACTTTCAACGTTTTGAGTTCACCAAGCTCAGGAGGCAAAACTGAAAGTCTATTATAGTCAAGGTATAATTTCTCAAGAAGTGGCAGTCGGATAATCTCCGCCGGAAGTGCCTGTAAAAGATACGATGCCTCCAGTTACATGCAATCTAAGGAATTAACGAACTAACGAAACCGTCTCTCCAGAACATATTAGTTTGTCCTCAAAACAGGTTTACACTCATTAAAGAAATGAAAAGAGAAGAGATATTCATTACCGACAAACCACAACCAGAGAGGCTAAGCAAGGTTACGGTCCTCCAATGCTCGGAAGATGTAGCCAAATTGGACCTCAACAGTCTGGTGAGAACACCAACACCATCGCTCTGCTGACCCGAACCCGACTTTATCATGATGATCCCACGCAACGGCTCTCTCCTCTTCACCACCTCCATATTGACTCCCACACTCCCTCCCTCCTCCTCTGTATCCTCTTCGGTCTTCAACTCCACTGTCACGCAATCCTGCGGCAGCGGCAACGCCACCATCAGCTGCGACTGCAATCGCAGAGCCACCTGGTCCTCGTCATCTCCGGCCGTCCAATCCAAATCAATCCGGAATCCGAGCTCCTGATCTTGCGATGGCGACGTCGAAGACGAGGTGGACGAAGACGAAGTTGAAATACGGTTAAGATCGTCGCCGGATTCCTCGGTGCCGTAATTGAGCGACAGGCGAAAGATCTCCGACGGGCGTTTCCAGCCTAATCCCCAAGACATTGCTCCGGAAGAGCGAGAGCTCCGCGGAGGCTTGATCCGATGGCAGTGTCTAAGACTGGATACCGCCGGCGGTAGCGACGGTTGGCAGTTATCCTGAGTGAAGGGAGGGAGAGAAATGTGCGAGTAAGAAGGGGGTGGGTGAGAGTGTAGAGTTACAGAGAGAAAGAGAGAGCGAGAGAGAGAGTGGTGGGGCGTTAGATTAATGGCAGGAGCTCAGAGAGACAGCGTAGGAATTAACCGAAAATAGAAAAACGCACGAGTGAGAAAATGCGTCGAGAGAGACGGGAAACGTAAAATGGAACAGAAAGTTCACGGTTGGCTTCGGGTTTTGAAGTTTGAACGCACTCCTGTTTCGGTTTTTAAGATTAGTGCGTCCCAAACGATGTCGTTCCGAGGCTCCTTGTACTGTAGCTAACTGAGAAGATATTAAGTCTCTAATGTAATTATAATGACGCAATCAATCTTCATATTCTGTAAATCTCCGAAATGTATATTTTTATCAGAAAAAGTAATTATCTCAATGTCTTGCCTTTAACTAAATTAAATACATATAATATTCGAATACATCGTTGTATGAATTAATAACTCAAAATAAAATACTTGTAATCAACCATTGCAACTTTTCATCCTCTAAGAGAATTAGGCTAGGTTGTGGTGTTGAGTTGAGTTGGGATTGGGATTGGGATTGGGATTGGGATCGGGGGAGTGATTTAGTGTAATTTTGATGGGAAAAGTGACATTGTCCAGCAAGAGTTCGTCAAGTGGATTCCATCAGAAAACACAAGAACACCAATGGCATCGAGAAGGACAATAGAAACCACAGAGACGGAAGCCGGCATCAACTTTGTCTGCCAGGCTTTCGGTGGAAAATCACAAGCTTTTGTGATTATTAAAAATGCACTAAAGACAATTTTCAGTAGCAAGTCCAAAATAAATAAACCTGGTTTCGAAACATTATTCAATCACCTATGCCACCATAAATCACCAAATAAATTAAGAAACCTGGCAACTGAGATGATTGGATTGAATAGTCCTACTCCTAGACAATTGCTACTACTGGGATGTAAAAATGTCATGTCCAGATCAGAGGTCCAACTTCTTTGCTGCTGAATTGAACGTCTCGGCTAGGTCCTGCTTCACGCTAGCATCAGCAAATATAAAATCAACTGCAGTTCTTGCAAGCTCAAACAATTCCCTCTTTCCAAGACCTATGGGGTCAGAAGAGACATATAATGAGTAATAATATCTGGCATCATCTCATATCTTTCAGTTCAGCCCTTTTAATCATCTACATACCAAATGCAGAAGAAGCGATATTATACTCCTTGGAAAGGCTGGTGGAGAAAACTCCACTGTCATCAGTGCACAGAACCAGAGGATGCTTCGCCATGTACAGATCAGCTGCATCGTAATGCAGAATGTTAAAAAGAAGCACTAGTAAAAGCTAACTATGCTCATGAGATCCTCATGCCTCTGTTGCTAGAATATAAAACTTAATTGTGAGGGCAGATATATGAAATATAACAGATTAAACCGAAACAGAAATCTGACCAAAATGATGGATGTCCAGTGAAGAAATAGTGTTAGTCCTGATATTGGATGTCAAACAGATCTCGACCTGCAAAAGTTCACCAAATTGGAAAAATAATGGATTTAGCGAGCTATAACTAGATCATTTCCCTGCACCGTAGATAACTGTGGAAGAACAAGGAAATACACATTGAAGCAATAGAGTTAGGGTACACTTTTAACAGAAACTAAAATATTCTATATTTTCTGACGATCAATCAAAAACCTTTAGACCAATTTAAAAATTGCTATCAATGTGCTTGGAGATATAGTCGTACGTGCTTAATGCCAAATAATGGAAATGATCTAGGTATCCTACCGGTATTTTAGATGATTTTAACATCCTTTGTTCTTCCTCTCCAAGGCAACACGCATGGCCAAGCCTATGTGGTAGGAAGTCGATCATTGCTTGGATTTCCTCATGATTAGGTACCTAAATGCACTAAGTTACAAAATAAACAAAAAGAGTAATTTCACCACTAAGAGGAAATATAACCTTTTCTGATTAGTCTGTATCAGAATAGGAAAACAAACAAACCTCTCCGCAGTGAAGAGTTACATAGAGACCTTGTTCCCTGGCAAATTTCAAGGCCGGCAAGAATGTGATCCTTCATTGAATGGAATAGTGATTAGATATTGTACGTAACAGTCACAAACAGCTATTTATTTGATGATAAGGAACTTCTACCATTCCCCAACAATAGGATTTCCAGAAAGGTCAATACCAACTACTCCAAAATCCCGCATATCCAAAGCAAGCTTAACCTATATTATAGTGGGAACAGAAATCAAGAATATCCAATTCAGAACTATTAACATACAACTGCCACTTGATCCAACATACAGTTTCGATTGCAGATTCAGTGGTCTCACGACGGTCAATGCTCAGAAGAAGTCTGACATATATCTTTTTCGTTGAAGTTCCATGAAATGTATCATTCGCAGAATTCATGTAAGTTCTAGCATCCAAATCATGTGGGGTGAAATGAAGGTCAACGGCACTAACAGCTCTTAAACCTTCCACCACAGCTTCCATGTAAGAGCGTTTAGTCATTCCTATAGAATCATTTCTCTGGATAATGCACAACCCACAAATTTTTATATCAAGAGAAACTCAATACAGAGGTCTCAGAGACAAGAAAACTAGAATGTCAAAATTTGAGTAATATTTTCCAAAGCAAATTATTTATAGTAAAGTACCTTTGGAGTGGTTCTTAGCTCCAAATATACAACATTTTCCAAAGCAAAATCTTCAACCACCTGTTAAGGGAATCAATTTAGAAGCAGAGGTAATTGGGTTCAAACAAGAGATACAAAAAATGGGGCAATTAACATACTTCTTTTGTGATCCTTGTAACAGTTTTGTGATCCGTGGTAATTACATGAATCAGGTCAAATAATTTGAACACCTCACTCAGAGATCGATCATCTGACCAGAAGCAAATAACGGTTTCAAAAACAATACATGTCAACAGACAAAGCCAAACTGAGTAAAATATTAGGTCAGAAAATTGAACTGGATTATGGGAAGAACTAGGCTTTCAATCTCAAGGACAACGGTCATGTGTAATATGATGAAGGCATATTACAACTTAAAAGCTTAAACATATGAGCAACTGACCAACTAATAATCAAAACGTGAAGTTAACTTGAACAAAAGCTTTTTTCCCATGACTCTCGGCAACTAAACACACAAGTGATTGGAAAAAGGAACAATGAACGTACTTTTCATGATAGCATGTTGCACATCGGAGGAAACAACGATGCCTTTCTCACCCAATCCTCTGGCAAGTTCTCTGTATATAATCGGAAAGAAAAAAAGGGAACAAACAAGAAAAGTAAAGCAAAAACAGGAGAAATTCAGGACAGAAAATAAAATTTTGTTCACTTCTAAAGCAACCGACAATTTTTGGTCCACTAATTGCAACTTGAACATCTTAAACATCAGAAAGAAACTACACAATCAAGTTCTTCCTACCTCCGAGTTTAAGTAAGTAAATGAATAAAATGATTGGCCATATAACAAAGTGACTAACTACAAACAAAACAGAAAGAACGCATTACATAGGAAAGCGAAATATGTCTTTGAACAAGAGCCAAAAAAAAAAGAAAAAAAAGAGGGAGTGTAGAAGGCGTACAAAAGGGTAGAGTCTCTAATGGAGCCATTCAGATGGGCATGAAGTTCAACTTTTGGAATAGAAACACACCACTCCATTCTTTGCTTGCTTCTGGTTACAGTGAATATCTGGGGTCAACCTTCATTTGTCCAAAGGTCAAAAGTGACGTTGAGGGAAGGGTCGATTACACCAGGCAAAGAGAGTCCAAGAACGGCAGTGCAAGCTTTGACCAAAATTTGGAGAAACTTTCGGCTCCTAGAAATTGGTCCACTTGGTCCACTTGCGGTTTATTGGGCTTTAGATGACTACTTTCCTTTGAAGCTTTGAGTGCTTGCTTAGTTGGATTCTGTCTTTCAGGCAGTATATGATCCATCTTATCCAATATCGTGTCTGACATTCATGTTAAGTTCAAATATATATCGTACGGGATTTAGTATTAGATTATTTTAGTAAGGTATAATATTAGTATTGATTAATATTAAATACTATTTTAGATAATTTTTTAAAATTATAAATAGTTCGGTACAATGAGAGTAACTTACCTTCTTGGAAGTCTAGAAGCCAGAACTCTTTTCGAAGGCACCTTTCACTCTTTGAGAGAGAGAGATCGGAAGCTTTGATAATAGTCTTTTCCTCATATTCACCCCTTATTTATATCTACTTTTCATGGATTAACTATAACAATCAGAGCGGAAAAGGCTAAAATATTGTATATAGAGACAAGAGCGGATTCTGTCAAAGAGCCAACTATAGCATTTGATGCCTATATGATCACCTGTTTAGTCTGCTACTAATGATTAAATGTGGCATTTGCTATGCTTCGTTATAGATTCAAAACTATGGATTCCATTTCGTAGGCGGAGGATTCGAAATCTTTGCTTAATGCAAGATTTTTTTAAATTATAATGTTATGACGGGCCTGCATAATGTTAGGCACAATGTGCCTGATTAGTTGGTTTTTTATTTTCCTTTTTTATCTGTGGAGTACATATTCAAACTTGAGTTATTTTTTCGGTGTCAGTACCTTAGGTTGTATCCTTTTCAGCTCTTTTTGCCTTAAGACTTAGAAATGGGTCTAGTCTCAGCTTCCTAGCTCTTTGAAGAGAAATAAGTTGTTCGACTACTTTATCTAGTTGCTCCATTTCTTTATTCTTTGACAACTCTACTACCCTCCCAAAAAATGAAGAAAGACTTGTAGAAAATCACCGTTGATACAACTAAGAAAAACATGGGACTTAAAATTATAAATAATTCTTAAATTTTAAAAAATTACAAAATAATTCTTCAATATATTATATTGTATAATTATATTGTATAATTTTTAATTTTATTGCAACCATATTTCAAAAAATCATAATAATATATAAATGATATAATAAGTTCCTTTTTATTCCTATTAATATTATTTTTGCTTATCTCTCATAAAAAAATAACTACAATTAATATAAGAAAAAGATCATTTTATTATCATAAAAATATATAATTAAAAATATTACAATTGATTTTTAAAAAATATTATAATTGATTATATCAAAGTCAAAACATCATATCTCAAAAAAAGTCATAACATCATTTAATAATAATAATATAGGTTCATAAGCATAACAACAAGAGTTCTTATAAAGGAACACAATAAAATAGAACTGAAACCTAAAATAAAAACACTTATAATTAAAAGTTTGATATTTATATTGTAGGTATGGAATTTAACATATACATTAAATATAGGCAAAATTAAAATAAAAAATAAAAAATAAAAACTTCATTCGATGACATATCTGCTCAAATTGTATTTGCTTCAATTTTTATTTGGTACGAAACTCTCTTCACTGAGAGGAGTTTCGTTTTCAGCATTATTCAAACTCATATACTAAATGACATATCAATGCTTTCTTATCTAAGATTATCTTTCAAGTCACTCTTATCTATAAAACTTTGTTTCAATTTGCTAAATTTTCAATATGATCAAAATAAATTAGATCTATAAAAATACTTGTTCTATTAAAAGTCATAGTAACAAACATAATTAAATTATTAAGAAGTTATGAAAAATTATATTCAACTTAATAATAATAAATCTTTCTCGAAGCTTCTAATTATAGTTAACAAATATAAAATCATTTAATCTTTTGTGTTCTAATCTATTTCTTTTTTTTAGAGTGGATGAATTCAAATATGCTCAAATTCCTTTTACACCTAATTCCAATCACATATTGACTAAGAATTCAAATTGCAATCCTTTTTAATTATAGAACACCACTTCCAAATTAGTCATACTAAATAACTATAAAACAACAAAAGTAATTTTATAAAAAAATAAAGTGAAGATTAATTTTAAAAAAGTAACAAATGTTAATAAATATATACATAGATTAAGATTGTTTATTTCACATATTGTAATAGATATCCAAAATCATCGTGCACATCTTTATATACATATAATTGTGAGTTAAGGAGATCTTGTATCATCTCATACGAAATAATTATTTTAATAATTAATAGCATTATGTTATTAAGTTTAACTTTATTTGTAAAACTTGGTTTAGAATAGACAATCAAATTCATAAATTCCTTAGCAACAAAAAATAGAGAGTAAAGTTGTCTTTCTCATTTTTTATTGATGATTGCAAGATATAAGCTTTTTTTTTAATCTTGATTGCTTCTTTCATCCTCTCCATAGGATCATAAAAATAACCCTTGTTTCCTTCTCATCACTATCAACTAAATGAAGTACTCTCACTAAAGATTCATAAACTCATATGACAAATTAACATTGGAACTAAAATTCATGATCTTCAAGTATAATCTTGGAAACATTCATCATATCATTAAAATGGCATATTGAGATGCAAATCATTTATTATTTATAAATATTTTTCTTAACTCGTTCTTCATTTGAATAAAACACTAAAATGATAACAAATTAGTTACAAATCTTGTAATGGTGGGAGGACACAAATTCCTACTATTGGTGAAATCTTTTTTCATCAAATTAAAAACCAATGTCCTGATAGTTTTAATAGGTACTTTTTTCCTACAAAACATGGCCACTAATAACGTGTATAGTTATAAAGGCAGTCCAAGAATTCTTCTTAAGAGGGAAGTCACCAAGGAAACTAAACAAGACACACTTATACCTGATTCAAAAGGAGTAGAACCTTGACACTATGAACAACTACAAACTTATAGCATCTTGTAACTTTATTTATAAAACCATATAGAAATACTTGTAACCAGAATGACGAAAGCTCTGCATAACATGATAAGTGAATCCTAAGAAGCCTTATTGGAGGGTAGAATAGGGGATAACCTCATATTGGCTTAGGAACTCTTCAAAGACTATGCTAAAACGAGAGCTCCAAGAATTGAAGGTGGATTTCAATAAGGCTTTTGATACAATTAGTAGAAAATTCATAATCTAGCTTCTCCAACCATTTAATTTCCTATATCAGTTCAAAAAGTGGATTAAAGAATATATAACCTCCACCTCATTTAGCATCTTAGTGAATGGAAAACTCACTAAGATCCTCAAAGGCAACAAGGGACTGAGGCAAAGGGATCCCTTATCCTCTTACTTCTTTATACTAAGCATGAAGGCACTATCCAATTACTAAACCATAACATAACTATAAACCTGAAGTATGAATACCATAACAAATGCAAAGAATTGAAACTAAATGATCTCCTAATTTTTTACATGGCTAACGAAAGATTTATATCTCCGCAACTCTCTAAATGTTCAAGGACCCTTCAGGACTAGAAGTAAATCACAATAAAAGTTAACTTATTATCTCCTTAGGTGTAATGGAAGATGTATAATGGCTAATAAGAATTTATGGCTTTTAAGTAAAACGACCCCCTATCACTTACTTGGGGCTACCTGTATCCACCAAGAAATTAAGGCATAGAGATTGTATCCCATTGATGGAGATGATTAAAAAAAAGGTTAAACCGTTAGACATATAAAGACCTATCACTAGCTGAAAGACTCACATTGGTCAAAGTTGTCCTCAACTCACTCCACATCTATTGGTCAACCTATATAATCCTCTATAAAGACATCACATAATCAATAGGAAGAATTATGATATCCCTTTTATAAGTAGGGAGAAAGGAAGGGAAAGTGATGGAAAAGGTAAAATTGGTGTAAGTGTGTAACCTAAGGATGAGGGAGGACTAGGAATCACTAGAATTAGTGTCATAGACAAAGTCTTAATTGCTAAAAGTCCCCAGAGGCTACTTGAAGGGAAAGAGACCTTATGGTCAAAATGGATGAAAACCCATGTGCTCGTAAGCAAAAGCATTTAGGAACTAAAAAAAACTCACAACAACTCACGGTATATATCACCACTAGTCAAAGCCAAAAAAGCACTAAAGAGCTATACAAAATGTAGAATAATGAATAGGGAAAAAAACCTCACTTTACTTTAATAGTTAGAGCAAAGAAGGTCCCTTCTTCTACTATAATCACAACAAATATATGCTAATTATATTCGTTATATATGTAAAAGTTGAGGAATGGATTATAGGGAATAACTAGGGTAATTACCCACCAGTATTATACCTCACAATTCTAGACTACCACTTACAAAAGGAGGTGGAACATAGCTATACTTGGCTAAGATACCATACAGGGAGATTCATAAATAACTCATGTAAGGAGCTATAAAGGGATAGAAGGGAAAAATTTAGATGGTGCCATGTGATCTAGAACAAAACTCTACTTCTTAAGGTAACATTACTCCTATGGTTAGTAATAAATAATGGTCTAAGCATAAAAGATAGAATAAGGCTTTTAAACATCCCAAATGCCTGTGAATTATACAGAGCAAACAGGAAATAGTTCCCTTATATTTTCTTTTAATATGAATACACTAAATGAATATGACGCAAAATTCATGACAAAATCGATACACAAAAGAGGTATTATGAACTATTTATAGTAATCCAATGGCTTCAAAATGGCAATACCATAAAAAAGGACAAAAGAAATACAATAATAGTATATCTAAGCATATGTATATGCATAATTTGGTGTGAAACAAGTCAAAGATGCTTCAAGAAAATTGAAAAAATAGAGAAAATCTAACTATAAAATTATTCAACAATGCAGAGAACAACTAACCTTTAGTTGGATAGCCATCCTTAGCCATTAAGCTCTTTGGATATAGAAGAAGCAGAACCCACTTAACTTAAGGATCATATTAATCAAAGATGGAGACAAGATGTTTGAACAGTCAACCTTGAGTAAATCAACAGAGTTACCAAAACTTATGTTTATTTGGTTGATGATATTAAGGAGAATACTAATTTGTAACTTATATTGTTAATACATCCATGTAACTTGCTTTTGAAAGGTAATAGAAATTTAATTTTTCAAAAAAATTTAAAAAATACTTTCTTGGAAGACTCAACATCATTTTTTATCCTAACTAAATGTTTTCTCCTAGTGACTCCTGTACCTTTCAAATGTTTGCTATAACATAAACAAATAGTATATTCTTCACATCAGGAACAAATCTTGCATGAGCCCAAGTTAGATTATCAAATTGTCTTAAAGAGGTTGAATTATTAAGAGTACTTGAATTTTCTTCCATTTATCTATAAAAATAAATAAAGACATATCTCAAAGAAAAAGCTAGTTTGGACTATATAATAGAGAAGTGTTTGTACACACACACACACACACACATACATATATATGATGGATGCATATTTGACTATATTTATACACCCATATTAATGTATTTTTGCTTGATATTTTATACTTTATCGTAGATTTGCTACTTAATTCGCTCTAGGTGCATTTATAGATTATAACTGCCTTCATGGACTAAAAGGAAAAAAATCAGATGAAAACGAGACATAAAATGAAGATTTGAAGCAAAGAAGGGATACACAGCCATGTGTATAGTCATGTAAGTCTCTCAGCCTATGTATAATCCTAAATTTAGAGCTTTTGGGTTATACACAGTCCAATACATGGTCGTGTGTCAAATCATGTATCTCCCAAAAATCTTAAAAATTATAATAAAAAGATGTGGGTAAAGGAAAAATAAAGGATTAGACTTTTAAAGACAATTTCCGATGTAAAGATTATCTAGAAGTGGCGATATTGATCCAAAGATATTGAAAACAAGAAGAAATCATCGATAAATCTAATAAATTACATCATCAAACCTCTACCTTGTAAAAACATTTTATAGGAGATAAAGGGAGATTTAGAATTATGAACTCTTTATTTTCTATTCATTTTTCTTTCTGTTTATGTTTGATTTTGTTTTCTATCATATGTAACTAAACATCTTTAGTGTCTAAGTATGATGAACCCTAGTTTATGCTACAATGTGTTTTAACTATTTTGTTTAATGCAATTGTTTTGAGTGTATTATGATTCAATTATGTATTTAATATATGTTCTAATAGATCCAGAATATTAGTATATAATATGATTTCATAACATAGAGATTGAGAAATTATGTGTATGAATAGATATACTGTTATTGAAAGAAGATGATCGCAAACCTAGAGATATGTCGACATAAATCCTCTAAACTAGAGTCAAACTTAATAGCAGAATTTACAAATTGATAAAGCAATCTTATAAACTTTAATTTGAGTAATTAGTTGATAACCTTAAGATTAATTGTTAATAGTGTCAAGTGAGTTATTAGCATATGATAGAAATTTTCATAGTCTAATAGTCAATAAAACAATTGCATAATAAAAGGTTGATTATTTAATAGTCTTAGGGGGATTCGTTACCTAGACACTAATTCTTAATATTGATTGTTTTCTAACTAATTTTTTTGTTTTCTACTCATTACTACTTCCTGTTTATTTTAATTTTTTAAGTTTAATTTTCTTTATTAAAACCAAAAATCAAATTTGTATGCTAGATAATAGGATAACGGTAATTAATAGTATTCATTATTTTTGTGAGATTCGACCTGAACTTACCTGTGCTAGTTATGGCTACGTCGTGCATTTGTGGTAAAATTAATATTGGTATAACAACATCCAATCAAGTTTTTGGTGTCGTTGCTGTAGACATTGATATTAGGAACAAGTGAATGCCATTACTCTAGTCATTATTTTTTTGTATTTATTTTATTTTTATTGCTTCTTGCTGTATTTTTGGCTTATTCATTTAATAACCTTTTGAACTTCTTTACATTAATAGTGTGTTTGTGATTTTAGAGATTAGGCTTTAACATCATCACCATAACTCACAATGGAAGGATGGAGTAGATAGTATTCTTATAGGAGCTACGATATGTCTTCGTAATATGCAACATTACCATATAAGAGAGAGGGGTTTCCTTACATATTTTTGGAGGCTTGATTGATATCCATACTGTGTTGCAACATTTGTAAGAGTAACAACTACAATCATGAATGTTGAATACCAATCTATATGTGGGAGCAACCGAGTATGTACAATCAACCTCAAATGAGAACAGTTACAATTCAGAATAGAGCAACTCTTACACTTATGGATGAAATGATTATGCTTCAGCTGAGTATTTACGAAACCAAGCATCTCAAATTAAGGAGTTAACCCTAGAAGTTATAATGGCTACTTTATTTCAAGAATTAATCATGAGGCATCAGAAAATAGAGGTTCGCATACAAAATATGGTGAATCGGATCGACCAACTGGTAGAGAAAATATCTAACGAGACATCAAGCAGTTTGGCTATTCCTGCATAAAAAGATCCTAAAGAACATGAATGCCAATCAACTTAGGAGTGGAAACGAGCTCCCAGAAGAAGAAGAAGCAGAAAAAGAAGAAAGCATTACAAATAAAATAATAGAATGCCTTATCAAACTTAAAACTATCTGATGTAAATTCGAAGAAAGAGTTTCTTTACCTAAATATCTTGAGCATAACATAAAATACTAAATGAGCCTATTAACACAACAGAGTGAAGAAAAGAAGAAGGTTGGCTTTATGGATGAAGTGGCATTCCAAGAAGATGAGGATGTAATTGTTGCTATTATAGAGAAGGATGAAGATATGACAGAGGTAGCAAACGTAGAAGAAGAGGAAGTATCCATCTATGAAGAGGAAGTAAAAGAGTGTCAAACGATAATTAAAGAAGAAGACAAGCCAGAATCCTTTATCCAGGAAGAGAAAGAAAAAGAGTGGACAAAGTTAGTTGAGGAACAACTGGCGAAGGAATAATATCGATTGATAATTCTCAGATTAGTGATTAGTAGTCTCAAGTGAGTTATTAGCATACGATAGGAATTTTCACGATCCAATTGTCAATAAAAAATTGGATAATAAAAGGTCAATTATTTATAGGTTTTAGAGGGATTCATAACTTAGACAATAATTCTTGATATTGATTATTTTCTAAGTGGCTTCTTTCATCTCTGCGTTCAATATTGTTGCTCACTTTATTTTAATTGTTTAAATTTAAATTTTCATTATTAAAATTTAAAAGAAATTGTCTTCACAGAATCAACCCATACTTGTCAGTACTAGCTATAACTACGTTGTGCAATTGCGGATAAATTAATATTGAGAAACTAAAATTAGTCAATCAATATATATATAATGATTTCTAATAGATATATAAACTAATTACACTCATTGAAACTTATATAAGTTTATGATGTCCACATATAACATCATTACTTAGCTATAAAAATTTAAAATTCTATTTTGAGAAGATTAACCATATATAAATGCTTAAAAAATAAAATTCATAAAACTAATGTATTGGAATTGTTATTACTATATTCATAATATGTTATAAGTTATGGCTATAACATGTCCAGATAGATTTTTTCCAATGTAGAGGACATAATTTGAATGTGGATATGTTAAAAATCAAATGAATATTATAGAGGAAACTAAAAAATATAAATCTTTCCTTTATCAATACATAATCACATTACAAAAATGAATTTATTGTAAAAATTAAAAGAAAAAATAGTAAACTCTCATTATTATAAATTATAATACTAAAAGACCTATATTGAAACTTGAAAGTTGAAAGACCCGTCTACATGTAAGTAAATCCTCTAAGTATTATAATTTATTCCATAATGAGAAAAATTATTATTAAATCTTAACTAGCAATTTATTCTATAATGACAAAAATTATTCTCAAATCTTAACCAGCAATTCTCAAATTCAAACTGTCAGCACTTAACATATAAACATTAAATTTTCTTGCTCTAAGATAGTCACCTTAAAGAGGAAAATTAAAAGCCAAGCCATAACTCCACAACCTAAGAGTTAAGAAATGAAGAGTGTTAAGGAGATGATTGAGTAGTCGATGGCAGTAGTGAGGATAGAGGATAGGAGTTGATTACACGACATAATGGCAACGATCTGGGAACAGTGAGTGGTGACCCAATAGTGGTGACCTAGTGAATTATAAGTGGCAATAATGGAGAAGTGAGTATCGAGTAGAGAAGGCAACAAACTAGCGAAGGGGAAAAGTCAACTAAGGAGATGCTGGAGAGGAGAGCAATAGTACAATGACGGCAGGGAGAGGATGATTTAGCTTGTGAAATGGTGAGGAGCAAAGAAAGTACCAAGGAACGACTAGGGTTATAATTTAGGAAAACTTATTAATTTTTCAAATTTTATGTTTTCAGTCAAGTATTGACTGATTTTTTAGGAATCAGTACCGACTAATACCTTAGTTTGATAAAGAATGAACTATTTTACTATTATTTTTTAGTTGGTGTGACACTACTGATTGGTACTAATCGAAACAACATGATATCTTTATTACTAACTAAAATATAGATGTCATAACTAGTCATATTTGCTACTATGTAACTTTTAAAAAAAAAGAATAAATAAAGCAAACCCACATTTAATTTTTAAGATTCTCATAAAGATATAATTTAAAATTTCATTAAAAAATTAACAAAAATTTTATGTGAAAAAATCTTGACACATATACCAATTAGATTAGCTAAAGTAGAAGTTGTCATGAGGACTTTTTTAGGCGTAGTGAAATCAAAATAATTTTGCTAAAGTCCTTATGTGATAGTTAAGCTTAAGTTGTAGATCTTAACTTAACCTTCCTTTTGTGATCTCGAACTAGCAAATTCATTTATTTTCGTGCTTTTCACATCACTCGTGTTTAAGTGTTTCACTTTACTCTCACAACATAAGTGTTTTGAATAAATAATCAAAATGGAAGATATGAGTTACAATAAAGCCAATCTTTTATTGATTAAATCTCGAAGATATAATATAATGGAACTTGAGTTTCTTCCTACATGAAAAACTCTTCAAGAACACCTCTCAAAAGAACTCACTAGTCATAGATCTCATAAAGAGCTTTCTCTTGAAGCTCTCAACTCTCTTATAGATGATTGAATGTATAATGCTTCACACAAATGAACTATAAAGGGTGCTTTTATATAGGCTTACAAGAACTTAGAGACCAAGTAAGCTAAAACTATCCAGTTTCTCCACTAAATCTACCAATATAGTTAGGAGATGTCACTTCTTCCACTAACTATACTAAGTTAGTAGGGAGTTATCCATTTTAGGCCACTAAATCTACTTTTGCACATGGAATAAATGTTTGGATGATTCTATCCATTTCCATGTCATTCAATCTACTTTCCTACTGCTTGAAGAAGTGCTCCAACTTTATTAGGTAGTTATTTAATTTCTTATGCCCCCACTAACATGTTCTTATCATATATATATATATATATACCTTAAAATTAAATGCCTCAATGAGCCTTCCGTTTAGCCATCCCAAGCCATCTTTATGTATGATCGATTTAAGCACGTGCATGGTGCAATCTTATTGCTTCAGGACCTAAATTAGCCAAGTTCGAGTCTTTATATAATAAACATCACATGTTTACATACCTTTTGACCTTTTCATTGAAGTTAAGTGCCTTCTCGTACCCTCATACTTAGCATTACTTAGTTGTGTTATCATCTTTTGATCTCACATATGAATCCTGAATCTAGTCAAAGATTTCCCCTAATTTCTACCAAGGCATGTCAACGCTCACATACTCTTAAGCGTTCATCGATAATTTCCACTTTTTTTGCCTAATCATAAATCTTTGCCTTGTTTCATCAACCTAAGTGCCAATCATTGGCTAAGACTTGCCAACACTCACACAATTTCATAATTGAGACTGAGGGGTCTAGCAAACTAACCCTACTAGAATAATTTAATGCCCTCATCGAAATAATTCGTCATTACTACTCTAAATATGGTTCCCTTTATATAGGCATATCACCTATGTACCATTTTTCCTTTCTATTAAGTTTGTCTTTGCTTGTGTTTAGATGCTCCTTTATAAGTAGCGATGACAAAATCGGCCAGGCTCGCTACGAGCAGGCCTGGCCCGACCCGTGGCCTGCCCATTACTTTCAAAACAACGTCATTTTAGAAGTTTTTTACTTAAAAAAATAAATGGCGGGCCTAGGCCACAGGCCAGTCAACTCGTGGCCAACTTATTGACATTCCTATTTATAAGGCCAGTTACTCCCAACTTAGCATAATTGTTGAATTAGACTTCTTCTTTCGAGTCTTCACCTCCTTTTTCTTAATCCTTCAGGAATATGCCACCCACCTTCCATTTTAGGCATTCATAAGAAAATTGTGTTCCTTCACAAATAAAACAAACAATATCCCATTTTGTTTAATTATTAGACTTACATTGAGAAGATTTGCATACTTTCTCCTTACCTTTCTGTGATTCATTTTGTGTCATGTCATTCTTCTCTCCCTCATCGCTAGTTTGAATGATTGGTGGGCATTGGATATCCACCAAAGTATTTGCAGCTACTATTATGCTAGGGAGGTCTTTTATGTTCTACATTTGAACCTCTTTTTGTGTCTAACTTTGCAAGCCACTTATGAAGTTGAACAACTTATCTTCCTTTAACATATTTTGCACGTCTAATATCAAAGATGTGAATTTTCTCACATACTCCCACATTGAGTTGTCATACTTTAACTGCTTCAAAGCTTCTCTAAAGGGTTGTGAAGTGTTATTAGGGAGGAACTAATTCCTTATTCATTTTCTCCCAAGTGTCAATAGGAGATCTACCTATAATGATGTCATTGCTGGTTCTCGTTTTCTACCACATCTTTGTATCGTCCATTATATATATATAGCCAGGATCAATGCCTTCTCCAAATCAAACAGCTTTGTCACTATAAGGTATTGTTAAGTCAGGAGGACTTTACGATGATTAATTTTGATGACAATCAAATAATAATAATGTTAGAAATAAATGAACTAGTTTGATGAGTGTGTTAAGTGTGCAGAAGTGCAAGACATAGAAGAAAAATACAAAAGAAGCGCAAAGCACAAAAGAAGTAAAGATACAGAAGAAAGAAAATACAGAAGGAAGCAAAACATAGAAGAAGAAAGACACAGAAGAAGAACACAGAAGAAGCGCAAAACATAGAAGAAACGAAACACAGAAGAAGTAAAACATAGAAGAAGTAAAAACACAGAAGAAGAAAAACACAGAAGGAAGTAAAACAAAGAAGAAGAAAAATATAGAAGAAGCAAAACACAGAAGGAAGCAAAACACATAGAAGCAAAACATAAAAGGTAGCAAAAAGTAGAAGAAGCAGAAGATACAGAAGAAAACACAGACGATACAAAGCAGAAGATACACTAGTACGTCGAACAGTTAGATAGTTGGAGTTAGTTACAGAACTCAACTAAATAACTATTAACAAGATTCAAGAAGCGGTTATCAAGAATCAAGAAGCAGTTGGAGACTTAGACTATAAATACTAGTCGTAGTCGAAGATTGAATAACTTTACAACTTTTCAACTTTTCAGAAAACCTTTGATCTTACATCTTTTGAGTGTTCAAGTGTATACTTAGAAAAGAAAATTTTCTGTAGTGCGATACCAAGAGAGCTAAACCTACTGTAGCAAAATCTGACAATATCTTTCTAGTAAGAGAAAGAAAAGGCTAAGAGCCTGGAGAGGCTAAGATAGCTAAAAGAATATTTAGTGTAAGAGACCTGAAGAGGCTCTAAAAGGAAGAAAGAATACTTGTAATTTGATTAAGTATAGTGAATACTCAGACGAATTTTGAGGACTGGACGTAGCCTACGGTTTAGGGTGAACTAGTATAAAATCACAGTGTCTATCTTCTATCTCTCAACTTATTCTATTTTGTTTTTTTTAAACAAGTATATAGAAGTTATTTGCGATTTATCTACGTAACAATTTTTGTATAACGTTAATGATAAAGTTAGAGAAGTTCCTATCAGAAATATTAAAGATTTTGTATTCATGAAAAGAATACACAATTCAACCCCCCTTTCTTGTGTATTTTGTCTATTATAAGTAATTTCTATATTAACATGTGATTTACTTCAATTGGTATCAGAGCTTGGTTTCTAAAAACCACCTTTACAAAGTGAGGACAAAGATCCATGGCTGAATCACATGTTTTTATAGTTGAAGGTGCCTTATTCACTAGACCTCCTGTGTTCAGATTATCATTATTAGAAGGACAGGATGCGGCTCTTCATAGAATCCACAAACATTGATCTTTAGGATATCATTGAGAATGGACCTTACGTACCAATAGATGATGAAGGAAATACCATTCCTTGTAACAGATGGTCAGTTGATCACAAAGCTAAATTTCAACTAAATTCAAAGGCTAAGTTCTTTTTAAGTTGTTCTTTAAGTAGAAGTGAATATAATAAAGTTCATGGATGCGAAACTGGAAAGGAGATGTGGAACACTCTATCCATCGCACATAAAGGCACAAACTAGGTGAAAGAGTCCATGATCAATATTCTTCTACATGAGCATGAGCTGTTTAAAATGAAAGAAGATGAGTCTATTGATCAGATGTTTGGATGATTTCAAACTATTGTTAATGGACTTAAAGCTCTTGGGAGAATCTACGATAATTAAGACCATGTTAGGAAGATTCTCAGAAGTCTACCAAAAAGATGGAGACCCAAAGTTACTGCAATATAAGAAGCCAAACACTTGAGCAAATTAAAGCTAGACGAATTGCTTGGTTCTTTAAAGATACATGAAGTAGAGCTTGATGCTAAAGACAAAGCTAAAAGAGACAAATCTATAGCATTAAAAGCTGGTCAAAAAAGTCACAAGACTCAAAAAAATAGAAGTTCTTCGTCAAAAGCATTAAAGATTGAAGAAGTCAAGAATGATGATACCAGTGAAACTGATCACGATTTAAGTGAAGATGATGACGAATTATCTTTCATTTCAAGAAAGATCAGAAGGATGTGGAAAAAGAAAGCAAAAGGAAGTAAAAATTTTTCTTTTAAGAAAAATAGCAAAGAAGAAGTCGAGAACGAAAAGACCTCTATCATTTACTACGAGTGTAACAAACCAGGACACTACAAGTTTAAATGTCTGTTGCTTAGAAAAGAACCCAAGAAGAGTAAAGGAAATAAAAAGAGTATGATGACAACTTGGAAAGATTTGGATTCATCTGAATCTAATTCTGATTCAGAAGCATCAGAACAAGCAAATATATGCTTGGTAGCTAAAAATGAGGGTGACGAGGAGGTAACTTCTAACTTTAATGAACTTTAAGATGCATATTTAGAATTGTTAGAAGATTCAAATGTTATACTAAAGTAGTATAGATCATTAAAAAGAAAGTTTGTCAAAAACTTGAGGAACACGAAAGTATTAGAAAAACAAAAAGTATGTCTTAAGAAACAAGTAGACGATATGAAGAAAAAAGTATCTATTAATAGATCTGAGGAAATTAGTCAGTTGAAATAAAGGATTAATTCTCTCTCAGCCAATTTATCAACCTTTACTGAGAGTACGAAGAAAATGAATGACATGATTAGAAATTATAGACAGTCTAATGATAAGAGTGGTTTAGGGTTTATTAAAAGAAATACTCGTTACAAAAAGAATTTTGTTCCTTATAAAAAGAAATATCACCAGTCTTCTTTTTATCACTCTATGAATAATCATAAGACTAACCCTAAAGGACCCAAGAAAATCTGAGTACCTAAAAAGAACATAATATCTACTATAGATCTCCTTCCTTGGAAAAAGCAGCCAACACCAATGGTATTTGGACAGTGGATGCTTACGACATATGACGGGAAGAAGGTCTATGTTCCTAGATCTTCAAAATAAGAAGGGAGGATCAGTAACTTTTGGAGACAACCAGCA
>JANIIA010000002.1:46184076-46212451 GCA_027478495.1 Erythroxylum alaternifolium | reverse complement strand
TATTATTAAGATTTTTGAAAGCATGATTGATGTAAACTGTAAACTAGTAAAGTATACAGTACAACTGTACAATATATTAATATGGAATATTTTGTAAATTTTAAAAATTTTAGGGACTATTTTATAAATTTAAAAAATTATCCGAAATGGTATCCGGTACTGACCGGTACTGGTACAGTTCCGTTCTAGAACTCAATCCGATATTGAATCCAATATGATATTCATAACTTTGATAAGAGAGCATAGATGCATAGTTCTTCCTATTGTTTCCACTCAGCTTAAATATGTGTACTAATTCTAAACTCATCATCGTCCGCAGGAAACAATAGGGTACCATTTCAAATGAAAAAAATCATGAAAACCAACCAGAAAAACTTTGAAATGAAACTACATGTTGAAATAGTGATTGTTGAATATTGGCACTTTCAAATGATTCTAATGTACTGAAAACAATGATGAACATAAAGCAGATTGAAGAAGAGGAAGAGAGTTGTCTTGTTGTTTAGGTACACATTGGAGGTAGTGGGGCTACTGGTCGGGGCCCAAAAAGGAAATCCTGAACTATTGTTGAACCGGACAAAATTGACATTGGACCACCACTACTCGTGGAGGATCATTCGTTCTGCACCCTCTTGCTTTGCTATTGCCCGCAGGGACCGCAACAAATTATCACATAGAAACAATCACTTAAACGGTCATTTAAGAAATGTTTTTCTTCCGGACGATGAAGCCCATCGTACAGTGTAGAACCCAATAGCTATGTAGGAAAGAAGAAGGCAACACCGATAACTAGAGGTCCTAGAGCAACAGAAGGGTCTTAGGTAGCTCTATAACTAGAAATATGAAGAATCGCCAGATGCTTCCATCAAAAGTTTGGTGCCTTTGAAGTCACATGCGATCGGACGTTATCAAAATGTGTTTATTTTATCTCTTTCCCTGTCATAATCCATTAACATCCAACTACGAGAGATTTATATAAATTGAATGGATAAATAGTCATAGAATATAATAGACATGCGGCAATAAAAACTGCACCGGAAAAAGCATGAGCATAACAAATGAGTGAAAAGTAGGAAGACTGTAAATTTAAAGCCTGACTTCGCTTTATCGTTAAGCACACTAACTCTGGATATCCAGGTGGAATTCTTACCAGGAAAAAAGACAGGAAGTCTGCACGCTGGCTTTCACATTATTACACACAGGAAGAAGTGGTTGTCAAGGGTCCCATTTCCGGGGCAGTTTTAATTAGACGTGGTTTGAACTTTGAATTGAACAGATATGCTGAGGATAGGTGCGCGCGATGAGTCTCAGTCACGGGCAGCACCGCCTCTTAACAGTACCGCCCACGCTGTGAAGTGGCCCACAAAAACATTTTCCAGAGAATTTATACTGTTTGGTGTTAGGAGAGGAACCCTCAACTCGTGTGGACCAAGAGTAGTTTAATACAACGTTTTAAAAATTGGACCGATGATTGAATAAGAGAAATAACTAATTTAAGGGTTAATGGTTCAATCAGAATTTAACTGTAATTGAACCGGTGATTAATAAATATATAAAATTTTATTTTATATATAATATATAAAAGATAATTTTTAAACATACTTTTTAATTATTTATCTAACTTAAACTTTCAAATTTTAAAACATACAAGTTTTTTTTAAATTCACCAACACAACACAAAATAAGATAACTAAGTTCACTAGTCATGTTTCATCAAAAAGATAAAAAAAAAAGATCAGTAATCATAATATTTATTCACTATAGTTGTAAAAGTTTTGATTTTTAAAGGAAAACTCTTCATTTGAAATGAATCGGCCGGTTTTTTCTTTCACCGGTTTAGCGGTTTTTACCGATCGGACCGTAAAATAAACTGGTGAGTCACTCACAAAAAATAAGGGCTAAATCGGACCGTTTTATACTCCGGTTTACCGATTTACCGGTCCAACCAACCGGTTCGGTCCGATTTTAAAAAAACTGGGTTAATATGATGCTGTAGAGAATCATGTTTAAGTTGCTCAGCCAATTTTAGTTGTAGCCATATATGCATTGATGCCGGTGCCACCGAATGTTTATGATAACAATTAGTCAATTAACACAATTATCTCTTTCATTTATTCAGCTGCTGATTGGTACGAATTCCCTGTCGTGTGAAGCCTCTGAACAACTTGTTTGACTAGAGTTGGAAGACTAATTTAGAGTTCTTGGCTAATTAATTTGCAGCCAACCACCAAATGAATGGACCATAGATTGAATGGAAAATTCAATGCACACAGGAACCAGGCCAACATGAATAGCTGACTGCATTTAATGCTCCAAAAAACAACCGGCTGTTTTGGATATTTGGATCTCTCAATTTGCCAAAATCGGACGGGTACTACTCATGGCATTTTCCATTTGGATAATCAATTCTAAAATATCTATTTTTTAAAAAAAATTCAATTTAATTTTTAAAATTTTAAATTTTCAATTGAGTCATTAACCTTTTAAAACTTTAATAATTAAATTCAAAACTTTAGTTTCATTAATAATTTGTTGATTTGATTAATAAAATCTTTGTTGTTCATGATATATAAGTGTCTACTCGAAAATTTTTTTTCTATTTCAATTAAACTATGACCATTACTTTTTTAGGTAGATATCTGTATGTCATGAACAACAAAAATTTTATAGTAATGAAAGTAATGTTTTGAATTAAACTATTAAAAATTTAAAATATTAGCTGCTAAATTAAACATTTTAAAACCTTGGACACTAAATTAAAAATATTTAAAAGTTTGAAGCTTTAATTACCCTTTTTCATTTTTGTAATATCATTTCTTAGAAAACAAATTAGAAGGCACTTGATGTGACATAAAGGCCTTTTAACATTTAAGATACTTATATAAGCTTCTTAAATTTGTCAAGGAAAAGGAAAGGTGGGTAGTATCGGGATCAGATCCTCTATCTAAGCATACTTTGTCCAACTCTATCTACCGTTAAAAATGTTGTCGTTCTATTTAAAATTTAGAGGGTGAGTAACTTGGCTTACTTATTTGCTGCTTACATTAAGTGACTAATCTTCAAGCCAAGACGCTTCAACCGTATGAAACATGTAACCTTCAACCTTCAACCTTCAAGCCATTATTCTTTCTTACCATCCTTCAATTGTATCAAACACGTCAAACCCAATCCTAAGTCATCGTTTTCTTTTTCGTTTTCCCACTGAGATAAAACTTATTTTTAAATGATAACAAAAACCACCTTCCGTCATTGTGTTTGCCCTGTTGTGCTATACAAAATGGATTACTTTGAACTTGCAAGGGGATTGGGTCTCGTGTTATTGAAATATGTTATTGTTTGTTATTAACAAAGTGTTGCAATAGAGGAAACTGCTAGTCTTCTCCGTTTATTGTGCTTTGAGAAGTCTAAATATGTTACCCCATGATTAGGCCTCAGAGGTGCTTTTAAAGGATTAGAAACTTCCTAATTAGTGGCTGTTTATCTGAAAATGACAGTTTGAGTTGATTTAAAACCTCTTTGATGACTTTTGAGATACTTAAAATAACTAATTCTACATAATGTTTGAATTCAAGTTCTTTTTGAGCTAAAGTATAAGCCTTAACGATTAACCTTTCTTGACCTCTGAACTCTTTTAAACTTAAACTGGTTGAATTTAAACCTTAAAATGTAGGTCGAGATAAGTATAAGTTTGAACATGACTTCAAAAGAAATTTGAAGAAGTCAAGCTTAAGCATTCAACATGAAGAAATTCATTCCGCTGAAATTTGTTTGAAAATTTTGGAAGGAATTCAAACTTTTTGGTGCTATTAGTTTTGGGCTTTCAAGAGTAAAGATATTTTACAATTTTGGTTAGTCAAACATCGAAATAGTGAATATTATATAAGCTTCTTATACTATCTGGCTTCTTAAGCCATGAATTCTAAGACTGACTGGGGAACCTTTACCTTTAGTATAAACTTTTTTTCCTCTATTTTTGGTGGGAAGGGAAGAGTTGGATATTGATTTAAAACTTTCATTCCTAAACTGGTATTTATGAATAGCTACTACCAATCTCATATATTGAATCTGCCAGTTATTAATGATTGCTGACAAGCTTGTTCTGACTTGCATATATTGGCTACTTTTAAATGTTTTTGGACCCATATAGACTCAAAGAATCTTTTGAGTATCATAGGATAGAATAAAAATATTGTTGAGATATGATTTCTGTGAGTTGTTTATGATGTATAAATATAATGCATGGTTCTCTCTATTAAACTTATGTTAAAGGCATTTAATCGCTTACAATTCTTAGGGTGAACTAGGACATGATAATTATATTTTTGTTATATTTACCTTATTCTTTATTATTTTTATTCCTTTGGAGAGGGAGAGGGTATGGATGTTGTAGGAGTGGTGCTGCTGCTAGGCACAAATATGGAAACTTGTAGAGAACTTGTTTTTAAGTACTTGTAGTAGTTAAAAGAAGTCAGATTTTGTGAGCAATGAATATGCTTAGAATATGAGTCACATTTGGTTTTGGAACTTGTGCAATCTAACATTTTTTTTCTTATATACACTTCAATAGTAATGCCATAGCACTAATCAAGATGGACTGCAATTTTCTCTATAATAGAACTTAATCTTTTTCTTTTCCTTCGTGATGAATGCATTATGGTTATATATTAAGTTATTATTCGATGGTTACTTTATGTTCTATAACCCATTTTTTCCCTTTTATGTATGTTCTTGAATTTTTTTCCTATTTTTATTCTTTACAATATTTAGTTTATTTAAGGTTAACTGCTAGTGTTCTTGTCGATGTATTTGGATTCTAACCAGTTATTTAGTATAATTGCATATTTCTATCTTAGCCATTTTCATTGCTATTTTTTTCAAATGAATAGTCTAGTGAACTAAATCCTTAGGAAGCTCCTCTCAGCAAGTAGGTATGTTATTTGGTGCTAGAATTCATCCTTGATTATGTGACTTAGTCATATCCTGTTGTCTTTTTACCAATATTGTTTATCTCTACAATCTAGTACTATGTGAGAAAGGTATATCCACATTCATGCTTTTAGTAAATATTTACAAGGCATGCACACACATATGAGCATAAAGCAATTTTTTTCATTGTTTGTTTAATTTATGGTAAGCATACATGTATTACCTCTTTTTTGATGAAATTGTTTTAATCTTTGTATGCCAACAAATCTCTAGTGTTTATGTCATTAGAAGATGATAATATTTCATTTACTCCTTCATGATCCGATTTATGTTTCTTACTTGAATTTTGTGGAGTCTCATTTAGAGCTTGCTTCATATGAAGCCTAATATCATGTAGAACTTTATCACAAATAGGGGCACTGCCCTTTCAACCTACAAGATGCTCCTTGAATAAATGAATACCGCCACCCTTGAACAATTTAGCACAATATATAAACTTCAAGAGCACTCTTTCCCCGGCCTTGATCATTTGACAATGATGTTAGGGTTATGTAAATATAGTGTCCTGAAAAGCAAGTATATTTACATATAACTTTATTTTCTTCCAGTTACAATATTGTAATGAAAATATTTATTATTAATAAAACAAAAGAGTTTGGTTTTATTTGTACAATTTGCATGCTCGAGCCTTTATTATACCAAACTGATTGGTCCCAATCTGATAGATTAGAAAGGACTGTAAGCCCCTAAAAAATTTACACAAATGCACTAGCATACATTTTGATGAGACCTCCTTTTTTGAAAGTACCTTGGCATAAATTAGTGTGGCATAAAGGTTCCAACCCAAGGTATGCCTTTATCTTGTGGCTTGCTTTCTTTAATAAGCTTCAAATAAGGGATCAGCTCCTTTATACTTATATTCCTAATCATTGCTTTGTGCTACTTAGATAATGAATCTAAAAACCACCTTTTCTTTGAATGCTCATTCTCAAAATCAGTGTGGCTACACTGCCTTAGCCACTTTCAAATAAACATTCCCAACTTGTTAAATCTCCCATCCATTCTACTTTGGTTTAACCAACCTCAAAGCCACAGAAACATTGACCTCAACATTTTTAACATTCTTCTTTCTGTTATTGTGTACAACTTATGGTTCTAGAGAAACCTTAGAACCTTAAAAAATGCAGCCATAGAAATGGGGTATATTAATACTAAAGTAATCTTCCAAGTAATGGAACAACTCAGCTCAAACACTAAGAGAAGGTAAATAGAGGGTTCTGGCTTGTTATCTTGCTCCTCCTAATTTTATTTTGTAGGTGTGCTACTCACTCATCTGCATTATTTATCAATGTGAGCATATATGCAAGGCATGGATTATTTGTACGGATTCAGGAAAATGAAAGGAAACTCACCCTCTTTGTCAGCAAGAGAGGCATAAGATGCAGTAATGGTTGAACCTACAAAAGTTCTGAAGAATGTACATGGCATCTCAAGCTACAAGGTTGGATCTAGGGTAAAGGAGCTCGAAGGAAAAGCTGACTTCAGTGAAGGATGGTTTCAAGCGAATGATATTAGAAATCTTGGAAAGAGATGCTACAAGAATGCAGTGAACAAAATGATAATTTCGGGAAAGGAATAATTTCGGGAAAAAAAGTCTACTCAAACCAACGTATGAGAAATGACAATACTAGGATGTTTTGTATATGGGCTTCTATAGTTTCATTTCATGTGTATTGCAATGTGGAGCATGTATTTACTTTAGGCTGCAACTTTAGTAAGGCTATTTTGGGTGGGTTGATTTTGTTTTTGGTTTGGTATGAGATCTGTTTTTTAGACAATCTCCACCTATGTATATAAAACCTTATTTCTTAATTAATTATATAATTGATTTATATAAAAAAACTAGTTATAAGGTACCAAGGTTCCTTTGTAAGTAATATATATATACATGGAGATCTATGGTAAACGTTTATATTATTATAATCTAAAATTAATTGATTCACAGTCAAATAATCAAGTTGGTCGCTTAATTATTGTTTAGACTATAATGTTGCGATTTACCTCTGTGTAAGTAAATCCGCCAGTTATTAATGATTAATACCTTCAATGCACATGACTGATTGCATATCATTAATACCTTCAATGCACATGACTGATTTACTTATGGTACTCTTTTTTATGTTTATTTCTTAATTTCAATTATTGCATTTGATGTTAATATTGCATTTTATTAATAATTGTATAATTAATTAAAAATGCAATTTTGATTGATAGGCACAACAAACATTTAGTTTTTGACAATTTGGGAGTGTATATCAAACCAAACAATTTGGGAGTTGGTATTTGCAATGAGAAGTGTGGTTGTTCTCTTCCATGCTTTGGTGACATGTTTTGTATTTGCAAAAAAGGAAATAGCAGTTAGTGAGTTACTCTTTATAGCTTTATGTCTCAATAACATTTTTCGTATATTAGAGAAGTCAAATTCTCATGCAATGTTAGCTCAAACCGTGAATCTTAGACATCTCTTGGATAGTTTTTGGTGATAACTAGATATAATTTGGTTTTATGTTAGAGAGTGGAGATAGAATGTTGTTTTGGAAATGTAGGAGGCCTCTTCATGTAAAATGATGCAATCTCTCTATTGTATGTTTTATTGTCCTCTTTCCTAAAAAAATTTCAGGGAGGAAAATTTGTGAACAGTGTTTTGGCACTCAAATCCTATTCTAAATGGAAGCGAATTGATGGAAATGGAATATGGAAATTTGGGGGAACCGTGAAACCTACCATGTCCATAAAAGCATTTTCAAGGAAAAATGCAAAACCATTAATGAATTCTCAGTTAAGGAACTCATCAATGAATGAGAAATCATTGGACGCCCTATACGCTAAGCTAAACTCTAAGAAAATGGTAAAGTACTTTAAAAGGTTCTAACCCACATAGATATAAGAGACAATTACTAAGTTTAAAATCTTTATAATTTTGGCAGTCCAGTGATTCCATGAATTACTTGTTAGAGCTTTATTGGTAAACAAGAAGTCAGACGAAGTTGCAAAGGTAAAAAGTTATGCACTCGTTATATTTTCTAACATTATGAATTGCAGCAAATCAAAATAGGTAATTAAGAGTTTTGTATAACACCAAGCTCCATTATTATTTGAAATTAGCTTTTGAACAATTTCGACAAAATAAGTTTTCCTTTTCGAAAACGAAAAATCAGAATATCATTAGAAATTGACAAATTATCTCATCCCCACTCCCTAATGAAGATATTTGCATTGCATTGTAAATCCATAGTTCTTATATTTTGGTATGAACAAGTGTTACAACAAATCTTGCTCGTGCTTATGCCTTTTTTCGCTTGCAATAGTTAGTTGAATCGGTTCTAAGTAAGCTTGATGAGGAGTTTGAACATCGAATTGCAAGTTTGGTGCTACTCTGAAGTCAACTATTAGATCAAGGGTTAGTGATATTGGGATTGCGTAGAAAACTTGAGTTTTGAGGTAAGAAGACTCTTTTTCTACATTGCAGAGAAGATAACGCAACTAACTCTACATTGAATTTGACACCATCTGTGTACCATTCTTAATGCTTTAATGTTTTTTCTTAGGTTCTATATTTTGTGTATAAAGATTATGTTTTAAGATGTTTGACTGACCAAGATGACAATTTAAGAAAGCTTGTCAATTAGCATATGCTCTACTTATATTAAACAATCTTTTTACTATTCATATGTATTCTCATTTGTTATGTTTGCTTATTTTGTCTATCCCTGGTTGAGTCCTTTGTTTTGTTACCTCTTAACCTATGTGTTTGCCTTCTAATGGTTTTGATGATTGTTTATTGTTTGAAAAAAATGCTAGGAGAGTTAATGTTATGGCTTTCAGGGAGCTAATGTTATGGCTTTTAGGTCTTGTACATGAATCATCACTTTGGATTTCTCCTTTTAATGGGGTATTTGAAAAGCTTCCAATTGAAGCATCAGGATGGTAACTTTGTATTGGTTTTGGATCAAAAGTGGTGACAACTTTGAGAGGTAGTATTTGGGAACACCATAAAGATTCCATGCATTTGATCAAACAAACTTAGGAAAAATCATAGTTAATCATGAAAATTTAACTACGATGTGTTCATGATAGTTGATACTAGTTTCTATAAAGCGAGTTTGTTCAGACAACTAATGATACTGAAAAGTAAAAGGAAAAAGCTATATGATATATCAATTCAAGAGAGTAAAATTGAACTTCATAAAGAATTTAATCCAAGAAAATAGTAACTCTATACAATTCTGCCAAATAAACTTCGAAGTGCTCTAGAAGCTACCCTTAGTAAAGTTAACATCCATGTCGTAAGAAGAATGTTAATTGGTTATGAGATGGAGAAAATCCACATAGCAAGATTATTTTTCTCAATGACAGCCTTAAGAACACCAAGAAATTTATAATATTAACTTTCACATCATCACACAATTTTAAACTTATATCCCTTAATCTCTTAGAGTTTTGCACCAATTGAGTCACCCCTCTTGTCGTCACATTCAGGCAACCCTCCAGGTCTAATTGCAACAATCCAGGGCATTTTTTTGAAATCACTTTCGATGCTTCATTGTCCATTCCTGCCCCTGTGCTTGCAATATCTCCAATTTAGGAAGTTCAAAGATTAAATCAATATTCTTTATCCCCAAACATCTATTCATCTCCAAATGCATGATTTCCTTACAATTTCTCATAACTTCTTTGATCCCCTCTTCTATGATAGAAGGACAATAACTGATCTTTAGCACTTCTAATTCAGAGCAAGACAAGATTGGAGGACAAGATTCTGCAACTAAACTAAGTAATTCATTAGAGATAATTGAATATGAGAGATCAAGCTCACTCAAACAATTTGCATAAAAAAACACGAATCAATAGAAGGGATTCCAATTCCATCAAGAAAAATTGAACTCAACCTAGAAATGCTTCGCATAGTCATAACAGTCCCATTCTGAGATATAAAATCATAGTCACTACTTTAATAAGTAACATGCAGTTCAAAGACAACACAAGTAGGGACCTATATATAATAAAATGATTACTGGAAACATCTATCTTTTGCAAATTCTTGATCTTCGTTGACAAATCAAGCAACCTCTCATTTGTCACAACTCCAAATCGCTCGAAAGTCAAAGACCTAGTTGGATTAAAACATTAACTCAAGCATCGGAAACAACAACCCAATTTTCGAAAGAACATTATCTCACACAGAGCCTATCTTTGAATAGTTAAGTGTCTTTAAATTCTTCAATTTCGATCCCAAACTTTGCACACTGATCAAACAGAAATGGGATTCGTCGAAAATATTGAGGGATTCAATAACTAATCCAGATCGAGAGATTAGGTTGAAAACCGAATCAAGGTCTCCGTAAAAGTCGCACACTTTGATGAGATTGAGATTCAGGAATCTGAGTACTATGAGGTGTAGGAAAGGGGTAAAGAGAGAGGAGATGGTGAGAGTGTGGCGGAGGAGATTGGTGACGAAGAGGAAGCAATCGCAGACTAAAGAGAGGGGTTCTAAATGGCAATAGTGGTCTAGGGATTTAAGATTAGTTCCCAACATTCTTCTCGTAAGTCCGCATGCCTCCTGTTGTTGTTACTCTGCTCCATTTGTTGTTTGAAAGGCCGTTGGCTAGAGAAAGTGAAGGAATCTGTGGAACTCGTGAGAATGAAGATGGTGAGGATGTCAAGCGATGTTGAAAATTGGAAGACTAACCGTCAGCTTGGCTCATAAGTGGTATGTGTCAACTAATAGAGTTTGTGAATTTTTATAAATAGAACGATAACGTTTTTAAAATTAGACAAGATTAAATTGAGGATTCTTACACATAGGGATATGTCAATGGGCTGGGCCATGGAGGTGGGCCAGGTCATTTGTTTTTTTTAAAAAAAACTTCCAAAATAACGTCGTTTTGCCGTTTTGGAAGTAACAGTCAGGCTACGGCCCATGGCCAGCCTGACCTTGGCCCTGTGGTTAACTCATGACTCGGTTAGCCCTGGCCAAAAGAGGACTGGGCCGGGCCGGGTTTGACACTCCTACTTGCAAAAAGGATTTGTACCAATGTAGTATCACGTAGAAGTTGCCTTTATAGCATTAATGGAAATGGCTTGTAATAAACATGTAAATTAGGATTGTTAAAGCTGATTAACTAACTCTGCAAGAGTTCTTCTCTTTTGGCTGTTTTGAGAGACTTGCCAGAAGGCATCTGACAACATCCCTCTCGTCTTGACCTTTGACAATCCCCAGTTGGAACACCCAATAACTAAATTTATACGCCCAAAACAGACTTTATCAGCGGTATCCATTTTCTCCGCGGCTCAATTTTTCCCATTAACACCAATTACCGAGAAAAAGGAAAAACGATGAATCTACGATTTCTACGCTTCCGTCGACCTTTTCAATTTCCAAGCTTTTAACAATTAATTGCTTAAGCAAAGCTTATGGTGAAACATTAAATGTGGTAGGTTGGCCAGAGGTCATTAAATGACCCTCTTGATTTGTTATAAACCTTTGCTCCTTGTCATGCATTACATACTAGCCAATCCTTATACCCCTTATCAATGGAGCTTAGAGACCTCCTTGTCTTTGGGCTGTCGTTTGTCTTCTTTGTCCTATGGTGTCACCGTTGTTTTGTCAGCGGTGGCAACGCAAGGAAACTCCCGCCAGGCCCGCCTGGGTGGCCACTTGTGGGCAACTTGTTCCAAATTATGCTCCAAGGCCGTCATTTTATCTTTTCAATACGTGATTTACGTCCCAAGTACGGACCAATCTTCACCATGCAAATGGGACAGCGAACCCTTGTTATCGTCACCAGTCCCGAGCTTATTCACGAAGCCCTGATTCAAAAAGGACCAATATTTGCCAGCCGGCCACCCGATTCTCCAATCCGGCTAGTGTTCAGCGTCGGAAAATGCGCTGTTAACTCTGCTGAATACGGTCCTCTCTGGAGGACCCTTCGCCGGAATTTCGTGACAGAGTTGATTAGTCCAGTGAGAGTGAAGCAGTGTAGTTGGATACGAGACTGGGCATTAGAGAACCATATGAAGAGGCTTCAAAATGAGGCCTCTGAAAAAGGTTTTGTTGACGTGATGGACATCTGTAGGTTCACGGTGTGTAGCATCCTGGTGTACATATGCTTCGGCGCTAAAATTCCTGAGGAGTGGATCAAAGACATTGATAGCGTGACAAAAGATGTGATGTTGATAACAATGCCACACCTTCCGGACTTCTTGCCAATTCTCACTCCGTTGTTTCGCAAACAAATGAAGAGAGCCAAAGAGTTGAGAAAGACTCAAATGGAGTGCATGGTTCCGTTGATAAGAAAAAGACGAGCTTTTGTGGAGAAACATGAAAGCCCTAACTCAGAGATGGTTAGTCCAGTGGGTGCAGCCTATGTGGACTCTCTCTTCAGCCTACAAGCACCTGGGCGTGGTCATCTTGGTGAAGAAGAGCTGGTCACAGTTTGCTCGGAGCTGTTTGTTGCTGGGATTGACACTACTACAAGCGTGCTCCAATGGATTTTCTATGAACTTGTAGTGAACCAAGACATTCAAGAGAAGTTATACAAGGAAGTTGTTGATTGTGCAGGAAAAGATGGGTTTATCACAGAAGAACAAGTAGACAAAATGAAGTACCTCAATGCGGTAGTTAAGGAGACTCTCCGAGTTCATTCTCCGGCGCACTTCACCTTGTCACACGCAGCGACGGAGGAGACGGAGCTTGGCGGGTACAAGATTCCTACCAACGTATACGTCGAGTTCTACCTAGAGTGGATGACTGAAGATCCGAGTTTGTGGAAAGATCCTAGTGTGTTCCGACCCGAGAGGTTTTTGGAGGGCGACGGAGTTGACGTGGACGTGACCGGAACTAAAGGTGTGTTGAAAATGTTGCCGTTCGGGGCTGGGAGGAGGACGTGTCCGGGGCTATCACTTGGGCTGCTCCACGTTAACTTGATGCTTGCTCGAATGGTCCAAGCTTTCAAATGGGTACCCGTGCCCAGTTTCCCACCCGACCCGACTGAGGCTTTTGCCTTCACAGTTGTGATGAAGTACCCTCTTAAAGCAGCAATATTAGCTAGGTGAAATAAAGTATTAGTATTTATTGTGGAAATTGCATTTCTTCGAGCGTTGTCGGTTTTAGTTACCAATGAATTGGTCTTTCTGCTACTTTTTATACGAGGAGTTTAGAACATTTGTTTTCTGAATAATTACACACCCACCCTTTTTCGTAGTTTGAATTTGTAACCTTCTACTCGTATAAAAATATCTTTACCGGTTGGGGCATAAGTTAAATAGCTTCTTAAATGTTGTCCAGCATTGCCCACGTGAAATTCTGTTCCGTGTATAAATGAAATGAGTCAATGCAATCAGTTTCTCCATCTTGAGAAAATTCATATCTTTCATCACAGTACTTTTGTCTGTCTTTTAGTTGACTGTCCCTAATCTTATGAACGATTGTTGCATCCCTATCACAGATGGTAAGGGCATACATGATTGGGTCTTCTTGCCATATCTCTTTGGTTGCTCAATGGTCCTTTTTCACAACATTGTTCTATCTCTTGAACTAGAGTTTTCAACCTCCTTAACATCTAGTTCAAGCCATTATAGTACCACCTTTGGATCATTATTACTTATTATTTGTCTTAACACATTCTTTTCATATATTTGCCTCAACATATGTTGCTCTCTAAGCACCGTCTCCTTGAAAGTTACCTTAGACTTTTTACCAAGCATATCAAACTTAAGGTTATCTTGTTATGTTTGTCATCCTTCAATAAGCTCTTAAGTTTCATCATCTCTTACTTACCAAGATGACTCACCCGCTTGTGTAATACTACAATGCTTTCTTTCATCCTTGAAGATTGAGACATATCTATCAATCTCATTACTACCTTTCTCATTAAGAAATAGATTATATGTTGTAATTTTCCTTTCATCATAATTAAAACACCTTTTACCACCTTAAGATGTTTATTATCACTTGAAAACTTAATTATACCATTGACTATTAAGAGTACTCATATAAATTAGATTCTTCAAAAGCTCATAAATATACTAGACATCTAATGTTCTAACAATTATATCATGCACTTTGATTTATACTGAATTACTTAAGACTTATATTCATATATTTTTATTAATTATTTAATTAAATTTTAACTAACTCTTTGAACATTTTAAATGTCATATTAAGCACTTTTATTTTGTTTTTAGTATAAATTGATTTGCACTTTTACCCAAAACTAATTTCAATTAGTGATTTAATAAATTTGTTAGAGTTCAAATTTAATTTTTAAAATATTTATTATGAAATATTTTCATAATCTTTTTAGTTAAAAGGTAATAATATTCATATTTATTTGCATCTACCTTAAACATTTCAATTTCTCTAAAATGATTAAACAATGTACTATTGATTAGTAAAGTTAATTCAAACTAGGATAAGGAATACAAATTTTCATTTTCATCTAAACAAACAATTTAATTATGTTTGTATTTATTTTGGCTGAGATAAGATAAAGGAGATGACTTTTTTCCTATCACTACTTAAATCCAATTGGTTATAAAAAAATTAAAAAGGAGAATAAATTTCTTAACTATTAATCCAATTCTTGGTATTCAAAAATTAGGTTAATTTAAATGACCAACATATGGGCATAGGTTCTATATAACTTTGAAGTATTAAGTTGGAGAATGACTATCAAAGATAAAATATTTAAAATTTATGTAACACTTATACGTATGTAGATTTATCTAAAATTATGAAATGCGATTTTCTTATGTTAATATCTTTTAACTTGAAGGATAACATAATAAAAGAGAGAGAAGAAAAACTATGAATGTGTTAATACATTTAGCAAGTTGCTGTGAGAAACTTTTATAGATCGAACAATAACATGTAAACAAACCTGACTCTATGTTGTTTGATATTCATGATGAAAGTTTATCTACTCTTGCTTTCTTATTTTTCTTCGTTCTTTCAATGGTGCAAGAACTTCCATTCTTGCAATATCTGTTTTTCGTAACTTCTATTGAAGGGAGAGGGAAGGGTTATTGTTAAGTAACCCTAATAATTCTAATTACCTTTAATAAGACCAATAATCATTATTTTGGGCCCACCTTTATATTAGAATCCATTAAAGTAATATGAGCCACATTAATTATTAAAATTAATATAACAATCTCCCACTTGGCCCATGTTACGACTTGGCGATTCAACAATAAAACTTTCAGTGCACACAATACATTGAATCGATCAAGCCATCCTTAAGTCAATTAAGATGATGGGATCATGGTGGCCACAAGTTATACAATATGATTCCTTCTATGTATCACATAATCAACTCAACTCATAAAACTTTAAGTGGGTAATTATGTAATTGTTATCTCACAAAAACAATTATTGTATACAACATAATATGGATAACAAGTAAATGAGCAAAAACAACTGTGACTGTAATTGAATTCATAAGTGTCAAGCAAGACAATTATACGTATATATACATGTCAGAACTTTATGTTAACAAGGACTTATCTATAATGCCCATCCGTTCAACATAGCCAACAAATTTTTTGGGCAGTAAGCCTTTAGTTAATGGATCCGCTATCATTAGATCTGTACTAATATGCTCAATTGACACTTTATATTTTGGCACTTCTTCTCTCACAGACAAATACTTCAAATCCATGTGTTTTGCACCTTTTGAATGCTTGTCATTCTTAGGGAAAAAAGGCTGCAGAATTATCACAATAAATTCTTAACGGTCTAGCAATACTGTCGACAAAACCAAGACCTAAGATAAAGTTCCGCAACCACAATCCATGAACCGTGGCCTCAAAGCACGCTACAAATTCAGCCTTTATAGTGGAAGTAGCAATGACAGACTACTTTCCACTTTTTCACGAAATTGCTCCTCCAGCTAATAGGAACATATAACTGAATGTAGATTTCCGTGAGTCTACACAACTGGTATAGTCTAAATCCGAGTAACCTATCACTTCAAGATGGGTTGATTTTATGTATGTGAGCATATAGTCCTTGGTGCCTTGTAAATATCTAAGGACTTTCTTTACAACTTTCCAGTGGTCTATTCTAGGATTGCTTTGCTATCGACCTAGCATTCCAATAGCAAAACTGATATCTGGTCGAGTACATGTTTGAGTATACATTAAGCTCCTAACTATTGACATATAAGGAATAGACTCCATTTCCTTATGTTCCAAATCGTTTTATGGACATTGCATTTGACTAAATTTGTCCCCTTTCTAAATTGGAACTATCCCTACGAAGTACTTTTTTATTTTAAATCTTTCTAATATTTTCTCGATATAACCTTTCTGAGACAATTCTAACAGTCCTTGTGATCTATCACAGAATAGTTCTATTCCGATCACATAGGATGCCTCACTCATGTCTTTCATTTCGAAATTATTAGAAAGAAAATTCTTGACATCATGTAACAAAGCCATATTATTCGCAGCAAGAAGGATATCGTCAACATAGAGGACTAATATAATGAACTTGCTCCCATTGACCTTCATATAGATACATCGATCAACAGTATTCTCTACAAAACCGTAAGATGTAATGGCCTCATTAAACTTAAGATACCATTGTCGGGAAGCCTGTTTCAGCCCATATATTGACTTCTTTAATTTACACACTAACTTATCCTTTCCTGTGGTTTTAAAACCTTCTGGTTGATCCATATACACTTCTTCTTCCAAGTCACCATTTAGAAAGGTGATCTTTACGTCCATTTGGTGAAGCTCTAAATCATAATGAGCTACTAGGGCCATAACAATTCTTAAAAAGTCCTTCTTTGAAACTGGAGAGAAGGTCTCTTTATAGTAAATGCCATCCTTTTGAGTATAACCTTTGGCAACAAGTCTAGCTTTATACCTTTCAATGTTGCCTTGTGAGTCACGTTTGGTCTTAAAGACCCATTTACAACCACTTTCTTTGCACCTTCCGGTAACTTAGCTAATTTCCAGACTTTGTTGTCATCCATTAATTTCAATTCTTCTTTCATAGCGTTGAACCATTTTTCAGAATTGTTACATTCCATGGCTTGTTTGAACGAGATTGGATCCTTATCAATGCTTAAGTCACATTCATGTTCAAGTGAGTAAATTTCATAGTCACTTGAAATAGTTGGTCTTCTCTGCCTTACAGACCTTCGTAATGCTACTTCTTGTAGCATTACTTGATCATTTGTAACTTAAACATCATTAGCTGGTTCTTCATTAATATGTTCAATTTGTGGAATTGGAACATTAATTTGTTGTTCCAGTATACTGCGTATCCATAATGTAATAAACGGAATAACAACTGGTGGGATTATGTTTGATGTGGTAGTTTTTACTCGACTTAGAGTAGTTTCTACACGATTCTCTTGAATATCCACTTTTCTCGATTCTTCACTCCCACTGATTTGACCATTTTCAATAAACCGAGCATTACCAGACTTAACTACTCTCGTACTATGGTTATGATAGTAAAATCTGTGCCTCTTTGATTTTTCAAGATAGCCGATGAAAAAACTACTAACAGTTCTCGTATCAAGCTTCTTTTCATGTAGATTATACAGCCTTACTTCTGCGGGACAAGCCTAGATGTGAAAGTGTTGTAAACCAGTTTCCTTCTTGTCCACAATTCATAAGGTGTCTTAGGAATTGCTTTACTAGGAATCCTAATAAGCAAATACGCAGCAGTCTTTAATGCATGCATCCACAATGATAACAGTACAGAACTATAACTTAACATACTCTTAACCATATCTATAAGAGTATGATTTCGCCTTTTGGCTACACCATTTTGTTGTGGTGTACCAGGCATTGTGTATTGCGCACATATGCCTTGACTTGCAAGAAACTTTGTAAATGGACCTGGACATTGTCCATTTTCATCAAAATTTCCATAATATTCGCCACCTCCATCAGACCCCACAATCTTTATTTTTCTATCTAACTGCCTTTCTATCTCATTAACGAACACCTCTAGGATGTCCACAGACTGAGATTTTTCATACAGTAGATAAATATAACCATATCGTGAGAAGTCATCAATAAAGGTAATAAAATATTTTTCGCCGCCCCAAGAAGGAACGTCGAAAGGACCACAGATGTCGATGTGTATTAATTCTAGTAATTTGTTACTTCTTATAGCTGGATGCTTTGATATATGTTTGGTTTGCTTGCCTTTAATGCAATCCACACATATATCCCAGTCAACAAAATCTAATAAAGGTAAGATTTCATTTTTCACTAACCTCTGTACCACTTCCTTGGATATATGACCTAATCTTTTATGTCAAAAAAAGGCAGAACATTCATTTTGTGCACTACATTTACTTCCTATAACATGAAACATAGATATAATAAAATCAACATTAAGATTGAAATGATATAAACAATCAATTAAAGTACCAGAAACATAATAGTACTTGTGTTTATACAATGAAAAAATACCATTTCTAATCTTAAATTGAAATCCTACAACATCCAACTTTGCAACAGAAACTAAATTTCTAGCACATTTAGGAACATAAAGACACTTTTTTAGATCCAGGTAACACTCAGTGTCCAAGATCAATCTGTACGTCCCAATGCCCTCTATTCGTGCCTTCATTATGTTCCCCATATATAAGAACTTTTCAGTTCCGTTTATGGTTTGGATTGAAAGAAATCCGTGTTGAACATGTGACCCATGAGTAGTTGCACCAGAATCTAACCACTAGGTATTGTTAGGCACTTTAATAAGATTTGATTCAAAACATACTGAGACATAATATGTACCTTTCTCTTCGAACCAAGTCTTTCTTTTAGGGCAATCCTTCTTGAAGCGACCAGGCTTCTTGTATAAGTGGCACCTCTTATCTTTATGGATTCGACTCTCATTTACTTTACTGAGAGCTTTGTCCTTATCTTTGCCTTTCTTTCCTGGTTTGTACTTTCTGCTACTAACTCCTGGATGAAATGTGAGATGAACGGAGTGCTCCTTCATTTTCTTCAATCTCCCTTCCTCCTGAACCAACATGGCCTTAATTTCTTGAAGGTTCCATTTTTCTTTAGTGGTGTTATAATTCACCTGGAACTGGCCAAACTCTAGACGAAGTGAAATGATAATAAATTGTACTAGGAAGGACTCACTAACATCCATACCCATGGATTTTAGCTTTGTAGCTAGGTTTGACATATGAGTTAGATGAACATGAATAGGCCGTGACTAGTCAAACTTCTTGGTCGTTAACTTACTCATTAAAGCCCCTACTATGGACTTGTCAGTTATATCAGATTGAGAGTATTCCTTAAGCTTTAACATAAACTCCTTCGCATTATCCGTCTTAGGAATTGATGGCTTCACGTTTTTTCCTATTTTCATTTGCATCAAATTCAAACTCAGCCTGTTAGACCGTTCCTAAGCCTCATAATAAGACTTATCAGCTTCAGAACTAGTCTCAGTTTTGGCTGCAGGCCTTGCGTTTGACACTATGGCCAAGTCCAAATCCATTATACCCAATAGGAACTGGATTTGTTCGGACTAATTCGTATAGTTCAGACCATCGAACTTGATCAAGCCAGTTTCTAAAGAGAACAAATTATAAGATGTTGCAAATATAACATATAGCTCACGTAATAATGCTTTGAGTAGAGTTAAATGGATTTAAAGTAATAATAAACTTTGATTATGCATTTAAATTCTCCTTTGGGTAAAATTTAAATATATATCTGTAATCTATCATGATGCAAATGTAGTTCACTATAATAGACAATCAATCATATTCTAGTCAACATGCATGTTATCTTTGGATATATAATCATATTAACCACATATGTTGATCAAGTCCCTTTAATATTATTAATTATAAGCAATGATCCACCTTTGGGTGACCTCCTAGTATTATAATTAATAATTTTCAATTGTTCAGTTCAACTTTTATGTCATTTTAATAGCATTATATCAACATGAACAATTGAAACATTCACTATTAAATGTTTAATTTTTCAATCTAGGCCATTTTGGTGACTAACAAGCTTTCCATACAATAAACATTTAATTGGACAATTATTGTAAATGACAAGTTTTAATTTAAATTAGTTTGTTCACCTTGGTGACTAATAAACTATTTTAAATTATCATCATGTGATGTAGCATATTCAACATATAATAGGAAAATTTAATTCCAAATATTGCATAATATAAAATATTCAAAGTACAAAATAAACATATAATATGACATGATTTTCAAAAAATTATATTATGCATAAAACTAAATCAATTATGAATTAAATAATCCATTATGTCCCATCCTAAAATTTTTTTGTTTCACTTAGGGTTAAAGTCCATACTTTAATTACTTAATAATTAAGGTTGCATAATATACCCTAACTAATCCTTTAATGACCCAAAGGGCCAAAAACCAGCCTAAAAATGAGTTTTGGGCCTAAGAAGCCCGTCATGAGCTAGCATCAGCCCATTTTGGGCAGAGTCTGGCACGTGCCACTTTTGCACAACGTCTGGCACATGTAGGTCTTCCTCTGGCTCGTTTCTTCTGTGTTTTTCTTTTTTCTTTTCTTTCTTTCATGGGTTTTCTTTCATACTACAATACATCCCATCCTAACGTTCAAGATTCCAGAAACGTATGCAGATTTGATTCAAGAAAACTCATGGCAATTTCAACCTTTTCGTTCAAAAATCAAAACTTTTCGTTTCAAAACCCAAGCCCATTTTCGTTGTTTTATTTCAACAACCAAAACCACATGTCTTTGTAGAGAAGAACACAACAAACACGAATTAGTTCATGAAAATCATGGTAAGACTTAACCTTTTGTTTCAAGAACCAACCTTTCTGTTCTTTCTCAACAACAATAAACACATGTCTATAACAGGAACTTTATCGCAAATAGACACAACAAACTCAGACATCATGTTTGATTTTGTTTTCTTAACACAGTAAACTCATCAATACATTAAATTGGTTTTCTTTCCATTTCACGGCTAATACCGAAATCTAATTTCAGAAATGTTGGAAATAGAACAAAACAAAACCAGAAGTTTGTGTTCGATGACAATACAGAAAATAACACAAGCAATGCAATACAAACAACGCAGGCTCTAATACTAATTGTAAACTTTTATGGATCGATGAACAAAGACAAACCTGAATCCATTGTTGTATACGTACTGTTATTGATCAAATCGATTCCCTCTTTACCTTTAATGTTCTTTGACAGTTTCTCCGATGGTTAAGAAACATTGCTCTGATCTTTTAGGTTTTTAAAAATGAAATGATACCTTTAAAAACATACGAACCAAGTTTATATATGTTTCTGTGGTTTGTTTAAAGGAGGGAGGGAAAGGGTCTTCAACCCATTTGAGTCTAACTCGTTGAGACCCAATAACCATAATCTTAGGCTCTTTCCATCATACTTAAATCCATAAGTGACATGAGCCACTAAATATCTTACAAGAAACACTTTCCTCCTTTGTCCGGTTTTCTTAGCTGGCCTTGCACGTTTTTGGTCCAATCAAAGATAGTAACCACTAACTACCCACCCCAATATAAATGTGTGGCAAAGACTTATCTTACTATGAGCTCAAATAATGTGATTTGATTATTCCCATAAGGACCTTAATTCATTATTTGAAATACAATAGACTTTGACTTATTAATTATTTTTATAAGTGATTTAAAATTTTTTTATTACACATTTAAAAAATAGCATAAATAGTTTTACATTAACTAAGAAAAGACGCACCGTATAATTATTATGATAGCATATTTGATTAGGTTCCAATTACGGGGAAAGGAAAGGCAGAGTTTGATTAAAAGAGGTCCGTAAAAAGGGAACATCGTATTATTACCATCACGTATTCGATAAATAAATGAAAAACAGCAATGGAGACATCACTCAATAAGTCATATATCAGAGGAGTCCAAAGATTTTGATATTTACATTTATTATCTAGCAATTGTTGTATGTTCCAATTTTTAAGTACTACAATGAATAAGAAACTCATAGATGCATTTGATCACTTTAGCCCGAAATGCTCCAACGTTACATAAAATTGCATTATGAGATGTTCTGTTACAAAACAAAAATACAGACAAAGCATCGGGTGGCTGTCTTAATCTGGTTTTTACGCCCCCTAACTTCGGACGGAGCGACAAAGACAGCACACATGGATATGAAATTCACGGATAACTTAATATTATTTGGACGGTCCCGATTCAAAAGAGGTGAGCGTAAGAAACGTGGGACCCACTTAAGCATGACTTGATTACGTCGCACAGAAGCTTGAAATGGAAACTAAACGGCTTCTTTCAGACAAAATGGGACCCAATATTAGATAATGAGTTGATTATGTGGCACAGAATCTTAAAATGAAAACCAAGCAGGCACAAAGTGGGACCCAAATTAGGTATGAATTTATTACGTGGCACGGAAGCTTCAAATGTCCAAATACCATGCAGAATTCGTTTTGTCTCTAAGCTATCGAAGAAACGGGTTGACGATACCAAGAATTGATGGAGAAGACCCGACCCGAATGTTGCAGCACCAGGCTAACCACCGGTGCCCTGGGCTACATCGTCTTAGATCTCCGACCCGGATTCGGATTCGGTCCTTTCTTTCACGGTAATCGATGCATTCCGGATTCGATTAAAACCTAAAAGTCTTCGACATTCCATCGGCAAATTGGGCTTGTTTACAATTCGAATCCAAGGACTGTAATTTAACCTTACTTTACCGTTATGATCTAGTAGGAATGCCGACACGCGAGGCGCTTGCACAAATGAAGCTACAACCCAACACTTACGACTTTGATCATTTGAAGTATTGTGATGAGGTTCAAATCATAGGATTGAAAACAGAATCAGTGAAGTTTCTAGATTATGCGCTTTTTTCTACTAGTGCAAGTTGTAACGCAGGACCATCTTACTGTGATTTGCAGGAGCATCTTAAGCTTGATATTTTTATAAGCTTTCCAGATCATGGTTTTCATCTACGGTTTGATCCTTGGTCACAGGTACTCTTTAACATTGTTTTGTTGTATTTAATACAGATTACCTTTTGACTTTCTACGGCTTTTGCTTGATAGCTGTACACAACCTGCCTTTTTGTTCTGATACAACATTTTCTATTTAGGTTTAACTTATTTTTGAGATTGAGGCTGATCGAAATTTATGACATCAAACGGCTGCAGATGTGATTTAAAGTATCAACGGTTTCTTAGTAGTTGAACATCTCTTGGATATTTTTAATTCCATATTCATTATTGCAGCTTGGGGAAGAATTATATTTTTCCACTGGGGGACATTCCTTTTCGTGCATCATCGCAGGTTAATATCACTTCATTTTGGTGTTACAGTGTCCATAAAGATTCTTTATTCTTGACCGCGCTCAAACATTCGATATATGTGCAGGATGTATGGACTGAATTAGGGCATCCTTGTGGAATCCATCAGAATCGGGTAACGAAATTTTCCATCTTGAACTTGTGTAACTGATCAAACACTTGATTGAAGTTTCCCTATTCTTTAATTTGACATACTGCTGATGAGAGCATTAAAGGTATATGACAAAAGGAGAACAAAACTTTTGTTCCCCTCCACATCTTTGGGAAAAGATGCTTCTTAACTTATTATCCAGTGTCATTTAAACGCTTGGGTAATGTAAAAGGCAGTCCTAGTTTGTGTTTGTTAATCATACAGGTTGACCAAATAGTAATTCATTCTGCTTCAGACCCTCGTCCTAGGACAACCCTTTGTGGAGACTACTTGTGCGATTATTTCAGTTGTGGTTTGGATATCCTATTTGATGGGCAGATGCTATTCTCCTTCTTATTATTAACCATTCACCACCTTTTTTTCTTTAGAAATTGTGTTGTAGGTTAGTGCACGTGCAGGGTATCATTGTCCTAGGACAACCCTTTGTGGAGACTAGTTGTGCGATTATTTCAGTTGTGGTTTGGATATCCTATTTGATGGGCAGGTGCAACTCTCCTTATTATTAACCATTCACCACCCTTTTTTTCTTTAGAAATTGTGTTGTAGGTTAGTGCACGTGCAGAGTATCATTCATATTCATTATGCTCAGAAGTATGCTACAACCATTTTGGTTTTTCAGACTCATAAAATCAAGAAATTTGTTTTGCACACCATCATAGTCATGCAGACATCAATTCGTACATAATGTGCAATCTTGTCATCCAAGGTTTTGATTCTAATTCTATCCTGTCTTCAAAAGGCTCTGGTGATTAAAGCTTTAGCTAATGACTAGCTTCTTTTTCTTTTTTCTCTTGCGTTTTTTTGGAAGTGAATGACGCTAAGCATATCATTACACCAAGCACGAAATGGGGACCAAGTTAAGGTATATCTTTTCAAGTCCACTTTTAACATTTCGCTCTATTATTAAGGTGCTGCCTTTCACCTTTTTCTTCCATAAATAGTAGAAACTTCTGACTAGAGTTTTGCTACTTTCTATTTTTACTGTTTTCCTTGGATGATTAATTTAGCTAACTAAGAATCTTTTACTCTAGGAGATCCTTGGGGATAGTGGATGAGCAGCTGTCCGGACAGTGGTGGGTCTACCAGCAATCCTTATTGGATCCACTTTTGCATAACATTGCCTTTGCAGTGAGCTTTTGAGAAATTCATATGCCATCATATGTGTCACAGAAACATGCTGCAGTGGCAAGGCTGCTATTAATACAACTTTTTCTTCTATGGCAGTTTGTAACAAATGTCTTCTTCTGTATTAACAGATGATAAAGAATGGCTATATTGTAACTGTAACTTTATTCCAGTTCTGAAGATTATCTTCCCTGATACATTTTTCCGGTGCTTTCCCATGTTACTAATACTAAACACGCTTCATAAATGGTAGTTCTTAACATTCTGTCTCATGAATTGCCAACCACTCTCAAATAGGTATGATCTTTTGAACTTCAAATTTTGAGCCTCCCGCTTCTATTTCAACAATCACATTTACTGCATAATTCTGCTAATTGCTCGGTTTCTGCCTTGGTATGAAATCTGCTTTAGACTTTGGTATCTTAAACTAAAGCTCTTTTCTAATGTTTTACCCTTTTGGCTTCTTCTTGTCAGCTTGGAGCAGTTGATGCTGTGGATTCATCTTGAAATAAGGCAGCAGATACTGCTTTTACTATTACCATTCAGGACCATAAAGCTGATATTGATTTGTAAAGTTCATTGCCCCTGTAACATATAATTAATACACAATTACACAATTATTAGAATCAGCTTCAACAAACTGCAAAATTCCATTCTCATCTGTTATTCTAGCTGTTGTTGTTGTACTTGCTAATTAATCAATTTCCCTCGTCAGTCAGTCTGTATTCTTACCAGTACCAACAATTTGAGACGTTGGAGCCTTGGGCTGAAGCAACTGAAAACCTTCGAACATGACAGACATTGCTATCCAGCCATATGAGACTTGAAATATGCTGAAGTTGTGCACTACTTTTTGTTCTGACAATGAAGTCCAGCTAATAGGGTCATGATTTGTGAAGCCAGTGTTTGACGCTGACGAAATCAATAGGAATAAATGGCTTAGTCTCTTCTTCCGTTGGTTCCTTAGACGACGGTGCTCTTCCTCCAAAGTTAGCCCCAGGTTAGAATACAGTCCTGCAGATGTTTCGACCCTGGAATAGTTATTAATCTTGCATATTATCGACTTGAATTGAGATCCAAAAAGAACAATATTTATGAAAAGTAAGACAACCCACAGAGTGATAGTGCTTACATTTATCTGTTTTTGTCTCACAGTCGCACCATCCTTTCGGTGTAATTTTCTTGTCCGTTCAAGTATAGGCGAAGACGACTACGGAGAAAAGTACCCGAAGCCTTGTCCAAGTCTAATGCTACAGACCTTGTAACCCTGCAGTTCACGAAGGAGAGGCCTGTTTCTTGGAGCAAGCTTAATGACAATCTTCATATAAAAACCATTTCCGAATATGAAATCCACTGAACCTACTATGTAGCATTGTTTGAACTAGTGCCTTCCAATGTGGTCAAGTGTGTCCTGTGCTCCTGTGAACAAATTGCGCAGACACACTTGTGTCACGACTGGGACATTTTAACAAGCATCTTATGGGCCTTCTCCTTGGCTTTGTAGAAAAATATAAAGAAATGTAGATACATGTAAAAACTTGTAGAGAAGTGTAGAAAATTCTAAAAGAATATAGGGTAGTGTACAAAATTATGGAATATTCTATAATACTATAAAAAATTCTAGGTAATAGTAAGGAGGTGGGAACTTTCTAGAACTCCCATTCTCCATTATAGGATCAATGCATAATAACCATTAGATCGACCCATAAAGTCTATAAATAGGCAAGGGTTACTCATTTGTAACACATAAAAAAAGCTTGTAATACTCTTCTCCTTTAAACAATATAAATTCTTGTTTCAGTCAAGTTTTCTCTTCCAATTTGCATTAAGGCTTACTTAGTTGCTCACTAAAGATCAAGAATAACAACTAAGTTTGTAAGATTTTGAGAGTAAACATGTCAATGGATTTATTTTTAAAGGAAAAAATTCAAAACAACGTTGTTTTGGAAAAAATGGACCGGCCACGGGCCGGCCCGATCCAACAAATATGGGCTAAAAACGGGTCGGGCCATAATTGTCATCCTTACTTGAGAGGTTTCAAGCAAGTTCGTGATAAGTGATATCAGAGCCTATGTTCTTAAAAGGTTGGCAACGTGTCTTCATTTGACATCGTGTTGGAAGAGGTGAGGGAAAGAGAGGAGGAGCCCGTGGTACCAAGACAGGCACATGCACGCTCCAAGTCTCGCGATGTTCTGGCTTCCATAGGGACTACTATGGCAAGGGTAGAGTTGATCGTGGCCGACGCTAGGGAGCGTCTTGATTGTGTGGAGCAAAGCATGGAGGAGTTCGATGGTTGTGTGGATGACCAAAGGGAGGAGCTTCGAGGAAGCATGCAAAGCATCCACGAGGGCAACATAGAGGTATGGTGTCAAGAGAATGCTACATTTCAAGCAAAGGTACTTGAAACCTTGTCCTTCTTACAAGCTCAAGTAGATGAGCTCAAGAAAGGTTTACAGGAGACACGTGAGGACGTGATGTTATGCAAGTGGGCGGCCACTAGTGGCACCATTGCCATGCCACAAGTTGTCACCACTCCAAGGGTGGATGTCCCTAAGCCTAAGGAGTTTAGTAGCAAGACGGATGCCAAGGAGTTAAGACAACTTTATATGGCATATGGAATGCTACTTCTAGGCATTAGATCTTCAAGATGAAAAACAAAACGTAAGCACCGTAACCCTCTACCTTACTAACCTTGTAGCACCCCACTCTCGCAAGGCACGTACTCGACATCCTGAGTGATATTCGAGTACGTATCCCGCAAGGGTGGCATGCTAGATCAGTTAGTCAATCAAATTCAATACAAAAATTTCTTTTTCTTTTCAAACAATGCACGCATATTGCGGAAAATCAAAAAACAAATCGGGCCCATTTTTATTCATAGACATTTTCATTTACAAGAGTAACAAAATACTTAAATTCATAAATTATTATTGCATTACAAAATCATTTACAAACATTTCCCATTTGGAAAGCTATTATAAGCAAAACTAAAGAAATACAAACGCAGACGCGAACTGATCCCGACCCCTATCTTTTACTCGAATGCAGTGTATGTACTCCTGTCAGCCTAACGGGGTAACTCTTCTGAACCTAAAAAATTATTGCAAATTTTGGGTGAGTTTTGCAAACTCAGTGAGTAACCATCCTCTATGACTCACTCAATCACATAACACATACAGTTCACATATCCACATAATTTCACATTCACTTGAAACATATCTCACGTTCAAAAATCAGTTAAACTATTCACATCGTTCACATCAAATGCATATGTAATGCTCATGAGACTCACTTTTAATTTGTTATTGTTGTGATCGAGTGCCTATAAATATCCCGTATCTATTGTGGATACCGGGCTCATTAATAATTATCCCATATTTTTTGGAGATACCGGCTCATTTTACATAGTGAGCCTTTGGCTCTTATACACTTTTTGAGCTTTAAGCTCTTTTTCACAATCTGAGCTTTAAGTTCCTTTTCGGTGGCTACTTTGGTCACAACGACCTTTATGTTTCATGCATTCATGTAATAGAATGCATCACATTCTCATATTCTTAGCCAATCACATGATTGCACATTCACATTTGGATCACATTTATCATCGGACCTTAGTCTTGCATTCAATATAATTGTTGAGCAACATTTATTCCATCACATTCATATACAAATAGCACTTCAATATCACATTCATGCATCAAGTCTCAGACCTTCATTGTCCGACATCAACAACTTCCAAGTAAGTGTCAGCCTCATCAACATTTTCAGATTGCTGAGACCGC